>JAYESD010000006.1:103426375-104010696 GCA_036927565.1 Tuctoria greenei | reverse complement strand
GTGTTTTCAGATGTATCCGATGTGTTCCAGTAATATTTATCAGACTAGTATGTTGTTGTAACAGACATGTCCGGGGTGGGGAAAATTTGATTAAGTCCGTGTAGTTCGTGTATACCGGACTAGTTCGGGATTGGTCCGGATAAGTCCGCTACTGTCCAATGAAGGTATTCTGACTAGTCTGTTATTTTTCGGACTAATCCGATGTCTAGCACAATTTTTACTTGCATCTTTATTTCTCATTCTTTTATGTCTGCTCCTTTCGCTACTTCTTTCTGTGTGAATTCATCATATTATTAAAATATTATATACATACATATATATATATATGTATGTATATATATATCTTTAGTTTCATCTATTTCTTTTATCTCATATTCGTTATGGCATATAAATTATTTTTAGCATATTTATTTTGGTAATTAATTTCAATACTTGAGGGTGAAGCAAAATACAAGATGAGAGGCATATATTTTATATTTTTCTTTATAAGAACAATTTCTTCCTATTATTAACTCCAAATTCCCATTTAGGTTTTTCATCTGCCAAAACTCAAAAATCAGGGTGTTACAATTCTACCCCCCCTAAAATGAATCTCGCCCTCGAGATTCGGAAGGACTAGAGAAGAGATTTGGAAGTAAAGTTCTAAATTCTCTTTTATATTTGAATTTGCCAATTTTAAATTCGGGATGTTACGTCTACCCCCCTTAAAATGAATCTCGCCCTCGAGATTCGGATGGATTATAGAAGAGATGAGAAGACTCTACCTTGCTATCGTCTGCATACTTTCATGTAGCTTCATCCGAATGGTGAATCTTTTGGTTGTGTCCATCTTCGATTGAAGTAGAGGTTGAAAGAGATAGAAGGGATCTTCAACTATATGCATTCATCAAGGTGTATGATCCTAAATAATTCATTATTTATATAATGGATGAGGATGTGGATAAATACCAAAGCGTTCCACAACTCACATCCAAGCACACAAACAAGCAATCATACAATTAACACATGACACATAATCAAACAATAACGATGTCGAAGTATGGACTAGGACATTTCCATCGGTACTACTAAGGGGTAGCCCGAAGAGGTTCGTATTCGGTTGGGGAGCTAATCAAGATCGAGAACAAGAGGTGAACACCGAGAGTTTTATGTGGTTCGGGCCACCTGAGCGTAATACCCTACTCCACGGGGTGCGTGTTGATTGTATGAGTATGAGTGTGTATGAACTTGGATGCGTATGAGATCACTTGTCCTTTCTACCGTGCATCACAACCCTTTTATATGCCAAGGACTAGCTGTTACAGTATGTGCCTGGCCCGACGGGTGGCCCCAGCTGTAATCACTACCCTATACACGATCTATAGTGTTGAGGGTGGTTAATAGCATGATAACGTTTCTTAACAGCAGCGTTACTAGTCTTGATAGCCCTCTGATTACGCATCATTAGTATAGCATTAGTGATGCGTTAACCAGGTCTTGTAACGACCAATAAATAGTCCTTGATTGTCTGCGTTGTTGGAGATCCCGCTATCATTCCGTTGCAGACTTAGGTCCGGGAGTGTGACACGTGGAAGCTCCGGAGCTTCCCTCTACTGGGGATAGGTCCGGTGCTACTGGACACGTGGCAGTGCTGTAGCTTCCCGTAGGAGGGAGGCAGGTCCGGCTCTATAGGACACGTGGTAACACTGGAGATACCCAAACAAGGGAGGCAAGTCCAACTCTTCTGGACACGTGGACACCGGAGTAACCCTATGAAGGGATGCAAATCCGATACTGCGGGACGCGTATCTCCTTCGGATGTCCGTCACCTGGATATAGGAACTCCATGACTTTATTTACGGTACCAAGAGGTACCCAGTACTCAGGGTACCGATAGTGGCCCCCGGGCCCACCTTAAGGAGAGGTTATGCTACTAGAGGTGGGGCCATCATTGAATCCTGCGCTGCTGCTCCAAAGTCTTTTCTTGGGTGGTTGAACCGACGGCACACAATTATGCCATCGCCACGTGGCACTTCTTGATATGGTGAGTGGGATCATGGCGTGCGGATCTCATGCATTTAAAGATTGTCGGTTCCCAACACGGTTTGTATCGGTTCCCACGTAATCTTTGTACCCCTGTCAGGCTGCTGCCCTCGGGCTTCCAACTTCCCATCATTACAACGGTTCGCCTGGTGCAACTTTTTAAAAAGTGGACTCGAGCCCCTTGTTATTGACGAGGTTATTCGTGATTTGGGTCAGAATGTAGTTTCCATCCAAGCATTGCAGAGGCTTACTAAAGGGAGAAAGTCTGCACGGGAACTAAGTTGCATAACTTTATCCACTTCTGCTCCACTTTGAGGCGATGGAGTTAGGGCATCCTCGCAGTAGGATCAAGTACGACAACGAGTTGTCAAGTGTCCGCACCTACATGGGGTGGTCTAGTGACTCCTTCTCAAACTCGATTCTTTTCAACAAGCTCCCCTTCAAGAAGGAAAGCGCCAACGAGATCGTGCACTTCTCGGCGTTTGCCATGGTGGGGCTCAACCCGCCATTCTCCAGTTTCTTGCTGATGTTGCTAGACTTCTACGGTTTGCAACTCCACCACCTCAACCCCCACTCCTTCTTGCTGGTGGCGACTTTCGTCCATTTTTGTGAGATGTAGGTCGGTGTGCCGCACTGCATCGAGCTCTTCCGGACCTTCTTCACAGTCCACACAACCAATAAAGGGAACAAGTTCCTTGGCTTCTACTACTTTGTGAAGCGCAAGAATTCACACTTAAAGTACTTGAAGATGTTTCCTTTCCGAAAGTGGGATGGCTGGAAAAAGGACTGGGTAATAATCAGGGTGGATTGCCATGACAGGATGGAGCTACCTGTCGACCTTCCCACCACCGACACCGACACCTGGGACGTTCTCCCAAAGCTGACAGAAGAGTACAACCCGATCTTGTTAAGGATCCGGAGTTGCGTGGAGGGAGGGGTTACCCCTTTGATGGTGATTGCCAACTTCCTGACCAACCAATGGGCTTCGCTAAAGAAGAGGGAATGGCCTGCGTGTGTATTCAGTGGAGAAATGGACCCATACCGGATTGATGTTGGTCTCGGATAAAACTTGGATGAAATGGCTTTGAAGCTTCATCTCCAAAAGTTGCAACACGGAGCCATCAATCCTGATGACTTGACACCTCCAGCAGAGTTCCTACCCCTGAACATGGTCCGGAGTTCAGGAGGGAGCTGCAGAAAAAGATGTCGCTGCTTGACGACTTAGGCATTGTGGAGAGACATAGGAACACTCCGCCAACATGGATTTCCGTCCCCGAAGCTTCAGACGGCATGACACCTGCAGCTCCAAGACAGGATAAACCCAACTTGAGTCAGAGTAAAGGCAAAGAGCCTGTCGAATCCTCTACCCAGAAGAGGAAGTTGACGCGGTCTGATGATATTTACATCAGATCGACTCTGACGCAAACGATGCCTCTTCCTCGGCCAAGCCTCAAGTATGTGCTAGTTGCACCGCTAGCATCAGCAAGTCCAGCTCTAATGACAAGATCATCTTCGGATCCAGCGCCTGTAGTGGGTGCTAGTTCCGGCAAGTCGACATCGGTCCCGGTGCCAGCGGCGGGCTCTAGGTCCAGAGTCTATTCTCAACCGAGGGAGATCCTGGCTGAGGTGATGCCAGCGGCTTCTGCAAGCTCTTGGATGAAGTCCGGAGCTTCTGCTTCACCGATGATGGTGTGCTCTAGCTCCGATCGCCCAAAGAAGAAGATCCGTGCTGACTAGAGCAGCAACGTCCCTAGGTAAGGGACATCTCTTTAATTTGTGTCATGATTTTGTTTTTTTGCTTTTGCTTGAATTATTTATCCTCTATTTCCAGAGTATTGTGAGGAGCTTCTGCTCCGGCATCCGCCAGCACCTGGATCCTAGAGGTCGCACCGTCGAGAACCTCCGAAGTTGAAATGGCTCCTCCGGTGGAAGAGGCAGTCGACCCTGTAGCTCCGGTGACCAGTAGGACCGAGACGACCTCAGTACTAGTGGTTGAAGAAGAAGTCGCGGTGGCAACAGCGCAAACTTCAACTACTCCGGAGCTAGCACCAGAGAAACCAGCGATAGTGCCAACTATTCTGGAGCCAGCACCGGAGGTACCGGCGCCAGTGTTGGAGTCTTCGGAAGCTGCGGTTGAAGCTCCGACACCAGCTCCAGAGACTATGGAGCCATTGGTGGAAGATCCGGCCGCGGGTCCATCTTCGCCTACACCAATGGCTTAAGATCCAGCTGCGGGACTCTCCTCATCATTGCTGGAGGTAGTAGATCCGACCGCGGGACCTTCCTCATCCGCACCGGGGATATATGAACTTCCGCATATCAGCCCCGCCGACTGTTGACGACTGTTATATACCAATTTCACCCGTTAATATAACACAATTATGCGAAGGAAATATCATTTCTTCCACATATCACCTTTCTATTTAACCTATTACCACTTGTACTTGGAGAAATTTGTGCATGCAGGTATTTCATATCGAATTGAAGTAAAATAAAGAGATGGATCCTAAAATATCATCCTAGCCAATCAAGCACCGACATGTGGCACCACAAGGATCAAATGGCCCACAAACAAAAGTATCCAAGGCCATCCAATGGTGTAGCACCCATATCAAGGGATGGGACCCACCTCGAAGTCACCCCAAGAAAGCACAGACGGTTTGGAGGACTTACGAGGTCTGTCGACCCCCTAGTCGGCCGACCTGGTCTTTCCTCCAAACTCAGTCAGCTTCCACGTGTTCGCTCCTCCTGGCTTGAAGAAGTCATAGGTGGCTGATTCGCTCACTTTTTGGTGGCGTGAACCGACCTTTATCCAACTTATAAATAGGACCCGTCACCCCTCACTTCAAGAAACACCACTTGATTATCATTCTATTGTATACACTAATTTTCTTAGTCTTTAGTGGACTTAGGCTATAGGGAGCAGAGCCTCTAGTCCCAAGTCGAAATTGGGAAAGGTATGGCTCATGTATCTTTTCTTATATTTGTGACTTTATGCATAATAAAGATATTATCTTTAGCCTTCTTTTATTTATATACTTGGATGAAGATTTTCTTGATTGATTGTGGCGTCCATGTATGTGGTAGGAGTAGTCTTTATTATTATGCCATATCACTCTTAATCTATCATCATAAACACTATAAATCCCCACTATAGTCCAATTAGTTATGATATGATCATGTTGATATGAATAAGTTATGTTATGTCTCAACAACGGTTCAACGATGTTTTGGTTAGTCATTGCATTAAGACGGCTTGTGTCATGACTCTTAAGGTATTTACTTAATATGCTAGCATGGTGCAAGGATAGTTAAGTAACGTTGGATGTCTCGTAGACTCGCAGATTGAAGGAATAGGCAGTAGGTGGTGACAGCCCAATCCGTCCTTTGTAATCCTCCACGTTCGGTTATGTCACATGCTCTTGACGGGAGTCGTCCTAAGTATTGCTATGGGTAAACTTGTGCCCGATATGTTGAACAACTCGACATAAGTATTCACCGTTGACATGCTCATTAGTATCTAACCTTGGCTATGTATATGTATATTAGAAGCATTGAAGGAGCAACTTCCTAACTCTTAGTCTAATCTCAATTAGGACCCATTTATCCTTTAGAATATATTGCTTAGGTGTAAAAGCCCGTATTTGAGAATAACAGGAAGCAAAAATACGAACTTAAAACTTTTAAGTTAAATTAGAAATTCAAACTCACATGAACTATATTAGTGAATAAATGATGTTCCAAAAATAGAAAATTTTAAAACCAAAGTAAAGTTAAAGTTAAACTCTGTTTAGAAGTTAAATACAAGGCTTAGGTATATGATAATTTAGGTTTAAGAGCAATGTCACTAGTTGATCTCATTAAAATAAGTCAATAAAAATAAGTTCATATTATTACATAAACATTTAAGGAATGGATTTAATTAACACCTAAGTATATAAAAAAATCATACAATTAGAAATCAAATCAAAGTCCAAATATTTAAACTCAAATGTATGCACGAGAAGTGAGTTAAGTCTTTCAATTAACTAAGTCTAAACCAAATACGTAAAACATTAAATTCAAATGATGGCAAAAAAAAATCACGACATCACTTTTATTGTTATTCAAAATCCTCTCATAGCTGTTTAATATAAATCATCATAGTAAAATTCAGCAATTTCCTCATTTGAATTTAGTACAAATCATTACATGGAGTTAGTAATTCAAATTTGAATCTAAACTTCAAAATCAACTTCCTCAAATGCCAAATTGGATTGTACTGTTGAATTCCTCACATTTCAATTATCGGACCTATCAATTTGCAATATTCTTACTGCCAGGAAACTATTTTGATTCAATTTTTAAAGAAGGGAAATATCTCTGATGGGCCCTACCAGTCAGACCTATCAGTGCATGATTTCTTTCCTCTGTTCCACGGAAAGGACGCCACGCAAGGAACTTTCCCGCTCCACGCAGAAGCTTGCAGCCGACACCCTCTTGCCCTGATCCTCTCCCTCTGTTTTCTCTTATCCCCACCGAAGGCAGAAACATTCTTTCTTTTCCCTTGGCTCAGCTCCACGCAACTCCTATGCCGTCCATGCAGCATGTTGCCCGCGCTCTGCTTGCCCTGTGCCTGGCCTCTGCTTCAAGCTAGAGGATCTGCTGCTGCCCTGTGGTCTCTCAACTCCATACAAACTCGCGGCGAGCATGCGCCCACTCGCTCCTTCGGTGCTCCACGGCTCAAAGTTGCTGCAACTCGCAGTTTCGCTTGCCGCCCGCTGGTGTTCGTCGCCCGGCGCCGTCCTCCGTTATCTCGCCCTAATGGAGCACCGCAAGCGGCGCAGACGCTTCATCAACCTCCCCAAGACGTAGCAAGGCTGCGTCCTTCCTTCCTTGCGCTTCCCAGAGGAGATTTCATCTCCGCTGCTCAGAGCTCGGGGCCACACCATCACACCACGGCCTCACGGCTTCTCCCACCTGAGAAACCACACTCAAAGGTCTGCATCAACCTCATAAACGTTTCATTGTGCCCTTATGATCATGCCATGGTGTCTGTTCAACGAATTTTAAAAAATTCCCCATCAGTGTCCATATCGACCGTGGCCAAGCACCATAGAAATTCCCTCTCCACCATCGATTATTCTTCCTAACGTTTACACCATATAATCTAGACATCCTAGTGGTCATCAAAGCAGAAATAAATTGGGAAATCATCGACTATTCACTCGTGAATTTCGCATCTCGTTGCCGCCATTGGTTTTCCCTTTTTCTGTCCACCGTTGAAATCCTTAATCCGCTTTTGTCATGCAAATAATCCATATTAGTGCCCTCCATGTCGCCACGGTTCTTCTGGAAGAAACGGCGTCCGATTTGATACAGTATCGAGTGAGAACAAGCTCAAGATTTATGACAGTGTCACTGCCCGGGCGCCCCTGCTCGAGGTTGAAGACGACTGGGCTGTGGGCCCAGGCTGTCAGCCACATTGTTCAGATTTCCAGTAGAAGAGAAACCTAGAAAATATTTCCAACTTCTAAAAATCACTATAAATCGTAGAAAAATCCTAAAAATGTGAAACGAAATTCTGTAGACTCCCTATGATCTCAACTTTGCAATGGACCAGCTTAATTGGCATGAAAAGCCGCATGAAATATTTCAAAAATCTGAGAAACTTAAACTATAGAATAATTCCTCTGCAAATTGTTGAACTTGGAATAATTTGAAGATATTCTGGTATTATCCTGGTATGATCTAGGATCTGTACAAAAAGTTTCACTGCCATTGGATCAATCTATCAGCACAGATTAATGGGTTTCTCTTGTATACGTTTTTTATAGTTGATCCTGATCAATTTATTCTGAAAAAATCCCACCAGTAGAAAATTATCAAACTTGACCTAAAAATCTTATGTATAACCAGGAACATACATAAACTGTTTCACTTCTGGTTGACCAAGGTTTCATTGGAAAATCTGGTTAAAGCCTTAATATTCAATTGGAAATTCCTAATGATCCCTTTTCCATAAATCAAGTTAGAGGTGATTTGAATCTTTCAATCCCTATTCTGGACCGGCAGGGACTTTTCCTTGAGCCCTTCCAAGTATCGAATTTCCTCTGATTCATAGGACTTCCACTTAGTAATTGTTCAAATCAAAATTCGCCATATGTTTCTTATGAAGCAATTAGAAATCTTTTTTTTCCTAATTTGGGTTAGTGAGATCCTCTCCTCTTGATTTGAAAGTTCACAGTAGACTCTTTTGTAGTTCCTGGCAGTAATTGAACTCTCTTTGAAATCAATAAAGTCAATCATTCAAGTGTGAAATTATATATTATGATGTATATGTGAATTCCATCTCGATAGATCATACGATGACGAAGAAGATCCACGTGGAGCACAACTAGGAGGAAAAGGACTAGCGTGGACCCCGTAGCAAGACAAGATTTTGTCAAGCAACATTCAAACACAAGAGTTGTCCAAGCAACAGTAAAGACGAGGAACAAAGAAGAACGACAAGGAGCTTCGCCGAGATGATCAAGCGCAAACTTATTGACATTTACAGTAGCCACAACCTAAGGCAAGCCCCGGTTTGCATTTAAATTGTTAATATATTTTCCTTTTATAATCTATATGGGAAATTGTGCATTCAGTCTAGGGATGTATGATACTCCACATGCATGACCCAAGAATCCTGGGAGTCTGGATAGAATAGGATTTTATATGATTATAGTTGCTATATTAAAGTTAAGGAATGAGATGGAATGAGATTGAGAAAAAATGGATGGATGAAAGTGAGGAAAGGAATGGGGATGACATGGTTAATCTGAGACTGGGCAGGTGGGTACGAAGCAACAGACCAGAGATCTGTGTGCATAGGCCTGCCTGTGTTGATTAAGGACCGTACCGTGTGCGGCCCTGCTGGGGAAGTTTGAATATGTACCGGATGCATACTGCATCTAGTGGACCCAACAAACTGATGTAACTTGTTAACCCGGGAATCGAGGCATACCCTACCGTCTTAGACATCTCCACTCACGTCATGAGGAGAGCAGAGATCACTGCGGCATAGGTCGTCATGTGAATCTTGCTGCCGGAACGATGGGACCGGTTCAATGCTTGGGTTTCTTGTGAAAATTGGCCATACACGACATCAGCGGAATTGGTTGATCCCCTCTTTCAGACGGACGTGTGTCGTGCAAGCCAGGCGTATCTTGATTCGAATCACCGTCGCTCGCGGAAGGGTGCATACATGTTCAATGCGTTGTGACGTAGTAACAATTAGAATTCGGTGGAACCTGATGTATGCTTAAGCAACTTGGTTGAAGTAGTTGATATAAGAACTAAATTTATGATTCTAAGCAATTTCACCTTCTATTATAAAACTGAATCAAGGATCTACTAATAGTGAACATTTACTTACTGTAGTTTAAATTCAAGTCTTACGTTCCTATCATGTAGAGTTCCATGCTTAGGTGAGCCGGTTAAGTCTTGCTGAGCCTTGTGCTCACGGTTGAATTTATACGAGTTTTGCAGGTATATAGGTATGACGGGTTCTTAGGCTTTGCCCTTGTCGGAGTATATAGTCAATGGAAGCCCTGGACGCCGCGGCTTTTTTCTGTGACGCTAGAGTGGAATATTCGCGGGCTTGATACGACCGCTACTACTGTAGTGTAGGTTTGAGAGAGTAGTACGAGGACTTCCGCTATTGTAAGATATTTTGTATAAAACTCTGAGATTAATGTAAGTTGCTCACTTATGTTATGTGTACTTTTGTTCTTTTCTGTGTTGTGCTATTGGGTGGCACATCACACAACACCACCCAATGCGATTCCTAGTTTGTTTGGACCCTGGTCCTCACATTATGTGTGTGTGACACTTCCTATATATTATCAATATACCCTTATCTTGATAATTGATTAGTATCCCATAGCTTCATCATAAGAGTAGTATTTACTTTACTCCGTTGCCTTCCTTTGGGATGAATATGACACCCTTAATAATACTCTTGGGTGAAATGCTACACAATAGTTTTCGTGCGCTTGCGGACCTCATCTCTTAGTAGAGATGATCGGTGATGTTAGTAGCCTTCAACAAGTATTTTTGGCGCCGTTGCCGGGGAATGCAATGGAAGTGAAGGATAGCTATCACTTGTGATTAAGCTATAGGTGCTAATAGTTATTAGACAGGGTTACCCTTATTTGTTTTCTCCTTTTATGGTGAAAACAGGGTAGTGTTGGCTAACCCATTTCATTGGATGGCCAACGAGGACGCAAGTGCTCAACTGTAAGATGATTCAAGGCGTACCTCAACAAATGTCTGCTAGGCAACACCATTGCCTTCCGCAGAAGAATTTCAGCTTCCAGTAGGAGCCAAAATCATCCATCCCCAAGCTTGGGGGAGGCTCCAAGATTTGTTCTTGGTTTGTCTCCAGCATAGGGTGGATAGTTGGCTTTTCATCCAACACTCATATCATAGGCTGGCTCCATCAATCCATGACCACCTTTGTGCTGGAGCTGAAGGAGTCCTATTCTCCTTCATCATGGATGAGAATAAGGTCTCTACTCAAGGGGTGGATTGAAAAATGCTCTACTTCCCTTAGCTTGGCATGCACACCACTTATCAAGGTGGACATGCTAGCTATGGAACTACACCTCATTGAAGTATCATGATAGATCAAGTCAACAAAGAAGTGTTTGGAATTATCCAAGCCATGTATATTCACATAATTTGTGAAAATCCATGTAGAACATGGGCCACTTGGGGAATCATTTCCCTAGGACCCATGAATATTCTTCCTTTCAAACACAACTCCAACAGCTATGACCTACAAGGAGGTTAAGGGTGGAATCAACATCACCCTTGAAATCAAGGAGGCAATGAGAATTTCAAGGGATTTAAGTTCAACTAGCCTACCTTGAAGTATCTTGTCCACGGCGAAGTAAGAAATCAAGACAACATTTACATGAAGCTCTTGGCTAAGGACAAGAAACTTAAAGAGCATTCAAGATCCAAGATATCCCACAATCACTTGTTGGGATTCCTATTCTTCGACCAAGCCCATGCAACCTAGGGCACTTGTTGGGAGTCCACATGTCATCATGCCCAAGGATGTTTTTGATCCATGATCAAAGTATGGTTTGTCCTTAAGGAATATCATGAAGTTCTAAGTGACACACCTAAAAAAGGACAAGCCTCACCATGCTTATAATGAATATCTTCAAGAGGGAGAATCCGTCACTACATCAACAAGTTTTCATCAAGACGATGGAGAGGCTAGGGCCATCATGTGGTCCACATGTCCAAGTAACATGCCAAAGGAGACTTGGCATGTCAATTAAGAGAAGTTGTCCACATCTTCAACTTCGGGATTGGACAACAAATCATCGCACTAAAATAGACGGAGGTAAGTCCCACTCATCAGACTTCAAAAAAAGTTCAGTGAGTCCTTGCCAATTTGTAAATTAGTAGTTATCTCATATTTTATTTCCCAATTGCATATTTGAATTCCCCATCAATCTTTGCATTCGCATTTAGCATGTTTAAATTTTTACACTTGCATGTTGGAAAGTACAATTTCCAACCATCCTAAAACTAAAATTTTGAATTAGGAAATAAATTGATTTGGATATGAACATTGGGCATAACCACTTCAATTCAAACACCTAATTCAAACAAAAAATATTTCCCTTAACATTCATTGCATTTGCAAGTTGCTTCAAGTTGGGCAAAACAATTTGACAATGGGTACAACATGTTTTTAGCTAACGTAACCCATTTTCGAGTTGTTTTGTTTTTCTTGATTTTGGTGCAGCTAGGACAAAATTTGTAAAGAGGTTGGAAGGCCCCAAGTGCATATCCCCCCGTCGATCTCATTTTGAGTTCATGGTGGAGGAATGCTCAAGATAGTGGTCTAATGGAGGAACGAGATGAAGCTCATTCAACTCCCACCTCAACTTGGCAAAATACATTGAACATGAAGGCTATACCAAAATTCATGGTCGTGAGTCTCTCACACAACAACCTTTAACCCGAATTGCTCTTCAATTGAGGTACTAGTTCAAATTTTCCGTCATTTGAATTGCATTAGGACTGAAGATTTTTGCTTACATTGGCAAGGAAGGTTTTTCTTGTCATTCGATTCTTATGGATTCTCACGGGAGTAAGTGTTGGCATTACTCTTTTCGATTCTTCAAAAAGAATGTCACCTTACTTAGGATTAAATTTATACAAGTACCTAGAATTTCATAAGCATTGCTAAAACTGACTTAGACATTTTCTACCTAGGTAATGCTTATGGAATTACTTAATGGTCGAATTGGTATGTAGCAACCTAGGAATAGTGATGTCCATAATTTTTATTTGAAACTCATTCATGCAATGAGCAATAAATTTCAAATTTCTAGGCAAGAAATTAAAAATGTTCAGGAGAATAAAATTGAGAATCTTGTTTGCCATGATCCAAATGATAAATATTTGCTCTTGTAAAAAAACTATGATGGTTAGAAATTTTACTAGATGAAGGGATCCCTGTAGTGTATTTATATCACTTGCATTGCTATGAGTAGAAGCTTTAGAAAATGTTCTACTTGATTTATCCATAAAGCTCCACTCATATCAATGAATAATACGTTGTTCATAGATACACTTGAAATTGGATCCAATGCATCTTTGATTTTGTTCTTCCCCATGCGTACAAATGAAGATTCAATTACCTAACTCGAAAATTCATTTGTACTAGTACCGGGAGCTAACCGTTCCTCTGTATCATAGAGAGGAAGTTTGCAGGAGTAAAATAGCTATGCAGACATTCAAAGATCCGATTGCTGGAATCCCTAGAGGATTCCGTTTCAACATCTCTTGGTCAAGGAGTAAATTGGGATGGTTGTCACCTATCGAAAATTAGACCCGAAGGTCAACCATAACTATACGAGGCAAGAGATTTGATATAGAAACCCTCTGTGAGCAACTAATGGGATACTACGAATATGTGAGAGCATTATGCTCTCAACTATTCTAAGCACTCATTCAATCTTAGAGGAATTGCCACCATCATTGGGTGTAAGTTATTCCAAAGAATGATGGAACACACTCAACACATGTTTCGCACGTCATGCCATTGTGCTAAGGGTTATCACTACCTTAGCCATGGAATAACAAAGTACATCCAACCTATGGGAACCTTCAAGTGTGGATGAGCGACATCGATAACACTCTCCACGACCACACTCATGAAACCCATAGAAGGCAATCTAACATCAACACTCAGCCCTCCAATGCCAAAGACATGCTGCAACAAGGTTAGGCCAACCTCATGGCATACATCCGTAATTAGGATTTCAGCCCCTATCGCGGACCTTGACCAAGAACAAGTTTGGGGGAGGACCCCCACTTCAGGTAACTTGTATCACACCCTTGCATATTCATTTTCCATTCACCCATCACCTACCTTGCAAATAAAAAAAACTTAAAAAAAGTATACTAGATTTGCTTTCAAAATAAAATAAAAGATGTGCAGTAAAAATGATATGGAATCCACATAGATGACATGATGAACAATTGCTCTGTTCTAATTTCCCTAAGTCCCTAGTTTACAACTTACTACTCTATAAAATATTGCTTTCATTGGCTAGAATTACTTTTGCCTTGATTTAGAAATTGTGGGTAGCAAAAGCTTAATCCAATTCTAAGTTGTTGTGAGATATGATATAGTGATCGGGCTGCTATTCTAGTTTGAAAGTGAAACTTAGATTTCCGTTGAAATTCTAAAAAGACTTAAGTTACTCTCATTTGATTGGAAATACCTACCAAAGCTATATGATTCATTACATTGATAGACCATATGCATATGGTATTTTTCTTCACATTGAGCTATGTCAAACTAGTATAGACCTATGTGAGATTTCATTCAATGCTTTTTGAATTCAAGATTTCACATGGACATGTTGTACATATACACTAGAAGTAAGCAAATTCCCATCATACCACCATTCCACAATAAAAAGAGAAACTCCATACCATTCATTCTTAGTACTCTCTCCAAATTTATTGCATAAAAACGGAGTAGAAGACATGGCTAAAAGAAAAATAAAATAAAGAAGAAGAAAATGCATGCTTACATCAAAAGCATGAGAAAAAAAAAGAAAAAAAGAGAGAAAAGTAGCCATGTTTCATCCCTGCAAAATAAGACAATCCACTCAAAAAGGAGTCATCTCAAATATCCACATCCAACTCCATTCCATCACACATGCACAAGTATTGAATCAAATAGTTTTGAAATGATTTCTCCTAAGGCTTCCTTTTTTGACTTAGCAATACTATGTGTTGCAAATATTCCTACTATATTCCCTACCAAGCTCCTGGTAGGATGAGTGTAGGCACAAGGTCTTGGTGAGGAAATATTTCCACTACACACAAAGGAGAGACAGAGAGAATCAAATTGAGGTACTTAAAATCTAAATTTAACTCTCTGGAATTTGAGTGGAACTTGATTTCTAGGGTATATGTGCTCCATTTGCTATTCTATCTTTCAACCACCCATGAATAGGAGATGACATAAGCCCATAACGACTTAAGATGAGTGAAGTACCATGCCAATTTCTGCAATACTACATAGAGTATTTTGTTGTGCACATGGTACTTTTGAAAAGTAGAACATTGCAGCAACTCCTGATCATCAACCTGTAGGATCGAAGAGCACGTGAAAAGCTACCAGAGGGGGGTGAATGGTAGATTTAAAAATCTTACGTAGTGGAAACAATTAAACCCCAAACCCTTTCGGCAGAAAAATGATCTGTTAAAGAAATCGTGTGTGAGACTAATCTAAACGTGTTTCACCGTGACAAAAGTGATAGATATCAGAGAGAATCAAGTCACGAAGACAAAACAAAAAGAATCACTCAAATCCGTCGAGAAAAACTCAAGTTATGATCAAAAGATCAAACAATGGTCAATCTGTCCTACCCGAGAAAAAACAGTTCTGGAACGCTGCAAAGAAACTCGTGTAGATCATAGACCACAAATCCAATGACCGTGAAATTTTGACATATGATAGACAATCAAGTTGGGAAGACAACTCAAAAAGAATCATGTCAATTGGATCTGTAAAACTCGAGTTATGATAAAACCACCGACAAAAGGTAGTGTTGTCCAGAAACTCGACGAGTTAAACTTGTCTGGAACAAGTCGGACGAACAAGGCACAAAAGTTCCTTCAAACTACGAATTTTATTCAATAGAACACAAGAGGAACATCCCCAAAGTTGTGCACCACGATCTATGGGCTCCCTTGCTTATATAACCAGCCCTTAGGCCAACCCAATATGAACTAGGACTCCAATCCTATCAGATCATGAATCGTAACTTTCCATAACTGCTCAAGATTCTTCTATACGCAGATAGAAGCAATCTTAAGACTACGTATCCCACATTCCTAAACAACTCAAATTCGTGACCCACACGAAATCCTATCGTAACCAACTCAAATCTTTCCATATTTGAGTCAAACCCGACTCAGCCGCAGCCTGAGTTCATAACCTAGACGGTTGGACCTTTCCGACCAACTCTTTACGTCCAAATCTCTTCATCACACCTCGGAACCATGTAGCCACGTCCATGCACTCCTTGCACACGTGCAAACATCTTCCAATGACGTCCACGATACCTTCAGATGCATTGTTCTTGATTCAATCATGCTGCGCAACCTCCTGATCAGCTCAACCACAATTCCTCCTGAATTTGGTTGCTGGAACCTCATCTCCTTCCTGAGACTAGTCCAATGGATCCCGTCACCAGCCATGTCTTGAACTCAAGCAACACCTGCACATGAACAAACAACCAATCCATACGAGCCCATGTCCTCGACTTGACTCAAGTTAGTTCCGAACACAACACTCTACGTGAGAACCTCACATAAGCATGTTGCAAAGCATATCAAAACGAAATCATCCATATCAACCAAAACGCACCAAAAACTTAGCAAATGAAGACTAAGCAATCTTTCCAAGAATATAAAGCAAGTTAAAAACTTTGCAAATGAAAAGTAGAAGTATTGTGGTCAAGTTCCGGACCTTGCCAGAGCAACCCGGACCTTGAGCCGGAGCTAACAAAAGCTAGTAGAACCTAGCGCCGGAGCTTACCAGAACTAGTACAACCAATCTCCCGCCGGAGCTTACAAAACTAGCAGAACCTAGTGCTGGAGCTAACCAGAACTAGTAGGAACTAGTAAACCCAAAAGCCGGAGCTAGAAAAATCAACTCGGAGCATAGCAAAAAACATGTCAGAGCTATCAAAAACATGCCGGAGCTAAAGATAAAACTTCACCGGAGCTGACCAAAGCTAGTCGGACCTAGCATCGAACGTAACCGGAGCTACCCAAACCAAGCTGGACCTACCGTCGGACCTTGCTGTAGCTCAGAGCTAGAGTCGGACCTTGATAAAAAGGTGTTTTGGTGATATTCCAAACTTTTATCATCAAAGCCAAGTGTATTCACTACAAGCAAATGTATTCAACACGCATAGGTCTTACAATCTCCCCCTTCATGAATGCATTGGCAACACCATTTAAAATCCGAACATTGGCTTATTCTTATTAAAAGTTTTGAAGGCAATTTCTCTCCTTTTTGTAAACCAGAAATAAAATGAGAAGAAAATCCAAAAATTATCCCATATTATCCCCCCCTTTATTATCTCTCCTTATGCACATATTCTATTTCTCTTCATGTTTATCTCTCCCCCTTTGACAATGTATTCAACAAGTCATGAGCATATAAACAAATTATCTCTCCCCCTTTAGTTGTTATGAGCATATTATAACATATACATATAAACAAAGCTCATCCAAGTCATACTATCAA
This sequence comes from Tuctoria greenei, assembly GCA_036927565.1. Classification (NCBI taxonomy): domain Eukaryota; kingdom Viridiplantae; phylum Streptophyta; class Magnoliopsida; order Poales; family Poaceae; genus Tuctoria; species Tuctoria greenei. Next base: position 103,993,847 of record JAYESD010000006.1, on the reverse strand, counting down.
GTACCTTACATTATCACATCAATGAAATACATAAAGTAGTGTAAGCCATGCTAGAGATCAAATGTAATTTTCAATTTAATCAAGTCATGATCTCACAAACTTAACTATTTCAAAACCTGAAGGCATGACACTAGTTGCTGCATTTTATTATTTTTCAAAGCATAAATTTAGATCATATGATATTTGCAAGAGATTATATGCGCATCTGCCTTATTCTAACCAACCAAGCCAAGCCTATGTAATTATTCCAATTACTAGACATGGCAAAAACTACAAAATGTATAACACGAGTAATGTAGTAAGAACTTTCAGCATGTAAAAGGAATCACAAAGTCATATATGTATGAAATACTATGCTCATATTATTTTAATTTCAGATTCACACATAGACTTCCCATGTTTCAAAACTCCCCCTCAATTTAAGCCATGAGGATGCATAATCCCTATTTCACTACGAATGTAACAAAAACGAGTGAAATCCAAAGGTTTTGTAAAAATGTCAGCCAATTGTTGTTCAGTATCTACATGGTGAAGCACAATGTTTCCATTTTCAACATTATCTCGGAGAAAATGATACCTAATGTCAATGTGCTTAGTCCTAGAATATTGCACGGGGTTTTTAGCAATGCAAATGACACTAGTGTTATCACAGAATAGTGAAACACTATCTAGATCAACCCCGTAGTCCTTAAGTGTTTGAACAATCCAAAGAATTTGTGAGCAAGCACTAGCAGCAGCTACATATTCAGATTCGGCTGTGGATTGTGCAACTAAATTTTGTTTTCTAGAGGACCAAGCAACAAGAGAATTACCAAGAAAATGACAAGCACCGGAAGTACTTTTCCAATCAATCCTACAACCCCCAAAATTAGCATCCGAAAAAGCTTTCAAAGTAACGGTTGAGGAAGAAGGAAGAAAAATGCCAAATTCTTGAGTTCCATGTAAGTACCTGAGAATCCTTTTGACGGCTTGACGATGTGAAACACGTGGGGAGGCTTGAAACCGTGCACAAAGACATACGGTGAATTGTATGTCCGGTCTTGATGCCGTGAGGTACAAAAGTGATCCGATCATGCTTCTTCTTTTTGATTCACAGATTCACCATCTTCATCAAGTTCAAGTGTCGTTGTTGTTCCCATTGGTGTCCGAAGAGGCTTGCTTTTGTCCATGTTGAAGCGCCTTAGGTGGTCTTTGGTATACTTCGTTTGATGCACAAAGGTACCCTCCTTGGTTTGCTTGATTTGCAGCCTCAAAAAGTAAGTGAGTTCACCCATCATACTCATTTCAAATTCGGAACTCATCATTGCTGAAAACTTGGACACAAGATCATGAGAAGCACAACCAAAGATGATATCATCCACATACACTTGAATGAATAATGAGTCATTGCCATGTTTAAGCACAAAAAGAGTTTTATCAACCTTGCCCATGGTAAACCCCTTTTCAAGTAAGAACGTTTTTAAACTATCATACCAAGCTCTAGGGGCTTGTTTGAGACCGTATAAGGCTTTGGACAGTTTGTAAACATGATTAGGAAAATCTGGATTTTCAAAACCCAGTGGTTGTTTGACATAAACCTCCTCATCTATGTAGCCATTAAGAAAAGCACTTTTAACATCCATTTGAAATATCTTAAAACCTTTAGATGCTGCAAAAGCTAACAAAATTTTTATGGCTTCTAATCTAGCGACAGGAGCAAAAGTTTCATCAAAATCTAGACCTTCAACTTGAGTGAAACCTTGAGCAACCAACCTAGCCTTATTCCTAACCACAACCCCATCCTCACTTTGTTTATTTTTATATACCCATTTAGTTCCAATTAAAGTGTGACCTTGAGGTGGAGGTACAAGTTTCGAAACATTATTTCTTTCAAAATTTTCTAACTCTTCTTGCATGGCAATAATCCAAGATTTATTAGTGAGTGCGTGTGATATATCTTTGGATTCAAAAGCAGCAAAAAAAGCAGAATGAGCATGAGAGTTTGGATCGCAAAACCTGGACCGTGTGACTCGTTCGTGCAAGCTTCCAATCATTTGTTGTGGGGGATGGTCTTTGTATAGCCGTAGGGGAACAGATGTCTCACAAGCTTCTTCTTCATTAGGTTCATCGTAGATTGATGAGCTTGTGACTTGTGGATGATCAGGACCAGCATAGGTGATAGCCGGAGCTTGTTCAATGTCCAGAGCTGGACACGTGTCAACTTCGGAACTACTAGGCAGTATCACCGGCTCTTCTTCATCTTCGAAAATACCCCCCCCCCCCCTTGAGGATACGGATCTGGTCCTGCAACACCGGAGCTAGTACCTGGGCTAGCTTTATCAAAAGACACTTCACAAGTCTCCACAATTTTGTTAGTGTCAAGTAAAAGCATACGGTAGCCTCTAGTATGAGATGGATAACCAAGAAACATGCCATCAATGGATCTAGGTTCAAATTTATCAAGATTACCATGTTTCTTAACAAAGCATTTGCAACCAAAGACCCGAAAGTGTGTAACACTAGGCCTATATCCAAACCGGAGCTCATATGGTGTTTTACCTAGCTTAGCACGCAAGAAAACACGATTTGAGACACAACAAGCAGTTGCTAACGCATCAGCCCAAAATTTCCTAGGAGTTTGATATTCATCAAGCATAGTCCTAGCCATCTCAACTAAGGTTCTGTTCTTTATTTATACAACACCGTTTTGTTGAGGTACATATGGTGAAGAGAATTGATGATCTATTCTATTTTCAGCACAAAAGTGATCAAAAGATTGATTTTTAAATTCAGTTCCATTATCACTTCTAATTACTTTTAATGATCCTGGGTGATCAATTGATAATCTAAGAAATAAAGTTCTAAAGTGACTAAAAACTTCATTCTTAGACGCCATAAAGTAAACCCAAGATTATCTAGAATAATCATCAACGATAACAAGAACATACCATTTACCTCCGAAGGATTGAACACGCGAAGGTCCTACGGTGTCAAGATGCAAAAGTTGACATGGTTCAGTTGTCATGATCATTGTGAGAGGAGTATGTGAACCTGCAACCATCTTAGCATGTCTACAAGAAGAGCACACAATTTCTTTGTCCCCTTTAAGCTTAGGCAGCCCACATATGCGATCAAGAGCACTAACACGCGTTAGGTGATCAAAGCCTACGTGACCAAGTCTACGATGCCAAAAATATAAGTCCTTTGAATCATTAGCAACTAGACACATATTCTTAGAGGAAGACATATCAAAATCAGCTTTAAAAACTCTTCCAAACCGAGACATGTTAAAAATAAGCTCACTATTTGAACCTACAACTTTGCAGCAGTTTTTATTGAAAATAATTTCTAGATTTTCATCTAGCAATTGTGCAACAGAAAGCAAGTTGTATTTCAAATTTTTGACAAGTGCCACATCCTTCAAAGTGTAGTGATCATTTACTCTAACCAAACCCTTAGCAATTATAGGAGTTGAAGAATTATCGACAAAAGTAACATTCTCTACACGTGACACAAAAGAGAGGGAGGAGAACCAATCTTTGTTACCGGTCATGTGGCGTGAGCAACCTGAATCCACAATCCAAATGTTCTCCTTCCTCAAACGTGTAACCTACATAAAAGTACAATACGTCGATGACTCAATACTGGGGTTAGTCAAAAGGCATTTAGGAATCCAGTACTGAGTCACGCGACGTGCAGCAGGAAAAACACGCGAAAGCTGAGACAAACCAGCAGGTTTATGAGTCAAAGTTTGAGATTTTTTATTCTTAACTACTGACCTATAAGGTGTTACTTATGTAGCACAAAAATCAGTAGCTCCGGAGGCAAAAACAGAAGGTCCGGAGGTAAACTTTGAATGTTTTTGACTCAAAGCAAAAGGTTGTACATTCAGTTCAATATGTGCAGCAAATTTTGCATGAAAGTTATGAGATCTAGCAACCATTCTTTCCCTTTTGTGTTGTTTAGCTAGTCTATAACAAAAATCTATGACATGACCATCTCTACCACAGCAGGTACAATGAAATTTAACTCTGTGTTCACGTCTAGATGAGCAAACAACATTTTTATTTGAAACCAAATGAGACAATACTCATGCAGATTTGAAAACCACTCCTTTTTGTTTAGGAACTGTTTGAATCAAACCACTTCCTAATGACTTTACAATTTTAGGTGGATGTTCCTTTGCATGAGCATGAGAATCAAAACTAAACCAGTTTTATCATTGCAAGACTTGGAAGAATTCAGCAGTAAGTTTAGGTTCTTATTCCCATTACAAAACCGATCTAATGTCCTATGCATGTCATCAAGTTTATTGGATAGATCAAGGCAATTTTCACAAGAAGTTTTTCTTTTAGTTTGCAATTGGAACAAAATCTAACTTCATGAGAACGTAAAGCATTGTTCAATATAGAAAATTCATTCATAGCATCCTGTAGTTTCTTATCAAGATCATCACAAGTAGAACAATGCAAATCAATTGTAGAACAACTAGCATCTTTCAAGTTTTTATCATTAAGTGCAGCAAGCTCTTTGTTCTTTTCAATTTCTAACTCAAGTTTATCAAGTGTGGAGATGTGCGCACTTCTCAATGAGGACAATTGTTCATATATTAAATCACATGAGGAACATGCATCATCACTAGGAATCAAAGTTTTTAAACGGTTGATTTCAGATTCTAGTGATTCAATTTTAGCAACACTATCCCTAAGCTTTTTGTCCTTTTTCTTAACAATAACAGTGGCAAGAGAAATGGCATCACACATTTCTTCGCAAGTAGGACATACCTCTTCATTGTCACTGTTGTGTTCTGCCTCCTCCATACTTGATCTTGACTTGCCCGCCATAAAGCACAAGTTTGCCAAATCATCTTCATCTTCATCACTTCCAATGCCCACGTCACTTGAACTGAAATCTTGAAGCGCGGTGATGAAACTGTTGATCATCTTGCGTCCTATGGTACCTTTCTTCTTCTTGTTGGAATTTCCAGAGGAGGTCCGGACCTTGCTTTGTTTTTCTTTCCGGGTGGTCGGACCTGAAAGGCTAGGGCATTCTGTACGAAAGTGTCCTGTTTTACCACATTCAAAACAGCGTTGAGGTCCGGAGCTTCCTCTCCTTCTAGTTCTCACATTTTGCAATGCTTTTGAGAATCTAGTAGAGATGAGTGCCAACTCCTCTTCTGGAAATTCTTGGATCTGCTCCAGGGTTAGTGAGGACAACAAAGCAAGAGTATTGCAAGATGATGATTGGCCGGAGCTAGACATATCACGTTGTGAAACAAATGCAATAGACTTATTTGGGTTCTTGCGTGCTAGGATGTCAATTTCATGAGTTTTTAGTTTAGAATAGAGTACATCTAATGTAAGAGAATTCATGTCAGTAGATTCATGAATAGATGTGACTTTCATCTCCCAAATTGACATATCTAATACACTTAGCAATTGCCTAGCATTTTCAGCATCTGAAAAATTAACATTGACACTACGCAAGTTGCTGAGAATCTTATTAAAGCGAGCAAAAAGGTCATCAATAGACTCACCGGGTTCCATCTCGAAGCGCATGTATTCTTTCTTGAACATGTCTTGCCTTACCTCTTTGATTGTGTTGGATCCTTCGTGGTAGTCACTAAGTGCTTTCCACACATCGTATGCAGATCGGAGGTGTGCAACACATCGAAGTCGCTTTGTGTTAATCCTTGTATGATCAAGTTCCGAGCCTTGTTGTTGTTGTCAACATCTCTCAGATTTGTAGCTGTAACTTGATCGTTCGATGGCACTTCGTAAGGCTTGTATACCTTCTCCCATATTGCAAAGCCTTGTGCCTGGATGAAAGCCTCCATGCGTGCCTTCTAAACCTGAAAATCAATACCAGCGAACACACAAGGTTTGGCAGAGTACTTCTCCATGATGATTAGTCAAAAACACGCGCAAATCTCAAAGATTAGAGCACCGTGGCTCTAATACCAACTGTAGGATCGAAGAGCACGTGAAAAGCTACCAGAGGGGGGGTGAATGGTAGATTTAAAAATCTTACGTAGCGGAAACAATTAAACCCCAAACCCTTTCGGCAGAAAAACGATATGTTAAAGAAATCGTGTGTGAGACTAATCTAAACGTGTTTCACCGTGAAAAAAGTGATAGATATCAGAGAGAATCAAGTCACGAAGACAAAACAAAAAGAATCACTCAAATCCGACGAGAAAAACTCAAGTTATGATCGAAAGATCAAATAATGGTCAATCTGTCCTACCCGAGAAAAAACAGTTCTAGAACGCTGCAAAGAAACTCGTGTAGATCATAGACCACAAATACAATGACCGTGAAATTTTGACATATGATATACAATCAAGTTGTGAAGACAACCCAAAAAGTATCACATCAATTGGATCTGTAAAACTCGAGTTATGATAAAACCGCCGACAAAAGGTAGTGCTGTCCAGAAACTCGACGAGTAAAACTTGTCTGGAACAAGTCGGACGAACAAGGCACAAAAGTTCCTTCAAACTACGAATTTTATTCAATAGAACGCAAGAGAAACAGCCCCAAAGTCGTGCACCACGATCTCTGGGCTCCCTTGCTTATATAACCAGCCCTTAGGCCAATCCAATATCAACTAGGACTCCAATCCTACTCAGATCACAAATCGTAACTTTCCATAACTGCTCAAGATTCTTCTATACGCAGATAGAAGAAATCTTAAGACTTCCAAACACCTTAGGAACGTATCCCACATTCCTAAACAACTCAAATTCGTGACCAACACGAAATCCTATCATAACCAACTCAAATCTTTCCATATTTGAGTCAAACCCGACTCAGCCGCAGCGTGAGTCCATAACCTAGTCGGTTGGTCCTTTCCGACCAACTCTTTACGTCCACATATCTTCATCACACCTCGGAACCATGTAGCCACGTCCATGCACTCCTTGCACACGTGCAAACATCTTCCAATGACGTCCACGATACCTTCATATGCATTGTTCTTGATTCAATCATGTTGCGCAACCTCCTGATCAGCTCAACCACAATTCCTCCCGAATTTGGTTATTGGAACCTCATCTCCTCCCTGAGACTAGTCCAATGGATCCCGTCACCAGCCATGTCTTGAACTCAAGCAACACCTGTACATGAATAAACAACCAATCCATACGAGCCCAAGTCCTCGACTTGACTCAAGTTAGTTCCGAACACCACACCCTACGTGAGAACCTCACATAAGCATGTTGCAAAGCATATCAAAACGAAATCATCCATATCAACCAAAACGCACCAAAAACTTAGCAAATGAATACTAAGCAATCTTTCCAAGAATATAAAGCAAGTTCAAAACTTTGCAAATGAAAAGCAGAAGTATTGTGGTCAAGTTCCGGACCTTGCCAGAGCAACCTGGACCTTGAGCCGGAGCTAACAAAAGCTAGTAGAACCTAGCGCCGGAGCTTACCAGAACTAGTATAACCAAGCTCCCGCCGGAGCTTACAAAACTAGCAGAACCTAGCGCCGGAGCTAACCAAAACTAGTCGGAACTAGTAAACCCAAAAGCCGGAGCTAGAAAAATCAACTCGGAGCTTAGCAAAAAACATGTCGGAGCTATCAAAAATATGCCGGAGCTAACTATAAAACTTCACCGAAGCTGACCAAAGGTAGTCGGACCTAGCATCGAACGTAACCGGAGCTACCCAAACCAAGCCGGACCTACCGTCGGACCTTGCTGTAGCTCAGAGCTAGAGTCGGACCTTGATAAAAAGGTGTTTTGGTGATATTCCAAACTTTTATCATCAAAGCCAAGTGTATTCACTACAAGGCAATGTATTCAGCACACATAGGTCTTACACAACCTAAAGTCTTAACTTTGCTCGGGACAAGCAAATGATAAGCTTGGGGGATTTTATTGACGGCTGTTATATACCAATTTCACCTGTCACTATAACTAAATTATGTGAAGGAAATATCACTTCTTGCACACATCACCTTTCTATTTAACCTATTTCCACTTGTATTTGGAGAAATCGGTGCATGCAAATATTTCTTACAGAATTGAAGTGAAACAAGGGGATGGATCCTATAAAATATCATCCCAACCAATCAAGCGCCAACATATGGCAACACAAGGATCAAATGGTCCACAAACAGAAGTATCCGAGGCCATCCAATAGTGTAGCACACATATCAACACTACAGGAATCCCGACGATTTGCGACGGCCATGGCTGTCGCAAATAAGCTATTTGCGACGGCTTTCCTTATTTGCGACGCTTTTTGGCCGTCGCAAATAAGTCGTTGCAATTAAGCTTATTTGCGATGGCCACCGTCGCAAATAAGCTTAATTGTGACGGCTAGAAGCGGTCGTCGCAAGTTATTGCCGTGGGCCGGTGGGCCCCGCAACATTATTTGCGACGGCCGGGCTGTCGCATTTAAAGCTTATTTGCGACGGCCAGGCTGTCGCAATTAAGTGCCCCTATTTGCGACGGCCGGGCCGTCGCAAATAAGTTCAGTGGGCAGGGCCCACGTGTCCTCCTCCGGGACCCACGCCTCTATTTGCGATGGCCCGACTGTCGCAATTAAACCTTATTTACGACGGTCAGGCCGTGGCAAATAGCAGTGGCTTAATTGCGACGAACTGTAACTTTATTTGCGACAGTACTGTATAAAAAGCTGTCGCAAATAAGGTTTTTTATTTTTTGAAAAAACAAAAAATACTACCCAGCTCAATGGCCAGAATCACAGAACAGATACAATACACACAGTATATACACACACAAACATCATCACAATAAAAAACTAATAAGTTCCGATACATCTCACATCGTCATCAACAAAGCAAACAAAAGGGCTCACTCGCCCATCTGACCTCCGTAGCCACCTCCGGAGCCACCTCCGAAGTCGAAGTCGTCGTTGCGCCTCATTCCAGGCAGCGGTAGCGACGGCGACGGCATTTGTGCAGCCGTCGCGGATCCCTGCAATTAATGAAACTTAGATTTAGAATATAAATGCATCAACATATCTCTCCCTCCCTTCCTCTCCCTCTATCTTCATCTAGATCCCCCTCTCTTCCTCTCTCTTTTCATTTCTCTCTTTGTCTCTCACTCTATCTTTCTCTCTCACTCTATCTCTCTATTGCTATCCTTTTCCCTCTATCTTCCCCCCTCTATCTCCATCTACATCTCCCTCCCTCTATCTTCCCCTCTCTCTATGTCCATCTACATCTTACTCTCTCTCTTCATTCCCATCCTACTCTATCTAACTATCTTTCCACTCTTTCTTCTTTCTCTCTTTCTTCTATCTCTCTCTTTCTTCTATCTCAATCATTTTCTTCTATCTAACTATCTCTCTCTTTCATCTATCTCAATCTTATTACGCTGGAGAAGAAGGATTACATAGAAACTTACCTGACCCGCTGAAGAAGGATTGCCTGGAAGGACCGGTGGTAGTACCGGTAGCTGGATTCCCAGACCTTGCGCCCGAGCCATGGCTTGTCATTGCAAACATTAAATGCTATCTATCAGTAAGTCATTTACGCTGAATTAATGAGAACTTTACTTTTTATTTTGTTACCTCCATTGCTTCCCGCATCTGCGCCAACGCTGCTGCCTGGCTTTGGATCATGGCCTCCATCATGATCATTTGGCGTTCCGACTCCTCCTGTCGCCTGAAGAGGGACTGCATCTCAATGTCCCTCCGCGAGGCGCGACGACCAGTCGTGCCCACCGAAGAAGCCTGCGTGGAGCTGCCTCTCGCAGGTCTCCCCGCCCTTGAGTCTGTAACTCCGTCGAATATGGCGAGCCTATAAAAAAGAGAGTCAGTAATATGAAATTGAAATATCTTGAATACTTTGAATTAAAAATGATTAAATGACTTGTAAACTCACCTTCCGTGTGCTTTTCCACCATTGGTTGACGTTCCCAATCGAAATCCTCGCCGTGTATCTTCCTAGCCTCCTCCCCGTACTTAGCCTGCAAAAAAAGAGAACCGTGTCAGTTCAACAAACTATATAGTCATATTTAATATGAATGATTTCTAAACTTACCAACCGCTTAGCTGCAGCCTGATTGCACCCCGTCGGCTGAGAAGGGTCCCTATGACCACTATTCCACACCTCAGCAGGGGTGGGCGGCACCCCCGTCTCGCGCTCCAGTCAATACGTGTTAGTACGAACAATATATTATTAATATATAAACATAAGTTACACACACTTACCATGCATTTAGCTAAACACAAGTGGTTATCTTGCCCGTGCCTGCTCTTCCCCTCGACCCCTCTACAGTCTCGAGCCTTCTTAGACTTAGCTTTAAACTCATCGCTAGCCCAATAGCGACAAAGGGCCCACATTGCATCGGTCCGACACTGCAACCAGCTCACGTGGCCCTGCACATAGTTGGAAGTCGTTAAAAATACCATCGAGGAAATTATCAAAAAAAAAAATACTTACTACACTCCACATACCTGCGCGTACTCCTCCTCCGTCAGGTGCATCTCGCTCGCTTTGCGGAAGTGTAGCAAGGCTGCTGATTTGCCTTCATGTGCTCATTAACAAGTTGAACGCGGTTGTTCGACAAAGATTGTCGAAGCGCCTTGGCAGCGTTGTAGTGAAAAACTCGCCCCGCATCTCAAACTGGCGATGGTTGTTCAGGTCCTCTAAAGTATATCTTGCCTACGATAAAGAATATATTGAAGAGATGTTCACTAAAAGAGTTTAAGAGTTGAAACTTAGAAACTTTTTTAACATACTTACCATAAAATCGGCCCATATGGCCTCCTGATGGTTGTCGTGCTCCTGGTGATGGACGCGTGCGTAGTCCTCCCACGAAGGAGCAGGCACCCCGTCGATGACCCCGGTATAGTGCAAACGCACTATGGACCCGAGGACACCGTTCACCAGTCTGTGGTGTCTCTCACCGGTGAAAGACGTGTCGTCCCAAGCCCTGCAAGATATTTATTCATTCATTACCTAAGTAATCAAAAGAAACTAAAATTGAAAACTATAATTTTTATTACCTGTCTTCGACTGGACGAATCACGATCCTCTGTGAAGGGACCGCGGGAGGACTGACAAAGTGAGTCCTCCTCGTCCTCCGTGTCTGCTGGGGTGCCACGTCAGGTGACCCAGACGGCTCCTCACCAGCCCAATCAAAGGCCTCAGGAACAAACTCATCGCCAGCCGGGGGCCTGGCTGGCTGAGGGCTGGCTCGCTGAGGGCTGGCTGGCCGAGGGCTGGCTCGCCGAGGGCTGGCACGCCGAGGGCTGGCTCACCGAAGGCGCCGCAGCCTCTGAGTCAGCCGGTGAGGACTACAACATTCAAATGATTCATAAGTAAGTTTAATGTGAAATTGAATTTAAAGAATTTGTCAAAAATGAGTGACATTTACCTGTGACGAAGCTCTAGAGCTGGTCTGAACGTGCCCCAGCAGCTGAGAGCGTCTGCTGCCAGTCGACGAGGCACCAACGAAAGCGTCCTCAGGTCTAGAGGGGTAGAACCCCCTCATCGGCGGCACCTTCGTACCCTTATTTGATGCCATCCTATTGTAATTAGATAATTAGTAAATATGCAAATACAATATATAAAATTCATGTTACTATCTTCAAGAAAACATTAATTGTAGTCACTTTCAAAATTCATCAACATCATTGTCATGTGCCTGTGCCCTACTCCTTAAACCAGCCCAACGATCTTCCACCATGGCCTGTTCTAATTTTCATTTTCGCGTATCATCTGCCTCTACATCTTCAACGTCTTCAACATCGGCAACTAATTGATCGAGTCCTGCACCAAGCTCGACGATAAAAGTGTCTGGCAACTCTTCTTCTTGGTACACTTCTTCAACGTCTTCTCTATCATGGTAACCATCATCCCCAGGAGTATATAGCCGCTCACGAGAATTCACCTTATATACCACCCACCAAGCACTGAGCTTCGTGCATGGATAAGGTATATAATACACTTGTTCAACTTGATGCGCAAGAACAAATGTATCATAACCTCGTAGTCGGTCCTTGTGTTTCACTTCCACCATTCCAAATTGGTTTTCTCGAGTTCCATGAGTACGATCAAACCAGTCACAGTCAAAGAAGACAACTCGAAGGGTCTTATTTCCGGTAAAAGTAAATTCAAGGATTTTGTTAATGATCCCATAGTAATCGGTTAAATTCCCTTGAGTGTCCATTGCTCTCGTCACAACACCGGAATTTGATGTTGCCGCAAGAGGACGATGAGCTTCAAAATGAGTTGTACGGAATCGAAAGTCATTTACGTCATATCAACCATACCTTCTAACATTCACCAATCCATAAGATAGCTGCCGCAAATCTTCATGGACACTGTGAGTCCGACACTGTCATAAATGATCGTGAGTTAAAATAATACTTCTTTAATAATAGTAATTTATAATACATAGAAGACGAGAGAATATTACATATTCTGGAAACTAGGATAGAAAACTCGGCCCCCATTTATTCCTTCCTTTCACATCGCTTCTACTTGTTTGGCCGTAGGTTGATGCCTATGTGGCCAATATTGTCTTTGGAACTCGCTGAACATGAAAAAACATCTTTTAGAGTACATGTGTAGCAAAATATATCAATTTGCATAAACGTAGGAGAAACACTTACTCGAAGTATTCTTGCATGCCTTCTATATTTGCGTACATGTAGAGTAAAGCAACAGTCCTTTCATGTTCAGATAGCACATAGGTCGTGTAGCTACCAACGGTGGCGCCTCTCGTTTGAAAAATGGAAAGGTCGCTTTGAGGGGGTGTTTCATCCACATTGTACCGCATCGCCGAAGTATTGATATTGTTTTCTTCTGCAAAGTAGATACTTGAAAAGTATCCTACTTGCTTAAGAGCATATGCTTCAGCGATGCACCCTTCCACCCTTGCCTTGTTGCCAACCATTGGTTTCAGATATCGTAGCACTATTTCAATGTGATACATCCACCTATATTGCACGGGACCACCAACTTTAGCTTCGAATGGAAGATGGATAAGCAGATGTTGCATTGGATTGAAGAAACCCGGTGGAAAATTTTTTCCATCTTACATAAAAGTATGGGTATCTCCTCTAACTTATCCATCATCCCGATCTTGATTTCTTTAGCACAAAGCTGTCTATAGAAATAGCTGAGCTCGGCTAAAACCTTCCACACCGCATCATCTAGATAGCCTCGGAACATAACAGGTAGGAGTCTTTCCATTATAATGTGATAATCATGACTCTTCAATCCAGTGAGGTTTCCTGTGTTAACATTTACGGCTCGTTTCAGGCTAGCTGCGTAACCATCTGGGAATTTCAAAGTTTTCATCCATTTCATAACTTCTTTCTTTTCTTTCGATCGAAGACAGAAAGAAGCACGTTGCTTTCCACCACTTTCAGAGATTTGAAGAGTTGGACGGTGACAAATGTCTACTAAATCTAGTCTAGCTTTATAATTGTCTTTCGTTTTGCCAGGCATATCCATGCAAGTGCTTATGATATTTCGCTCATATTACGCTCCTGATGCATGACATCAATGTTGTGCATTAGAATCAACTACTTCACAAATGGTAGCTCCAAAAGTCCACATATGTGAGTCCAATTGTGTTCCTCTCCATAACCTACGAAATATCCAGGACGACCTTCATCAGGCACCAGTTTGTCCAACATATCAGAAATTGCTGACCCATTGAGACGCTTCGGTGGTCCTTTAGTAACAACAGTGTTCTTTCGAAAGACATGCCTCTGCTGCCTTAATATATGATTCGAGGGCAGGCAACGTCTGTGACAATCGAAGTAAGATATTTTGCCTCCATGAGTTAGTCGAAAGCAATCCGTGTATGAAGCACATATCGGACACGTCAGTCGACCGTGAGTGCTCCATCCGGAAAACATGCCTTATGCCGGCAAATCATGGACGGACCACAAATAAGCAGGTCGAAGGTTGAATTTTTGCTTCTTGTAACTGTCGTATGCTTCGACCCCTGTCCACAAAACTTTCAATTCTTCGATCAGCGATTTTAACATCACGTTGAGACGTGACCCGGGATGATCTGGTCCAGGTACAATGAGGCTGAGAAATATGAACTCGTTCTTCGTACAAAAGCAGGTGGCAGGTTGTATGGAATGACAAAGACAGGCCAACATGAGTATGGCGTGGCATTCATACTGAACAGTGAGAATTCGTCTATCGCTAATCCGATGCGAACATTCCTCGCATCACGAGAAAAGTCTAGATCGAAACGGTCTAGCACCTTCCATGCATCACCGTCGGATGGATGCGTCAAGAATTCTTTGTTCTCACGTTTACCTTCTTTGTGCCATCTCATGTGTCTTGGGGTTCTTTTTGAGAGAAACATCCGCTTCAACCGAGGTGTCACAGGCAAGTAACGAAGCTGCTTATGTGCGACATCTGTCATCACATTATCGCCATCGTCATTGACAACTTCGACATACCTCGATTTACCACATTTCAAGCACATCTTCTCATTGGTGTGCTCTTTCCAGAATAGCATGCAGTTGTCTGGGCACACATCGATTTTCTCATACTTCATACCGAGACCAGATATCTTGATCTTTGACTGATACATATCTGGTGGCGCTTTGTGAGGTTGTGGAAGGATATCGCAGATCAATTTCATGAGATCATTGTAGCAGTTGATGGACAAAAGTACTTGGACTTAATTGCCATAAATCTGGTCAAGAAAGCAAGTACGGTCACATCCGTGTGTTCATGCAACGGCTCTTGTGATTTCTTCAGCTCCTCGAAGAACTTCTCTGCCTCATTGTAAGAGGATCCTCCGCTTCCAGAGCTTCTAGCATCTCATCCATCCTATCAACCTCTGTTATATCATCATCCTCATCCACTTCGGCTATGACTTGAGAATTAGTCTCGCCGTGAAAGGTCCACACTTCATAATGTGGAGTGAAACCGTTTTGATATAAGTGAAACGAAAGCTCCAATCTTGTCAAAAACTTGGTGTTCCGGCATTTTGTACATGGGAACAACACCATATCTTCCGTTGAAAACAAAAATGCTCGATCCAAAAATTTATCTAACTTGATATACCACTCATCGGAGTGACCACCAGTTCTGCTCTTCCAGCCAGTATACATCCAACTTCAGTCTTCACCCATGTTTGGCTCTGCAGTTTAACGCGAAAGAAATTGTCGTTAATGTATTGTTGTGTTATGTCACGACCCTACAACCTAGGCAGATAGATCCTAAACCCACCCAAGAGTGACCGAGCGGAGCGTTCTCATGACGAGACACGTAATCCGGATTCGAACGAAATTTCGGCAGCATAACCCCGCTGTTCTCCACTGTACGCCCAAAAATGGTGCAGCAGAGAACAACAGGGTTACGCCACCGAAATCTCGTCCAAATCCGGACCTGCGTCTCGTCACAAGCCACGCCCCCTCGGTCACTCCGAGGCTGTCCAAAAAGGGACAATTCCGAACCTGCACGTCTCACATGGCAATGGCATGTGAGACGTGCCGATCCGAAACGGGTAATACATTTCTATAGGTTACGTTGCTCATTTTCATTTTCAGATCATTTAAGAGAGAGGAAAGAACTAGATAAAGAGTGAGAGGAATGTTGGTCTTAGATGACAATTCCATATCCATTTCCACCGTCCATGCAATCGCAGGTCATTGACGTCCTTGCCAACCCGTTCACTTCCATGTCGCCTTGACTACTATGGTCTACACGGCACGATCACACTTATTGCGTGACGTGCCCTTCCGGGTTGGTCCGAGCCGGCCCAAAACCCCTTTATTTATATATATTAAGTAGTCACTCAAAAACATTATATGAATGCACTAAAGTCCAAACATACACTAAATAGAATAGAAAAAAATTATTAATTCTAAACACTCATGCAATCAAAAGAACAAGAGAAAAAAATTATTAATTCTAGTAACCTACATAATAAACATATTTACCAAAGCATGAAAAAAAATTATCTAAACCTAAAAAAACATAATCATGTAGCAACATCTAGATCACAAACTTGACATAGGCGCAAATAATCTTATTTGCGATGACTTATTTGCGACAGCCAAAAACTGTTGCAAATAAGGAAAGCCGTCACAAATAGCTTATTTGCGACGGCATTCCACTTATTTGCGACGGACCTGGCCGTCGCAAATCGTTGGGTTTCCTGTAGTGGCAGTCGTTGGCGGAAAAGAAATATTTAGCCAATGCTGCCCGTGAGACCCGAAACAGGGAAGCACAAGACTTCACCTCCACGGTAAATGAATGTGCTGCAACTGGTTTTAGTTTCCTACTTTCACACATTAACTTGTATTTCCTTTGTATGAGAGCTATCCGCATTCAACATGTTACAGGAAACATGAGATATAGTAGTCGACTAATTTCAAATATAATCTGCCACAACGGCTTGGAGACAAAATAAAAAGTTATATACTAGTTAAGTGATTTTTTATTGGCAGATAACATGGATGGAAGAAGACCAGATGTCCAGGGGCTACACGCCCCAAAAGAAGAGCACTTGGGACAAGAAAATGAAATCAGTGATGAATAAGGTTAGAATCTTATCGCGTGAATTTCTCTTTGTTCCTGGTATAATTCGTATCATGTTACTTCAAGTTATGCCAAACAGTTTCTAAGCTGTATGCTATTCTCTACCACTGCAGGTTCTAGGGAAGGGAAAAACAAAGAAGAAAAGAACCACACAAAGTCCAATTGTGGGTGCTGCTCTAAAATTTCATAAGGATGATGAGGTGGATGACGATGTGAACCCTACAGCTGATGGAGCAATAGCTGCATAGTAATTTAAATGTTGCTACCTCATTTCCCTAACTTTGTTAGTAACTCTCCATGCCGTGTTGGATCAGCAAATAAGTGGAGTTTACTAATATAGTCATGTGGCACATTTTATTTGTACTAAGCCATCCTTTGTGCTATATATGGGTCCATCATTCACTACTAAAAAAGCAAATACGCAGGGGATTCTAGATCACAAACAACTAGATCAAGCACCGAAGAGAAGTGAAGAGAAGACAGGGGGCGCTCACCTCGGAGGCGTCGGGGGCCGGGGCGGCGGGGGGCGCAGCGGGGACGCGGAGGTCCGGGGCCGGCGAGGCCGGGGGCCGGCGAGGCCTGGCGCGGCGGGCCGGGGCGGCGGGGGCGCGGCGAGCCGAGGCCAGGGGCCGCGACGGACCTGGGGCGGGGAGCCGGGGCGGCGGCGGCGGGCAGGTGACAGGGCGCAGCAGCGGCTGGTGAGTTGAGTGGACGAGAATGAACTGTCGGGTCGGGATAAAGGCCCTTATTTGCGAAGGCCCTCTAAATTGCGACGGCCCGACTATATGGCCGTCGCAATTAATGTTACTTGCGATGGCCTTTTTAGCAGCCGTCGCAAATAAACATTTATTTGCGACGGCTGACTTATTTGCGACGGTACTAGGGTTGGCCGTCTCAAATAAGTAGTTATTTGCGACGGCCCTGTGGTTGGCCGTCGCAAATAAGCAGTTATTTGCGGCGGCCATGTTATTTACGACGGCCAGAGGTGGGCCGTCACAATTTAATCTATTTGCGACGGCTGGCCGTCGCAAATAAATCTAGCCGTCGCAAATGATCACTTTTCCTATAGTGCAAGGGATGGGACCCACCTGGAAGTCACCCCAAGAAAGCACAGACCGTTTGGAGGACTTACCTGGTCGGCCGAACCCCTAGTCGGCCGACCTAGTCTTTCCTCCAAACTCGGTCACCTTCCACGTGTTGGCTCCTCCCGTTTGAAAAAGTCATGGGTGACCGATTCCCGCGCTTTTGGTGGCGAGAACCGACTCTTCTCCAAGCTATAAATAGGACCCCATCACCCCTCACTTCAACACACACCACTTGAGCATCATTCTATTGTATACACTAGTTCTCTTAGTCCTCAGTAGAGTTAGGCTATAGGGAGGAGAGCCTCTAGTCCCAAGTCCAAATTGGGAATGGTATGGTTCATGTATCTTTTCTATATTTGTGACTTTATGCATAATAAAGATATTATCTTTAGTCTTCTTTTTTTCATATACTTGGATGAAGCGTTTCTTGTTTGATTGTGGAGTCCATGTATGTGGTAGAAGTAGTCTTTATGATTATGCCATATCACTCTTAATCTATCATCATAAACAATACAAACCCCCATTATAGTCTAATTAGTTATGATATGATCATGTTGATAAGAATAACTTATGCTATGTGTCAACATTGGTTCAACAATGTTTAGGTTAGTCATTGCCTTAAAAAGGCTTGTGTCATGACTCATAAGATATTTACTTAATATGCTAGTATGGTTCTAGGATAGTTAAGTAACATTGGATGTCTCGTAGACCCGCAGATTGAAGAGGTAGGTAGTAGGTGGTGATAGTCCTATCTGTTTTTTGTAATCCTCCACGTTCGGCTATGCACATGCTCTTGGCAGGAGTCGTTCTAGTATTGCTACGGGTAAAACCGTGCAGATATGTTGAACAACTTAGCATAAGTATTCAACGTTGACATGCTCATTAGTATCTAACCTAGGCTATGTATATGTATATTAGAAGAATTGTAGGAGCAACTCCCTAACTCCTAGTCTAATCTCCATTAGGACCCATTTACCCTTTAGAATAGATTGCTTAGGTGTGTGTCACACTACCCATATATTATCAACTTACCCCTGTCTTGATAATTGATTAGTATCCCATAGCTTGATCATAAGAGTAGTGTTTACTTTACTTCATTTCCTTCCTTTGGGATAAATACGATACCCTTGGGAATACTCTTGGTTGAAATGCTACACGACAATTTTCGTGTGCTTGCGGACGTCATCTCCCACTAGAGATGAGCTGTGACGTTAGTAGCCGTCAACACCGACGCCGAGCTGTTGGAGTCCATGCTCGTGCCATGGGATCCAATGACTATCCCAAAAGACCCGGACGAATCGGACGACGAACCCCAAGCAGGCCCGAAGCCAATCTCTCTAGCATTGTCGATTGACAATGCCTGCTCCAGCCACCGACAGGTCCACCTCACCTTCGACTACGAGCGCATGTCTCTTGAAGAAAAGCGCGCCATGCTGGGGAATTGGTGCCAAAAGCTATACTTCGAGACGAAGCTGATGCAGTTCTGACTCACAGACCAGAAGGAGTGAGTGGCATCGGAGAAGGCCCGACAGTCGCGCCTGGACAAGGAGCTGGATGAACGAGAGGCTGCTATAAAAGCCCTTGATAAGAAGACCGAAGAGATTTGCGAGCACACTCAGAGGGCCAATGAAGTGGCCAAAAGCCGCTCGAAGACTCAACGTTGTGAGGGAATAGCTCCTCAAACGTCAGGATGAATTGGATAATAAGGAGGACGAACTCCAAAAAAGAGAAGATAAGATCCAGAAGACAAAGGATGAACTCTCTTATAAGCTGGCATGCAGCGAGCACGACTTGGCTGTCTGCGTGGAAGAATTCAAGTCCTGGTGCGAACAAGAGAAGCACTGATTGTGGTTGGCAGTGGAAGGAGTCAACAAAAGAGAAAGTGTTGTCTCTACCAGGGAGGATACACTGAAGGTCAAGGAGAAGGACCTTGCGGAAAGGCGAGGTCGCATTCACCTTCGAGGGAAGCATATTGCTGACCAAGAGAACTTGCTAGCTGAACAGATCTAGCAACACGCCAAGGAGGTCGAGTGTTTCTCGAAGGAGGGATCTACGGAGCTCTCTTCTGCAAGGAGGTCGTTGGAGGAGCTCCGAAGTGCGTGAGAAATTGAGTCCCAACAGGTCTGGGACTTCCTGGGGTGGTCGAATGAAGCTTAGGTACCTTTTGGATTTAGCCCGGTCTGACCAGCTGATCTAGAGCCAGAGATGGACAAGGCACTGGTGGCGCTTAACTCCGCCGGCCCAAAGCTGGAGGCTCTAGGAGATGTGGTCATCGACAAGATTGAGACTGAAGGGAAATCTCTAGCTAGGAACGTCACAAAGTATGTGCTGACGTGCTTCCGAAGCCGAGACTCCATGATGTCTTTAGCTCTGGTGTTCGAAGGACCCATCGTAGAGGAGGAGGAAGCTGCCAAGGCCAGCATCCAAGAAGCCACCAAGAAAGTTGTTTCATTCTTCGTGAGGAACTCCAGTAGCAAGGACCTTTCTTTTTGTACCATCACCATGTAAATCTCCAATTTGGATTCAATGAAATCCTTTCAAATTCCATTTTTGTCTTCAATACATTGCCCTTTATCTTGTTGGCCCCCTGATAGATGTGTTCAATTGACTGAGGAAACCTACCATGAGGATTTTAACAATATCTTGAAAACATGATTTCTCCGAACTCATAGCCAGTATGGTAGCTTCGAGGTTCGAGGCTTGCTTCAAATCTCCAAGGACCCTTTGTTACATCGATGGTGGGCCCCCTGGGAGTTGTCGAATCTTGTTGGCTTTGACGGCGCTCACTGTCAAAGCATGAAACGTCGATGGCGGGCCCCCTGGGGGTGTCAGAGCTTGTTGGCTTCGACAACGCCCACTGTTAATGCATGAAACATTGACGGCAGGCCCCCTGGCGGTTTGGAGCTTAAATGCTTCAACAACGCCCACTGTCGACGCATAAAACAATGATGCTGGCCCCCTAGGGGTTGTTGAAGCTTAGATGCTTCAATGGTACCCACTATCAACGTGTAAAATGTTGACAGCGGGCCCCTTGGAGGTTGTCGCAGCTTGATTCTTTGATAGCACCCACTATCAACGCGTAAAACATCAATGGTGGGCCTACTGGGGGGTGTCATAGCTTAGATGCTTCGACGACAGCCATGTCAATGCATAAAACGTCGACGGCGCCCCCCTGGGGGTTGTCAATGCTTGTTGGCTTCGACTGCACCCACTGTCAATGCATGAAACATCGACAGCGAGCCCCTTGGGGTTGTCAAAGCTTCGTGCTCCTGCAGCGTCCACCATCATCGTGCAGATTGCCATCAATTATTCATTTTTCCTGTGCATAAGAGACAAGAAAAGCAGTAAAATTTTTCCTCTTGCCTATAGCTTATTTGCGGCTTATTATCCTTCTTTGAACTTTAGATCCTAACGAACTCACTGTGACAATATAAGTATATTGATTAAACTTCCTTATATCTAAATGCTTTCCGAACCTGCCTTACTGAGACCTACTAGAATAGGTAGAGTGAGGTACTTAGGATGCTGGACCAGGCTAAGTCGATAGCGCACTCCGGACCATTCATTGGCTTTGGTTTTCAGGCGAGTAGGCCATCTAGCAATATTAAGATTCGATAGAAGATTACCAATAAAACTTATATATCACATGCATCTTTAGGATTAAATTCCAAGTGGATTGCAAAAAATTTCTATTGATAAGAAGGTAAAATATAATAAAAATAATGAGCTTGCGCAAAATTAATGCACGTAGAGTCTGCTTGCACAAATGTATTTCATTATAGGTGTGAATGACAGGGGAGACAATGGCACACTTAAAGTACAGGACCAAATTAAATATGATATTCATCTTGTACTGACCTAGGGAAGGTAAAGACACACCTAAAGTACAGAACCAAGTTAAGTGTGCTTCTGACCTAAGACCAACCTGGCTCTGTCCATAGACTCTATGAAATACATTTTACACAAATACAGACTCACCTTCATGTAACTAAGTGTAGAACTTACGAAGGTGCTCAATGTTCCATGGATTGGGAAGTGGTATCCAATCCTTGGTTGCCAAGCAGACGCATCCAGGATGGGGAATTTTGACTACTCAAAATGGTCCTTCCCAGCTGGGGGAAAGTTTGTTCATCTCTTCATGAGTAAGTATTCTCCATAGCATCAGATCGCCTTCTTCTAGCTGCTGGTTGCACACATGCCTTTGGTGATAGAGCCGGAACGCCTGGCGGTAGTGCGCATTTTGGACAATTTCTTGGCACCTTGCCTCATTGACGAGGTCTAGGTCTTCACGTCGGAGCTGGTCCTGTGTGGCTTCGTCCAAGGTCTGGACCCAGAGAGAACCCATGGTGATCTCCGGAGGAAGGACTGCTTCAGCTATGTACACCAAGAAGAAGGGTGTCTCCCTGCTGCCTGGCTGGGTGATGTCTGGCTCGCCCACAATGCAGACGGAAGCTCTTCAATCCAGTTGGCACTATTTTTCTTCAGGCGCTCATAAGTGTGTGTCTTGAGTCCCTTTAGTATTTCTGTGTTTGCTCTCTCAGCTTGGCCATTGCTTGCTGGATGAGCTACTAATGCGTAGCTGACTTGTATGCCAAGTTCTTCGTAGTACTCTTGGAAAGTTGTATATGTGAATTGGGTTTTGTTGTCAGTGATAACTCTGTTCGGAACTCCAAATCTGCAGACAATGCACTTCAAGAACTTGATGATTGATTTCTTGTTGATAGTAACAACTGGAGTTGCTTCTGCCCACTTTATGAACTTGTTGATGGTGACATATAAACATCGGTACCCTTCGACGATTTTTGGGAAAGGTCCCAAAATGACAATCCCCCACACAACATATGGCCACGTGGGAGGAATCATCCGCAGTGATTGTGCTGGTATATGAATCTGCTTCGGGTGGAACTTGCACGCTTCACACTTCTTGACCAGCTCGACTGCATCCTAGAGTGTTGTAGGCTAATAAAAACCATGCCGGAAGGCCTTACCGACCAGCGTGCGGGATGACGCGTGATTCCCTCACTTGCCTCCATGGATCTCTGCAAGGAGTTCGCAACCTTCTTCCCGGAAAATGCACCGCATTAGAATGCCATTGGTGCCACGTCGGTAGAGGTCCCCTTCTTCCAATGTGTATCTTTTAGCCAATCTGACAATTCACTTAGCTGATATACCGTCTTCACAAAGGATGTTGTCTTCCAAGTAGTCACCGACCTCCAAGATCCATGCATTGGGACTGACTTGAGCTTATGGATCTTGCGGGCTTGGTTGCTCGGAGCATCCTGCAGCGCCTATGATTCTTTGTGGACACCATGGTAACAAGGCCACTGGGACTACCAGCTTCGGGGTGTTGGTCCTGCAACCATCACTTAGTTCGGCAGGTTGAGCGGTAGGTGCTGGTAATCTTCTTACAAAAACCCCATCGGAGCCTTGAGTCCCGGTTGAAGCCTTCGTCGAGAGGTCGTCAGCTCCAGCGTTGTTGAGATGCTGGACATAAAAGAGGTCGAGGATGTGGAAGTCCTTCTGCAACTTCTGGACTTCAAGTAGATAAGCAGCAAGCTGAGGATTATTGCAACTGCATTCACCCTTGACTTGTTTGATGATGAGTTGCGAGTCACCCTTCACCAGGAGCTGCCGGACACCATTTATTAGCGCCACCTTAAGTATAAAGATGAGAGCTTCATATTCCGACATGTTGTTGGTTGCCTTGAAGTTGAGGCGGACCATGTTGTGAAAGCCCTAAAAACCATTATGTTCACCTTAGCGAGGAGACTTAAAATGAGGAACAAAAACAAATGGAAAATAGTGCAACTTGAGAATGATTAAAAATAAACAAACAAAGCCTAAAAATTTAAATCAAAAGTCATTTCTGAAAATAAATAGAGGAAGGAGGAATAGTCGATTTTAAGTACATAAAAGAACTAAAAGAATTAAAACACGACTTGAGAAATTCAAAGGCATTTAAATTTCAAGTTTTAGATCAGCAAAAATATAATAATGGAAGCAACAACTAACTAAAATATTTTATTTAGTGTACATGTAAATTGAGGAGAGAAAAAGGAGAAACAATAAAGCAATTGCCAAAAAGAGTGCAATCAAATTCAAAATTTAATTTCCCCATTCGAAGTGTCAAAATCCAAATTTTAGTGTACTATACTTCTTGTCTTTTTCAAATCAGTTCTCCTTTAAAATTCTCAAGAAGTTTGAGCTGTGTTTGCTGGAGAGATTTGACCTGGAGAGAATTGGGGTTAAGGGGAAGAAGTGAGGTGGATCCCACAGGTCAGTGGAAGCCTCACGTGCTCTGTTTTTCACTTGGCTCTCTGTTCTCTCCCCTGTTGCCACCGAGATGCATGCAATGGACACCTCCTCAGTCGGTAATTCTCTCCACAGAGGGCAAAGCTAAACCTGGCTGTCTCTCTCATTCAACTTGCTGTCACACAACCGAAGCATAGGCTTGCTCTGTTTTCAACTACACCGCTCACTGGATTCTCATCTCGACATGCCATGCTGCTGTTCGGACCATGGTGCTGCTGCTGCCCTGCTGCCTCCCAGCTCGTGCTTGCCTTTTCTCCATGGCAAAAGCTAGCAGCACGCTCTTCTCATGACTCACGAACTGCTCCTTTTCTCTCTATGGCTCTGCCACGGCACAAGGTAATCCGGTGCTCTGTTTGCTAGCGCCGAGCTACGCCGCGCGTGGAACGACGGCACCCCGCGGTTGATCTTTGTTCCAGCCACAGACGAGACCACCGAGCATGGCGCAAAGGTGTGCTTGACCCTCCCGAGCAGTGCCCACGTCGTCTTCGTCCTCCCTTGAGCATACTATGCAAAATTCTTTCCCAGAGATCAAAACTGCGGTGTGCCGCCTCTGCTCACCGTCGCCCTACATCTCCGGCGTGTTTCTCGCACCACCACTGCCGAAAAAAGGTTCCTTACTCTTCCTCTTGCATCCCTAAGTGTTGCTCTTCGTTGCTTAGCTCAACCCCGGCAGATTTAAATTGTTACTCTCAGACTTTTTCCGTGAACCGTGGCTAAACACTCAAGAAATTCTTGTTACTCCCAAAACCACTCTTCAACTCCCGTATAGAACATGTTCTGTAGGTCCTGGCGAGTCGCTACGAACAAGAACCAAGTCCAATGATCGAACAGAGGCACCAAAATCGCAAAATTCCCGACCGCGACTCAATTTTAACCTAGGTCACGGTTGAACTCCGACCTAGAGCTTATTTCCTCCCGATGTTTATCCATAATCTTGTTCTCCACATCACCCTGCTGCGATATGATCAAATCCCGATCCATATCTTCAATTTTTAGCCAAGTTCTTGCTCGTCAGAGTTGGCCACCATAGAGCCGCCGCCTCCGGCTTCTTGCCGTCCTCCCCGGCTGTCGACGACATGCCCTTGTGGTTCCCCACCCATCTTTACCCCCTGGCGGCAAGGGGAAAGACACGGAGTCCAGAAAACCAATGCCGGCAGGTAGCGCGGCTGCGCCCGGCAGCAGTGCGCTGTCCGCACATGGTTGCCTGGCTTCAAGAAGACTTAAGCCCGGCCCCCACCTGTCAGCCTAATGCCCCAATGTCCGGATCTTCTGTGGCGTGTAAGCTTATGTGACTATGGGTGCTCACACCATGTAGCCTGTGCTGCGTGTTTCCTATTGCCTGGATTGAAATAGGGGACCCACTAGTCATTGGCTGCTGTTTGAGTTATCCCAATTCCTCTTGAAGAAAAAAGGCAGAAAATACAAGCAACTTGGGAAAACCATAGAAGCAAGTAGGAAACTCCAAAAATCGTCAAATAAATTTATTTGGACTCCTCATCTCAAGTACTTTGCATTGGAGCAATTTTATCAGTATTAAACTTCTTCTATTTTCTGAATAACTCTTTTTTTTTTCTAAATCACTTGGGAATTTATTCCAAAAGCAAATTTTATTATAAAATTACCAAAATTGACCAGAATGTTATTTATATTATATTTGAGTCCCAGTAAAAACTTCAGCTCCATTAACCTTGATTAAGTTAGGTAAATTTATCAATTTCCTCAGCTTAGTATAAAATACCAGAAAATGACAAAATCTTGTAAAAATCAATATCTGCCTCTAGAATGCTTAGAAAAATGTCAAACCAATTTTGTTGGACTCCATATTAAATCCACTATCCATAAAACTTAGTTTGCCTCATGACAAAGCTTCTGTTTTGCAATGATAGTTCAGCAAAGCTTAAACACATAAGGAATTATGTAGACCACTATGTTTCTTTGTCAGAGCTGAAACTTTCCTGGTTATTCCTCCATGATCACCTGAAGGAACTGTAAAAATTGGTAGCACCAGTGGACCTATTTAGCTAACATAATTGGATGAAGAGTCCTCTAAGTCAAAAACATTGGTCATTTCATTTCATAAGCAAATTCTCCTATGTTTCCCTCTGTTTGCTCCTCTGTTGTATTTGTACACCAGAGAC
The DNA here is from genome assembly GCA_036927565.1 of Tuctoria greenei. NCBI lineage: Eukaryota > Viridiplantae > Streptophyta > Magnoliopsida > Poales > Poaceae > Tuctoria > Tuctoria greenei. The sequence goes on along the minus strand of JAYESD010000006.1, from coordinate 103,967,825 downwards.
TCAAATCTCCACACCAGTTGCCCTTCCACAGTTTGAAGTGTATGCAAGTTCATTTCTTCATTTACTAAGTTGCATTCTTGTCTTGGGCACATTACACTTCATCTCAAATAGTCCTCTATGTTCATTTGGTTTTTCCTCTCCTGTTGCCATGCATTCCAGCAGCAGATGTTCCCCTCTTGTCCAGTTAATTTCTCTCGAGTTATAACAGCTTCATTTGTAATTACTAAGTTGCCATATCCTCACATATGCATATTCATATCGATAGGGATCACGACGATGGCATTCGACAAGTGGAGATGGACGAGGAGCACCGCTTGGAGGAGGAGGCACAAGAAGGACTTCACTACAAGCAATAATTGCACAAGCAACAGTTAAGACAAGCAAAAGGAGGAAAGTGATGAGAAGTTGTATCCAGATGATAAAGCCACTGACTATATTAACATTTACCTAGTTGCAACGAAAGGCAAGCCCCGATTTGCATTTAAGTGCCTTTTTAAAGTTTTGCTTTATACACATTGTACTTAATAGACTTGATACGTGCATTAGGTCTATGTTGATTGAATACTCCACATGCATGACCAAATAATCCTTGGAGTGGATGGGTAGTATAAGACTCCTTCGTATTATTATAGCTATGCTTAATGTTAAGTTAGAACATCGGTAGAAGTCGAGTATGTTGGACACTACTCGCGAGATTTGTCACATTTTATCGACCACAAGTCAAGTAGTTGAATTCTACTTGCGAGAAAAGTCGAGTGCAGGAAACCTACTCGCGAGATGCTACAATAATGTTTAGTATTTAATATGAGATGTACACGGGGATTTGTGTAGGTTGATTTGCCCACATCGTGCCTGGGTCGGTAATGGTGAGGCAGGTGTTGGAAGGTGGATTGGTAGCCCCATCTGCGTTTGTTAAAGCCCGTCTCGTGCTTGGCCCTATTGAGCAAGTTAGAACTGTTCCGGAAAGCATACTGGCGATATGGGACCCAGGAAACCGATGTACCTTAAGGACCCTATGTTGGAACCTTTTCAATTGGCTTAAGCTGTCAGCTGTTAGTACAGTGGGAGTCAACTCACTCATGAACATCTCACAGTAGAGGTGCACCTTGAGGGGAGCTCACTATTCGGGTCGATCGAACTGTTTTGATGTGGTCGAATCTGGGGAAAGGTGGTTGCGTGCGACATCAGTGGAGTGTGCCGATGCAACATTGAGTATGGGCTTACGTGTCATGCAGTTCGGGTGTTTTTGATTCGAATCACTGTCGCTCGCGATTATGGATTGAGCATACTTGGTCACAGAGTCTTGACATAGTAATAAAGAGTAGTGGAAAGATTATGAATATGCTGCTATGATTAATATTTTGTATTGCAACATTGGTTGAATTAGAATTAGCACAATTAAAGTTATCATTTCCAAACCTTTAAATTGAATGAAGCTTATGCAACTTTGGACGAGTATCATTGTGGATGAAGCGTTTCTTGTTTGATTGTAGAATTCACAATGATGCTATGCCCATAGAATGCGTATGCTACCTTAAAACTGACCACTAAGGATTTACATTCGGCGAGTCCATTTCTGCAAATTTAGCTTTCTAGTCTTTAAAGTTTCCAACATGTAGAGTTTCATGCTTTAGGTGAGACAGTTAATGTTAGAGTGTTTTTCCGGCAATTCTCTCGATACTACCATTGGTAGCTCGCGGAGTTTGTAGTTCGGTATTAGGTGCGTAGAGATTCAAAAGATGATGGCAAATAGACACAAGGATTTACGTGGTTCGGGCCGCCTGAGCGTAATATCTTACTCCACGGGGTGTGTAGTTGTTGTATTGAGCATCTAAGAGTCCAGAGCTTCTCGCGTCCCCTCGTGTATCGTTGACCAGTCCTTTTATAGTACAAGGGCTGGTCATTACAATGTTAGCCTGGTCCGACATGTGGCTCTGACGGTTACTGATGCTTAATACATAATTAATGAGGTTAATTACCCTTAATAGCGTGGTAACAATACTTAACAGTGCCATTACTGGTATTAAGGGCCTTCTGATCGTGTGTCATTAATATGGTATTAATGACACTTAATCGGGTCTTGAAGTCTTTTATTGCCCCTTGAAGATCCGAGCCGTTGGGGGTTCACCAGTCTAATTGCTAAGGTTGAAGGTCCGACGGTTGGAGACGTGGTAGCTTTGGAGCTTTCCGTCTGGGACGGGTAGGTCCGGTGTAGATGTACACGTGTCGATACCGGAGCTTCCCTCTGTCGGGGGTTAGGTCCGATGGTGCCGCACAAGTGTTTAGCCCGGAGCTATCCTATGTGTGGGGTGTAGGTCCGGTTGCAGTATACATGTGGAAGCACCGGGACTAACCATAGATGGGAGGCAGGTCCGGTCCCGTATGACACGTGGGGCCTTTGCAGGTCCTCAACTCATACAGGTGAAGTTCCTTTGGTCTTTTTGTAGTCCCTAGGGGTATATGGTACGCAGGGTACCGAAAGTGGCCCCTGGGCCCACCTCTGGGAGAGACCCTTTGGATGAAGTCGTTCTACCAGAGGTGGGTCCATCCTTCGGTTTTTGAGCTGTGTCTTCAAGGGTCTTCGAATGTGCCGTTGGCGGTAGTTCGCAGTTAAACCAACATCGCATGGCATATCCAGGATGCGGCAGTTGAGATCTGAGCATGCGGATCTCACGCAATTGAAGGTATCCGGTTCCCAATACAAAAATCGTATCGGTTCCGCGCGCCTTGTCAGTCCGCCGCCTTCGGGTTTCCCGCCTTTAATGATGACAACCGTTCGCCTGGGGTACGGACCTCGACTTGATCGTCGGGGTGGCCCTAGGCCCCCTTGTCATTGGCAGGGTGATGTTTTTGAATTGTATCATCGGCTCCTCTGTGGTTTCTATCCAAGCGTTGCGGGGGCTTACTTAAGAAGTAAAGCGCACATCATTTGGGGATTCTTTTTGCCTTCATTTGATCTTGCGCTCAAATCCTCCAAACTTTCGCTTGCAAAGTTCAGCAGGGAGCTCTGGCAAAAGATGTCGGTGCTTGATGACCTCGGTGTAGTTGAGAGGCGTTCGACCACTGGGTTGGTGATCTCCGGAGCATCCGAGGGTGGTCCCCCTTCCGTCCCAAAACAGAGAATTGAAGTCGTGGGAAAGGGCAAAGAATTGGCCGAGCCTTTGAGCCGTAAAAGGAAGCTGAAGCACTCTGACGGGAGGTCTGTCAGGCCTGCTCCTTCCGTAGCGGCTCCTTCTCCCAGGAGGGGAAGGTCTTCAACGGCGGCAGCCACTCCATCATCGGCATCTCCCCGGGGTGCTAGTTCTGGCCATGTGGCTCCAGTACCAGGGCGAGCTGAAGGCTTTGGGTCCGGAGGTTCTTCCCGATCGAGGGGGGCCTCAACAAAGTGACACGGTCCGGCCATGAGCATCCGTGGAAACTTCCGGAGCTGACACACCAGTGGTGACAGGGTTCGGCCCTGAGTGTCCCGGGAAGAGGTTCCGCGCTAGCTGGAGCAGAAGCCTTCCGAGGTAAATTTCTTTTTTACCTCAGTTGGTTGTTTTGTGTTGTAACTGCGTTTTGAGTGTCCTCGTCCTTCATCCACAGGGTACCCAAGAAAGGGGATGAAGCTCCAGTTCCTGCAGAAGCAGCTGAAGGTGTGCAGGCGGATGCTACGGCTCCAATCCCAGCGCCGCCCGAAGAAGTGGCTAAGGATGCGACAGCTCCGGTGCCGACTGTCGTGGTCCTGGACCTTGACTCATCCCCAGAAGCTCCCGTGGTAGCGCCGGACAAGGGGAATGAAGATGTACCAGCGGCACCTGCCCCGGAGGTTGAAGCTCCAGGTCTGGATGCTGAAATGGTGGACGCTCCAGCCTCAGAACTGGAGATAGCTGCAATTCCGGCCCTAGAGCCGGATGTTGTTGAAGCCCCGGTGGTGGAGGCGGTGGTTGATGAGGCCCTGGCGATAGAGGCAGTGGTTGATGAAGCTCCAGTGCATGAGCCGGTTGTCAAAGAAGTTCCGGCGATAGAGTCGGTTGCTGCAGAAGTTTTGGCGGTAGAGCCGATCGTCGGAGAAGTTCCGGCGCCTGAGCCAATCACTACAGAGGTGCCAGCGCCCGAGCCCGTGATGGTCGAAGCGTCAGCGCCTGAGCCGGCGGTGGAGGAGGCGCCAGCATTGGAGCCGGAAGTAGCTTTAGCTCCGATTGAACCTTCAACGCTTACCCCAGAGGTGGTGGTCCCGGAGGTGCCCGCGCCTGAGCCAGGGTGCCAAGATGAAGTTGCTAGCCCCCCACTTGAGGGACCAGTTGTTGATGACCTGGCGGCGGGACCTTCGGAGCCAACTCCAGAGGTTGAAACTTCTGTAGCAGGACCTTCCTCAGCGGGGGCTGAGGCTATCCCGAGGACGGGTCTAGTGCCGTGGAAGCTCAGGGAATTGCTCTTGTAGAGTGGGACCCGATTTTTGTCATGGAGAACCCGCTGGAACCAGCGGAGATGACCCCGGCAGCGGAGATGACCTACTCCAGTCTTCGCCAGGTCCAGTTGGCTTTTCACCACGACAGCAAAGGTCTTGAGGAGGAGCACCAAACTCTTAGGAGGTGGCGCAACCGGCTCCAATTCGAGACCAAGCTAGCGCAGTCGAGGCTAGCTGACGACAAAGAGTGGGTGAGGAAGGAGAAGGTCCGGCTGGAGTACTGGGGTAAGCTGCTGGATGAGAGAGAAAGCATGACATGATCCCTTGACAACAAGTCTTGGTCCATCTACGAACAGGCCATAGCTGCTAATAACGCAACGAATGATCGCCAAGAGAGGCTCGACACCATCCACGACAGTCTCGTCAAACGCCGGGAGGCTCTTGAGAAGCGGGAGAGAAAGCTCGAAGATGAAGAGCAAAAACTCCTGAAGCTGCGGGATGACCTCGTGAAGAGGGAAGAAGAGCTTACTCAGAGGCTAACTCTGGGTGACAAGAGTCTCGAGGAGCGCACCAAGAAATTGGAGGAGCGCTGCAAGAAAGAGGAGCAGAAGGCCTGGCAGCGAGGACAGGACCTCCACAGGAGGGAGAATGACGTTGTTGCCAGGGAGAAGAAGGTGCGGGGCCGAGAGAAGGACCTGGTTAACCACCGGAACGAGATCCACCTCTGGGAGGAAGAGCTCAGCAAACTCAAAAGGCAGGTTGCTGAAAAGATTCAGCAGAATGCCAAAGAGGTAGAGCGTCTTGCCCGGCGGAATTCGGAGCTTGCGGCAGCCAGAAGATCATTGGAGGAGATGCGAGGTTCCAGGACTGCGGAGTCCCAACAAGTATGGGATCTCCTTGGCAAAAGCCAACGATGCGCTGACGCCAATGGGTTTTAGTCCCGTGCATCCGGATGATCCGGAGCAGGACCAGGCGTTGCAGGCGTTGAGTTCGGCAGGCAACAAGCTCACCAAGATGGGCGATGTCATTGCGGACCAGCTGGAAACAGAGGGACAATCCCTGGCAAAGAACGTCGTAGAATTTGTGCTGATGTGCTATAGAAGCCGGGACCCTCAATTCCCCTTGGACCTGGTGCTTGAAGGCCCCATCGACGGAGAGGGAGAAGCTGCCCAAGCCAGCGTATCGGAGGTTGCCCAGAAGGTCGCCTCGTTCTTCCATAGGGTCTAGGACCATCTCTTTGTAGCTCCCGCTTGTATCCTCTCTTCTTTTTCTCCAATTTTGTAATCTCTTGTCTCCAGATGAATGAAATCCAAGTTATTTATGAATTTCATTTTTTTGTCTTCAACACCTTTGTCCCACTTGTCCCCCTGGTAGATGTCTGCCATTTGATTGTGAACATGTACCAAGAGGATGTAACAGTTGTTGAAGACTTGTGTGTTTCGAACTTGTAGAGCGTAGGTCTGAAGTCTTTGATAGTGAAGGCCCCTTGAGGTTGTCGAAGCTTAATGGCTCTGGCATTGACCATCGTCGGAGCTTAGTAGCTCCAGCAGCGGTCTCCATCAACGCGTAGAGCATCAACGGTTAGTCCTCTAGGGTGTCGGAGCTTGGTAGCTCCGGTAGTGACCTCTGTCAACACGCGGTGTGTCAACAACAGACCCCACCGTGGAGTCTTCCCACCATCTTTTGTTCACGTTGATGGCTGGCCCCCTGGCTTTACCGGAGCTGAGTAGATCCAGTGATGCTTGCTATCAATGTTTGAAACATCGACTACAAGCCACCTAGGGGATGTCAGAGCTTTGGTAGCTCCGGCTTAATTTACCATCATTATGAGATCTTTATTTTTCCTGCACACTGAAGTCAAGAAAAACAGTAAAATCCATTTCCTATCTATAACTCAATTGCGACTTACTATTCTCGTAAGAAATTTTTAGGTCGAGCGCAATTCTTCATACAATCAAGTGCACTGAGTTGTTTTCTCCAGGTCTAATCATTTTCAGGACCCGCCTTACTTTGGCCTGCCAGGGTGTAGGTAGAGTGGCATACTTAGGGTGCAGGACCAGGCTAAGTCGATAGCACACTCCGGACCTAGATTGGCTGGCGGCATTCAGTCGAGTGAGCCATTCAACAACGTGAAAACCCGAAGCAATTAACAATGTGACTTGAGTTGTACATGAATGAGTCGATCTAAAAAATTCTTGAGAATCACACAACCTTGTTATAGACAAGAAAGAGAAAAATAAAAAATAAAAAATATTGAGCCTGTACAAAGTAAATGCACGTGGAGTCTGTTTTCACACAATGATGTCTTTCATTATAGGTGCGGGGTACAGGGGAAACAAGTACACCCTTAGGGTACGGGACCAGGCTAAGTGTGTTTTGTTTCTCGTTTGACCCAAGGTAGCTAGCTACACTTTTAGTTCTGAGATTGTGACAAGTGTTGCCTAAACTTTGCGGACCTTCTGGAGAAGGTCCAACTGTTCTCCCAAAGGAGCTACCCGACTCTGTACAATGACTCTATAACATACATCACATGTAACTACAGACTCACCTCCGTGATATTAAGCGTAGAACTTACGGAGGTGCTCAATGTTCCAAGGATTAGGGAGAGGTGTCCCATCCTCGGTTGCCAAGCGAACGCATCCGGGACGGGACACTTTGATCACTCGGAAGGGTCCTTCCCAACTGGGGGAGAGTTTGTTTAACCCTTCTCTGGATTGTATTCTCCACAGCACCAGATCGCCTTCCTCGAGCTGTCGGCTGTGAACATGCCTTTGGTGATAGCGCCGAAGAGCCTGGCGGTATCAGGCATTCCGAACAGCTGCTCGGCACCTTCCCTCTTCAAGGAGGTCAACATCTTCACGCCGGATCTGGTCCTGTGCGGCATCGTCGAAGGTCCGGACCCGGAGCGACCCCAAGGTGATTTCCGGAGGAAGGACTGCTTCAGCTCCGCACACCAAGAAGAATTGTGTCTCTCCAGTTCACCGGTTTGGAGTTGTCCTGTTGGCCCATAGAGTGGGCGGAAGCTCTTCGATCCAGTTGTCTCCATGTTTTTTCACATGCTCATATGTGCGCGTCTTGAGTCATTTTAGGATTTCTGCATTTGCTCTCCCATCTTGGCCATTGCTTGCGGGGTGAACTACGGATGTGTAGCTGACTTGAATGTCGAGGTCTTCGCAATATCCTTGGAATCCAGAGCTTGTGAACTGGGTCCCATTATCAGTTATGATTTTTTTTGGGACTCCAAATCTGCATACGATGGACTGTAAGAAGTTGATAGCTGATTGCTTGTTTATTGTCACAACTGGAGTTGCTTTCGACCATTTGGTGAATTTGTCAATGGCCACGTACAAGAGCTTGTAACCTCCGACGGCTCTTGGGAGAGGTCCCAAGATATCCATCCCCCACACAGCGAAAGGCCATGTAGGAGGTATCATTTGTAGAGGCTTAGCTGGTGTGTGAATTTGTTTCGCATGGAACTGGCATGCTTCACATTTCTTCACCAGCTCAGTTGCATCCTGGAGTGCTGTAGGCCAGTAAAAGTCATGCCGGAAGGCTTCACCAACCAGCGTGCGGGAAGACGCGTGGTTTCCACACTCGCCTCCATGGATTTCTGTGAGGAGCTCGCAACCTTCTTCCCTTGTAATGCACCACATTAGGACGCTGTTGGCACTGCGCCGGTAGAGATCCCCTTCTACCAGCGTGTATATTTTAGCCAATCTGACTATCCGGTCAGCGGATACATTATCTTCAGGAAGGAAGTTGTCTTTCAAGTAGCTCCGGATCTCTGAGATCTATGCATTAGAGCTAGCTTGAGCATTTGTGGCTTGCGTGTTGGGTTGCTCGGAGCTTCCTGCAGCAACTATGACCCTTGATAGACGCCATGGTAACAGGGCCATCGGGACCGCCAGCTTCGAGGTGCTGGTCTTGCCCCGTTCGCTCAATTCGACAGGCTGAGCTGTAGGTTTAGACAACCTCCGAACGAAGGTTCCGTCGGGAGCCGGAGCCCTGATTGAAGCTTTTGTCGAGTGTTCGTCAGCTTCAGCGTTGTTGAGAGGCTTGACATGGCAAAGATCCAGGACGTCGAAGTCCTTCTAAAGCTTCTGGACCTCAAGTAGGTGTGCAGCTAGTTGAGGGTTGTTGCAGCAACATTCACCTTTGACTTGTTTTACAACAAGTTGTGAATCACCCTTTACCAGCAGCTGCTTGACACCATACGATAGTGCCACCTTTAGTCCATAAATTAGTGCTTCATACTCCGCCATGTTGTTGGTCGCCTTGAAGTCAAGGTGCACCATGTATTTAACCTTCTCCCCGGTCGGAGCGAGGAGAAGGACTCTAGCTCCAGCCCCTTTCTTCTGCATGGAGCTGTCGAAGTAGAGAGTCCAGTGAGGCTCAGTGAAGATCGGAACCTTGGGTTCTGACTTCGGCTCACTGGATCCCCCAGGATTTGATGGAGAGGGGGTCCATTCCGCCACAAAGTCCGCCAATGCTTGACTCTTGATCGCTTGTCTTGGGACGAATTCAAGGTCGAACTCGGCTAATTCCGCTGTCCACTTTGCAAAGTTCCCAGTGGAATTGGGGTTATGCAAGATTGCACATAGTGGATAAGAAGTTACCACTAAAATCTTGTGAGCTTGGAAATAGTGTCGGAGCTTCCTAGAGGCAATAAGAACTGCATAGAGCAGCTTATGCACCTCAAGGTACCAAGTCTTGGCATCATGGAGTACTTCACTGATGAAGTACACTGGGCGCTGGACTGTCTGAACCCTCCTTAAGAGGACCGGAGCTTCCTCTTCATATACCCGAACCCTCCCGGAGGGGTCCGGATCTTGTTCGGGGACCTCCGGGTTCCGGTTGGAGGAACCCGGAGCTTCTTCTGAAGTGACCCGGACCTTCCCGGAGGGGTCTGGATCTTGTTGTTCAGTAATTGTGACTCCATTTGAAGGAGATGGATCCTTCAACATCTTGCCTTGAGGATTAGGGCCTGGGAGCTGGGACCCAGACTCGACATCAGGTGGCTCCGGACCCTCCCGAGGGGCTCTGGATTCCTGAACTATAGATGGTTCTGGTCTTTCCACAACCAAGACCATGCTGACAACTCCGTCAGTTGCCGAAATGTAAAGCAGTAGAGGCTCACCAGGGTTCGAAGCTACCATGGTTGGTAGGGTGGTGAGGAGCTGCTTCAGCTCCTGGAATGCCTTTTCTGCTTCTTCAGACCATTGTAATGGTCCGGACTTCCTCAATAGCTTGAAAAAGGGTAGCGCCCGTTCCGCCAGTCTTGAGATGAACCGGCTAAGGGCATCTAGACATCCAGTTAGCTTCTGGACGTCCTTGATGCGGGCTGGTGGTCGCATATCTTCAATAGCTTTTATCTTCGCCGGGTTTGCTTCTATTCCTCAGTGATTCACCAAGAAACCAAGAAGTTTTCCGGAGCTAACCCCGAAGACACACTTGTCTGGGTTCGGCTTCGTGCGAGTGACTTGCAACTTGTCGAAGATAGCTTGCAAGGTGTCAAGGAATGACTCCTTATTCTTAATCTTGACGACGATATCATCGACCTACACTTCCACTACATCTCTGATGAGCTCTCCAAAAGTTTTGTACATAGCTCGTACAAATGTTGAAGCAGCATTCTTGAGACCAAATGGCACGGCAGTATAACAATATAATCCATCTACTGTGATGAAGGAGGTATGCTCTTCATCTTCCCTAGACATTCTGATTTGATGGTACCCAAAATATGCGTCTAGGAATCACAATAATTCACACTCGAAGGTGGAATCCCCTATCTGATCTATTCTAGGTAGTGGGAATGGATCTTTTGGACATGCCTTATTCAGTGTAGTGTAGTCGATACACATCGGAAGCTTCCTGCCGGCCTTGGGTACAACAACTGGGTTTGCCAGCCATTTTGGGTGGAAGACTTCTCGGATGAATCCAGCTTCGAGCAACTTCTTCACTTCTTGTCGTATGAAGTTCTATCGCTCTACTGATTGCTTCCGAGACTTCTCATGTACAGGCCGAGTGTCAAGATAGATCTTCAGATTATGCTCGATCACATCCCTAGGGATCCCAGGCATTTGTACGGTTGCCAGCCAAACACATCGACATTAGCCCAGAGGAAAGTGATGAGCGCGAGTTCCTATTTTTCATTCAGACCTCCTGATATACAGGTGGTCTGAGCAGCGTTGGAATTGATTTGGACGACATTGACGGGAATGTCTGTGTCGCCGCTTGTTTGCACGCGAGGTGCAGAGGTTGAGCCTCAATGACAAATGCTCGGAGGTTTCGGAGCTTGCTCCTTTTTGGATTCTTCTTCCAGCGCTGTAGGAAGCGCGTGGAGTTCTTCCAGAGCTGTCACTCCAGTGGTGCGATCACCACGGATCCGGAGAACACCAGCTGGTGTTGGCATCTTCAACACCAAATAGCCATAATGAGCAGCAACCATGAACTTGTATAAGGCTGGCCTGCCTAGAATGGCGCTGAAGGGTAAGTTGATCTGCGCCACGTTGAAGACCAACTTCTCAATGCGGTAATTCTCCCGGGTCCCGAAGGTCACCGGAAGAGTAATTGCACCTAGTGGAGTTATGGCCCCCGGACCTACTCCGGAGAAAGGTCGGGAGGGGCGAAGATCTGAAGGTCAGAGCTGAAGCTTGACGAAAGCTTCGAAGCTTGTAAGGTTCAGCCCCGAACCTCTGTTCACCCTTACATGGTGGAGTTGGATGTTATTGATGGCCGGAGATACCATCAATGGGAGTTGGCCAGCTCCGATCATATTCCGAGGGCAGTCTGATGCATCGAAAGTGATGGCAGTATCCATCCACTTCCGGTGCGGAATGCCCTTGTGGTGGGAGCTACTGAGGCCATGTCCCGCCACATGGTCTTGAGGACGCGGCGGGAGGTTGAAAGCATCTAGGCCCCATGAGGTACGGTTTCGGTGATTAATGACAACCATTCGATATTACTAATGAATTTGTGAATGCAAGGTCTCAATAACACTCAATCAAATGAAATCAAAATTACATTGGAGACCCATATAAAATCAACGAATGAAATCAAATCAAATCACATGAAGACAAGAAGTGAAAGCTCAAACTCGATATCACTCAATGCTTGAAGACAATCAAAACAACATTTCAAACAAGTGTCAAAGAGGTCACAAGTTCAAATTCCAAAAGAACAACTCGAAGTCAACAAGTTGAACACACCGGATCAACCGACGTTCCAATGAGTTGACCACATCGGTCGAGTTGGTTCAACTAAAGAAGAAGACCTCAGACAAATGCACTCACCGGATCATCCGATGTGAGCGGCTCAGTGGCATCGGTCCATCATCACAGATTGCAATACCATTGGACCAAGTGAAGCACCGGATCATCCGATGTGCAGACTTACACACATCGTTCGATCACTCCAGTGAACTTCAAGATCAAGCAAAATTCTGGAAGAAGAGCCACCGGATCATCCGATGAGAAGACAGGTCAACATCGGTCTAACAACGGTCATATCTGACACAGTGACATCAGCTAATTTGGCTTTGACCGATGTTAACTGAAGGGGAGACATCGGATCATCCGGTGTTCGCAGAGAAGTGATGTCAGCCTACTTTTCCAACGGCTATCTCGTGGAGGCTGGCTATTTATACCCCTTCAACCTGTCAAATCGACAAGACTTGAAGCCCAGACATACTCTACACATCCTAGAGCATTCAAGCAATAGAGCTACCACTTTCACATCATTTGCTCATCATTTGTACACCAAGAGATAGGCTAGAACTAGCTAGAGATAGTGCTTGGGTGCCTCCATTCTTGGTGATTGGAGTCTCTAGTGTAGTGAGAGCCATAAGGGAGTGTTCCTTGGTGTGTGCGACTTCCGGAGCTTGCCAAGAAGATTGTGGAAGCCCGGAGGATCCCAAAGTGTACAAGGCTTGAGCTCCACCTTGCCGAGGTTGGCGAACGGAGAAGAATAGTGAAGAAGCCCCTTGTCTCGGTGACTTGGGAGTGGCAAAACCCTTCGGTGGGTGCCACAACGTGGATGTAGGAAGATCCTTGTGATCTTACCGAACCACGGGATAAACTCCGTGTCCCTTGAGCGTTTGCATCCCTCTCCCTTTTACTCTTATGCAATCTTCATTCCGCAACTTTAATTTACATTGATTGCATAGTTTAATTGCATAGGGAATTGGGCTTGAGGTCGTTAATCTTAATTGCTTTAAAAATTAGAAGAAAGCCCAATTCACCCCCCCCCCCTCTTGGGCATTTCGATCCTTACAATTGGTATCAGAGCAAGGTTGCTCATAGGATCATTCTAGCTTCACCGCTAGAGAGCTTAAATGGCCAAGAATGGGGGTTCGGTTCCTATCTTCGAGGGCAAGAACTTTGCCTATTGGAAAGCACGCATGCGTGCCTACCTAGAGGCTATTGCTCCCGAAGTTTGGGAAGCGACCCATGCGGGATTTGGAGATCATAATTATATTGGTGATCAAATTAAATGGGATGCTAAGGCTAGAAATGCCATCTATGAATGCATAAGTCAAGACGTTTTTGCTAGAATTGCTAGTAAAGAGAAAGCTTGTGAAATTTGGGCATGTCTAATTGAAATTCATGAGGGCTCATCTCGTGTTAAAGAACTCAAATATCACTTGCTAAAATCCAAGTATGATGAATTCAAAATGCTTCCTCATGAGAATGTTAACCAAATGTTTTCTCGCTTAAATGTGCTCATTGAGGAGATTAACGCACTTGACATTGCTTCTCTTGGTAAGGGACTTATCAACCGCAAGATCCTCATGCTTCTACCTAAGCCCAAGTACAACATTATCAACTCAATGCTCCAAAAGGAGTCACTTGACAACATTGAAGTCTCGGAGCTCATTGGAGAAATTCATGCTCATGAGATGAGCGTACTTGGAATGATGGAGGAGTCATCGTCAAAAACTATTGCTCTCAAGGCTTCAACCAAGAAGACAACTCCCAAGAAAAAGAAAGTGGTTGAGCCTAGCTCAAGCGAAGAAGAGCAAGTACCAAGCGAAGATGACGATGATGAGCTTGCGTTGATGATGAGAAAATTCTCACGTCTAAACTCCAAAATCGCAAAGAAGGGATACTCCTTTGATCCAAAGAAGAAAGCCTTCCTCCCAAGAAAAGATGAAAACAAAACATGCTACAATTGTGGTGATCAAGGCCACATATCATATGATTGTCCAAGACCCGACAAGAGGAAGGACAACCACAAAGGAAAGTATAGAAAGCTAGAAGAAAGTGATGAAGATGAAGAAGAGGTCAAACCCAAGCGCTCCTTTGGAAAGAAGAAATTTGACAAGGGCAAGAAGACCAAGCTCTTTCCAAAGAAAAGAAGATGGCCTCAAAAAGTCTTCATGTGCGAGGCAAATGAGTGGATCACGGATGAAGAGTCAAGCGATGAAGAGAGTGAAGATGAAGAAAACTTGGCGGGCCTTGCCATCGTCGACAAAGACAACTCACCTCTTCATCCACCTCCTATGTGCCTCATGGCTAAAGGTAACTCTAAGGTATGTGACGATTCTAGCGATGATGATGATGAGCTCTCCCCCGATGAACTAGCATCTATGATTAATGAATACCATGTCATCATAAAAAGGGAGAAGAACAAGGTTAAGGCACTTGAACAAGCTTGTGCCACGCTTGAGAGTGCAAAGCTCGATTTGCATGACAAGTATGTAACCATACTTAAAGAGCATGACACGCTCAAAACACATGTCAAGCAAATCGAGGAGGAAAATGCTCAAATCAAGCTTGATCATCATGAGCTTGACTTAGCAAACCAAGCACTCTTGGGAAAGCACAATGACTTGGTTCAAAAACATGAAGTGCTTAACCTTGCTTATGAGGCAATTGAACTTAAAATGAAAAACATGAAAAAGGAAACCCTTGATGGCAAAGTATCAACTATTTCACATACCACTAATACTTTGGATAAGTCTTTGCCTTTGAAAGCAAGCCTTAGGGAGAAGGAATTGATGGACGAAATTGAAAGTCTCCGCACTAGTGTGGTGAGACTTTCCAAGGGGGAGGACAAGCACAAGGAAATCCTCTACCAACAAGCCAAAGGCTTCAACAAGAGAGGACTTGGATCCTTCCCGGTGCTCAACAAAGGGAAGGTGCCCTCACCGGAGCTTAGGACGAGCTTCATCAAAGAAGTTGGATCCTATTGTCAACATTGTGAGGTCACCGGACACCACACGAGGGAGTGTCCTCTTCCCAACCGCCCTTCTCCCAAATTGCCTCCTAACTACAAATCTACTTTCCATGATTATCACTATCTCTTAAGCAAAGTAGGTGGCAAGGTGAAGGCAAGGTTCATCGGCAAAGACATTAAGGGCATGAAGGGGAAGCTCCCCAAGCAACTTTGGGTCCCAAAATCACTTGTATCACACATACAAGGACCTAAGTTAGCTTGGGTGCCTAAACTCAAAAACTAACTTCATGTGTGTAGGTGAACTACAAAGCCGGAGGAAAACATTGGGTACTCGATAGCGGGTGCACTCAACATATGACCGGCAATGATGGTATGTTCACCACCATAGAGAACCCCGATAATCATGAACAAGTCACCTTTGGTGACAACTCAAAGGGGAAGGTAATTGGTTTAGGTAAAATTGCTATTTCACATGATTTGTCCAATTCTAATGTACTATATGTTAAGTCACTTAGTTTCAATTTACTTTCTATTGCACAACTATGTGATCTTGGACTAACGTGCACCTTTGACAAGAATGGTGTTGTAGTAACTAGTGAATCAAGCAAAGAACTAATCTTAAAAGGATTTCGGCATGGACATCTTTACTTGGTGGACTTCTCCAACAAGGATGCTAGCTTGACCACTTGTCTTTTCACTAAGACAAGCTTGGGTTGGCTATGGCATCGACGCATTGCTCACATTGGGATGAGCAAGCTTAAGAAGTCGTTCAAGCTTGGGATGGTGACCGGCGTGAAGGATGTCACGTTTGAGAAGAACAAGCTTTGTAGTGCTTGTCAAGCCAGGAAGCAAGTTGCTTCACACCACCCAATGAAGACAATGGTGTCAACCTCCAAGCCGCTTGAACTACTCCACATGGACCTCTTCGGACCATCCACATATCAAAGTCTTGGTGGTAATTTCTATTGTCTTGTTATTGTTGATGACTATTCTAGATATGCTTGGACCTTGTTTCTAGGTGACAAGGGTGAAACTCCGGAAATCTTCAAGACCTTCGCTAAACGTGCTCAAAGGGAGTTTCAACTTCCCATCATCAAGGTCCGGAGTGACAACGGCACCGAGTTCAAGAACTACAACATTGGGGAGTGGTGTGACCATGAAGGTGTGAAGCATGAATTCTCCGCCACGTACACTCCTCAACAAAACGGTGTTGTTGAGAGGAAGAACAAAACCCTCATCACTCTTGCAAGAGCAATGCTTGATGACTACGGCACGTCGGAGAAGTTTTGGGCCGAAGCAATCAACACGGCGTGCCATGCCGCAAATAGGGTCTATCTTCACCGACTACTCCAAAAGACCCCATATGAGCTCCTCATTGGGAGAAAGCCCAACATCTCCTACTTTAGAGTCTTTGGGTGCAAATGCTACATCTACCGCAAGAAAAGGCTCGGTAAGTTTGAAAGAAGATGTGATGTTGGTATTTTTCTTGGTTATGCATCAAACTCAAAAGCATATCGAGTATTCAACCAAACCTCGAGTCTAGTTGAAGAAAGTTGTGATGTTGAGTTTGATGAGACTAATGGCTCCCAAGAGGAGAGTTTTGGTCATGATGAAATAGATGATGAGCCTCTACGAGAAGCCATGAAAAACATGACCATTGGAGACATCAAGCCGGAAGTTGAAGAGGGCCATGATCAAGGGGGAGCTTCAAGTTCCAACAACAACACCCCCATGGCGCCTCAAGTAGAAGAAGAAGAGAAAGATGATCCATTGCCAATGCAAGATTCACAAGCCACACAACACCAACAACAAGAAGAAGTCCAAGATCAAGTCCAACCACAAGACGCGCAAGATGCTTCACCACCGCCAAGTGCACCACAATCACTTATGAGGCATGGACGCATCTCCAAGGCGCATCCGATTGATCAAATCATCGGAAGTCCGTCACGGGGAGTAAGTACTCGTTCTCGCCATGTCGCTTCATTTTGTGAGCACTACTCTTTTGTTTCGTGTGTAGAACCCACTCATATAGAGGAAGTACTCCAAGATCCAAATTGGGTGATGGCCATGCAAGAAGAACTCAACAACTTCACCCGCAATGAAGTTTGGGTGTTGGAGGAGCGACCCAAGGACAAGAACGTCATCGGTACGAAGTGGGTATACCGGAACAAGCAAGACGAGAATGGCGTCGTGGTCCGCAACAAGGCAAGACTTGTGGCCAAGGGTTTTTCACAAGTTGAAGGACTAGACTTTGGAGAAACATTCGCTCCGGTCGCTCGGTTAGAAGCTATTCGCATACTCCTTGCTTTTGCTTCACATCATAACATAATGCTTTATCAAATGGATGTGAAAAGTGCCTTTATTAATGGCTATATTAACGAGCTTGTTTATGTTGAGCAACCTCCCGGGTTTGAAGATCCGAGGAATCCTAATCATGTGTATAGGCTACACAAGGCGCTCTACGGACTCAAGCAAGCACCTAGGGCGTGGTATGAACGACTAAGGGATTTCCTAGTCATGCAAGGATTCAAGATCGGGAGGGTGGATACTACACTCTTCACCAAGAACATCAACGGAGATTTATTTCTTTGTCAAATTTACGTTGATGACATTATTTTTGGCTCAACTAACAAAGCTCTTAGCCATGAGTTTGGCAAAATGATGTCTAGGGAATTCGAGATGTCAATGATTGGAGAGCTCAATTTCTTCCTAGGATTTCAAATCAAGCAACTTCAAGAGGGGACCTTCATCTATCAAGAGAAGTACACAAAGGACCTCTTGAAGAAATTTGAGATGGGAGATTGTAGCTCAAGAAGCACTCCAATGGCGACTAATTGCCATCTCGACGCGGACATGGACGGTAAACCTATTGATCAATCTCATTACCGTTCTATGATTGGATCACTGTTATATCTTACCGCATCTAGGCCCGATATTATGTTTAGTGTGTGCTTGTGTGCTCCCTTTCAAGCGGCACCTAAAGAATCGCACAAGAAGGCGGTCTTTAGGATACTCCGGTATCTCAAGCATACCCCAAGTGTGGGCTTGTGGTACCCTAAAGGTACAACCTTCCAACTCTTGGGATACTCGGATTCGGACTTTGCCGGATGCCGCGTAGATCACAAGAGTACCTCCGGTGGGTGCCACTTGCTTGGGCGTTCCCTAGTGTCTTGGTCTAGCAAAAAGCAAAATTCCGTGGCTTTGTCCACCGCGGAAGCGGAGTATATAGCGGCCGGTGCATGTTGTGCCCAAATTCTATATATGAAGCAAACCCTTTTGGACTTTGGAATTAAAATTGGTTGTGTGTCTCTCCTTTGTGACAATGAAAGTGCGGTTAAGATAGCTAGAAACCCCGTTCAACACTCCCGCACTAAGCACATTGATATTCGCCATCACTTCTTGCGTGATCATGAGGCTAAAGGAGACATCTCTTTGCAAGGTGTTAGATCCGAAGAACAATTGGCGGATATTTTCACTAAACCACTTGATGAGAAAACCTTTTCTAGACTTAGAAGTGAATTAAATGTGCTAGATGCATCTAACGTCATGTAAGTTGCCATGGTCATGTAAGGATGCATATCATATAGGTCTTGTCTAACTCCCAAAGGATAGGGGTGAGCTAGAAATAGTTTTCCCTGAGGAAGCCTTTGGAAGGTTCAAACTTGGCAAGATAGATTTATTTTATGCCTTGCATGATCCCTGCCATATAAACTTGCACTCATTTAATCTCTTGCACTATAATTTGTTTGGCATTGCATACGGTAGATTGTCACAAAGGGGAACCCACCTCATGAGAAGGAGACTTGTTTGAAATGCAATATCTCAACTCATATAAGGTGGAAAGAACAAAATGTTAGGTACGTTAATGCCTAGAGGATCATGCTTCAAAGAGATAGAAGTCTTCATACTCTACCTCACAAAGCATGGGCCTTACATTTTATTTGGATATTTTCCTCCATTTTTCTTGGTGTTCCATTTGCATTAAGGCCTAGCCAAGCTATTGGCATATTAGCTTCATGAGGGGTAAGGGGTTGCCCAAAAAGTCCTAAGACATGTGTTTCTCCTCGATTGTTTGTTTGGTCAAAGGACATATATGGGATGTTTTCGTTCTGTTGTCATTGGATTATCCGATGCCTATGTCAATCCCTCATCGGTCCAATAGGTGTTCAATTCTGTCTGAAGTTCAAATGATCCGACGCGTTCATTCCTAAAAACATCGGTCCATCCGATGTTCACTTTTCTGGAGCTGTGGTCAATTCAACCGATGTCTACTTCCTCCTACGTCGGATCATCCGGTGTCAACATTCCTTTTTTGAACACCCTTACTGTGCCGTTCGACCGATGACCCAAACCCTAAACGTCGGTCCATCCGATGTCAACAGCAATTTTTGAATACCCTTACTGTGGCATTCGACCGATGTGCACTTCACTTATCATCGGACCATCCGGTGTTAAATTTTCGGCTAGGGTTTGGGGTCCACTATTTAAACCCGCACGCCGGCCCGACTTTCTCTCTCCCCGACACCCTTATCTCCCGCCGCCGCCGACCACCGTCTCCTTCGCGCCGCCGCCTCTCCCTCGCGCCGCCGCCTCTCCCTCGCACGCAGCCACCGCCGCCGCCGCCCTAGGCGCCGCCGCCGCCGTCCCCGGCTGCCGCCGCCCACAGCACCACCGCCCAGTGCCACTCCCACCAGACACCACCGCCACCCGCGCCGCCTCACCTCCAAGCGCCGCACCGCCGTCTCCACGCCTCTCCACCGCTCCCAAGCGCCGCTGCCGCCTCTCTCCACCGCCACAGCCGCACCACGCACAAACCGCTCCTACCTCCATCAAACCACCTCCACCCGAGCGACGCCATCTTCTCCGGCCATCTCGCTAGGGTTTCCCGGTCCGTCGATCTTCACGCCCCGTCGTCGACTCCGTGCAATCTCATGATCGCGATGGCTCGCGACCGGAAGAACAAGGGCAAGGCCGTCGCGGAGCCCGCCGCGAAGAAGCAGAAACTATCCAAGGAGGAGTAGAAGGCCCTTATGGCCGCTCGCGCCGCCGAGGAGCGTGAGCGTGGCCGAGGGGGATCCCTGAGGATCCGCGAGGCTCGGCAGCCTCCTGTGATCGACAACTCCGACATCGAGGAGGAGCCGGTCGAGCCGCTTGTCCGCCGGCGCTCAGCCCGGACACGGGGAGGTCAGTCCCCGGCCGTTCCTCGTCCAAGACCGACGGCCGCCGACAGTCGCGAGGACAGGGAAGCTCAGAGGGACATCTACGAGATGGACACGGCCGTCCGTGTCGGTGAGGGAGTCCGGTTGACGGACTACAGAAAGATGAAGGCCAAGCAGCTACGCAAGCTTCGTTGGAACGTGCTGCTTGAGGAGTGGTTCCCACAGCCTCGAGTGACTCTTGTGGATAGTCGTTTCTGGACTATCACCCAGGCGTCTCTCTATGAGACCTACAGGCGTCGGGGGCACAAGCTCTTTCAGCACAACTACCTGGACTGGGGGCAGCTTGCAGTGGCAGCACAGACTGAGGCCCGTCCTTTCTTTGAGAGATACAGAGGTTTGGTGCAGTTGCTGTCTTATGAGAGAAGTGCTTATGTGTAAGAGTGGGTCCGTGTCTTCTACGCGACCCTGTACATCTCAGAGGGCAGGAGGTCGATTGCCTTCATGTTCAATGGTCAGCGCTACCACCTCACGAGGCAGACTTTGGGGCATATTCTTGAGTTGGACCTGCACGACACCTGCTTGCACGAGAAGGTATATGGGCAGGCAGATCCACTGAGGAGGCCACTTACTGGAGGGGTAGCACCACAGCTTGACGAGATCCGCTCTCTGTTTGGCCCCTCGTTCTCTCCAGACCAGCCGAGAGTTCCAGCTCTCCTGACCCCAGCTGCGCGCATTGTGCACCTCGCCTTGCGCCGCACGCTCCTGCCGAGGTCAGGTTACTTGGAGGGGTTTACGAGTCTGCAGCAGACCCTCCTGTTCTACATAATGAACAGAATGGATTTCGATATCGTGGACATACTCCTCTGTGAGATGGAAGACGTAATCACGGATGGGATTGGCATGATGAGGCAGATGGTCTACGGGCACTGGATCAGTTACATTTGCTCTATGGTGGTGCCTGAGGGACATACAGCACAAGCCCGGCTAGCTGACGAGAGTGTGACTCGCTTTAGTCACTATCGTGCCTCTGCTCCTGGAGACCGTCGCCTTGGTCGTCCGGTTGAGCGCCAGGTCCGGGCCCGTCTGTCAGAGGAAGACTGGTCCGACCTAGAGCGGGAGGACGAGAGGCTTGCTGAGGCTGAGGCTCAGGGGGAGGACTTGCAGCACGTCTGGTCCGAGAGCGACACAGACGAGAGTGTCGAGGAGTACTTCCCTCCGCCTCCACCCTCACCGAGGCAGCACGACGCCGAGGCAGGAGGATCAGCTGCTCCGCCACCGACACCACCTCATGTGTCCGAGGCGCAGGTGTCACAGCCGTCAGAGCTGTCATCTCTCCTCCAGCAGATGATCGAGCAGCAGCGCCAGGACAGGCTCGCTGCTGAGCAGGCCAGGGCAGAGCAGGCTGCTCACCTAGCACAGCTGCAGCGGCAGCAGCAGGAGCTCCAGCTGGAGATCGCACGTCAGAGGCGAGAGGATACGGACCGGTTCACCAACCTGGTAGATCAGATGCACCGCCGTACCCTCGACCAGCAGCAGCAGACCCAGCAGGCCATGATGGGGATCCTAGGGTTGATCACCAACCTTTACACTCAGACCGGGATCGCCCTTCCTCCACAGCAGCCTGGACTGGGACTGGCTCCAGGTGTTGCTCAGGTGCCTACTACTCCTATCCCTTCAATCAGTATGTCACCACTTCTGGCATCTAGCGCACCGATTCACTCACCACTGCCGGCGACGATCTTGTTCCAGCAGACGCCGGCGTCCGTGGTGAGCGCTCCACTTCCTCCAGCTCCACCGGCACCTCCAGTACCCACTTCCTCTCCTCCAGCACCGGCAGCGGACCCTCCAGCTCCCGCCGCCCTGGCAGCTCCTACGACCGGCGACTCCAGCTCCGACGACTGCGACGGTGCTCAGTTCGTCCTCGCGCCCAGCTCTCAGGGTCTGTAGGCGTTCTGATCCCTTTTTGGTGTCTTGATGCCAAAGGGGGAGAAGATGTAGAAGAGTCAGGGGGAGTGGTAGTCTCAGGGGGAGTGTAGGGGGAGTGTGTGTGTGTGCTTATCCTTTGTATTCGTGCTTGAGTACTCTTTTGTAATTTTAATTAAGCACTCTTTCGCGTGTCTCATTTGCTTATGTTTTTAATCAATTGAGTTTTTCGCACCACAAATTTCTTTTGCGTTTTACAAACTTAATGTGTCCTATGCTGTATTCATTGCATATATACTTGAGTATTATCATCAAATTCATTATTATTGCGCTTTAAATTATTGTGTTGTCATCAATCACCAAAAAGGGGGAGATTGAAAGCATCTAGGCCCCATGAGGTACGGTTTCGGTGATTAATGACAACCATTCGATATTACTAATGAATTTGTGAATGCAAGGTCTCAATAACACTCAATCAAATGAAATCAAAATTACATTGGAGACCCATATAAAATCAACGAATGAAATCAAATCAAATCACATGAAGACAAGAAGTGAAAGCTCAAACTCGATATCACTCAATGCTTGAAGACAATCAAAACAACATTTCAAACAAGTGTCAAAGAGGTCACAAGTTCAAATTCCAAAAGAACAACTCGAAGTCAACAAGTTGAACACACCGGATCAACCGACGTTCCAATGAGTTGACCACATTGGTCGAGTTGGTTCAACTGAAGAAGAAGACCTCAGACAAATGCACTCACCGGATCATCCGATGTGAGCGGCTCAGTGGCATCGGTCCATCATCACAGATTGCAATACCATTGGACCAAGTGAAGCACCGGATCATCCGATGTGCAGACTTACACACATCGGTCGATCACTCCAGTGAACTTCAAGATCAAGCAAAATTCTGGAAGAAGAGCCACCGGATCATCCGATGAGAAGACAGGTCAACATCGGTCTAACAACGGTCATATCTGACACAGTGACATCAGCTAATTTGGCTTTGACCGATGTTAACTGAAGGGGAGACATCGGATCATCCGGTGTTCGCAGAGAAGTGATGTCAGCCTACTTTTCCAACGGCTATCTCGTGGAGGCTGGCTATTTATACCCCTTCAACCTGTCAAATCGACAAGACTTGAAGCCCAGACATACTCTACACATCCTAGAGCATTCAAGCAATAGAGCTACCACTTTCACATCATTTGCTCATCATTTGTACACCAAGAGATAGGCTAGAACTAGCTAGAGATAGTGCTTGGGTGCCTCCATTCTTGGTGATTGGAGTCTCTAGTGTAGTGAGAGCCATAAGGGAGTGTTCCTTGGTGTGTGCGACTTCCGGAGCTTGCCAAGAAGATTGTGGAAGCCCGGAGGATCCCAAAGTGTACAAGGCTTGAGCTCCACCTTGCTGAGGTTGGCAAACGGAGAAGAATAGTGAAGAAGCCCCTTGTCTCGGTGACTTGGGAGTGGCAAAACCCTTCGGTGGGTGCCACAACGTGGATGTAGGAAGATCCTTGTGATCTTACCGAACCACGGGATAAACTCCGTGTCCCTTGAGCGTTTGCATCCCTCTCCCTTTTACTCTAATGCAATCTTCATTCCGCAACTTTAATTTACATTGATTGCATAGTTTAATTGCATAGGGAATTGGGCTTGAGGTCGTTAATCTTAATTGCTTTAAAAATTAAAAGAAAGCCCAATTCACCCCCCCCTCTTGGGCATTTCGATCCTTACAGAGGTGATGTCCCATGAACCACCAAAGATGGTGTTCATGGTTTTCCGACATTCATTGTTGGAGATGTCGGAGTCATCGTCGACGGAGGTGTAAACAGCCTTCAAGACCTTTTTAGGGTCCTGAAAGCCTAACTCCTCTTCAGCTGGAGCTTCGTCGACTTTCTATTTTCCTTCCCTTTGTCAGAAAGGAACTTCTTCCCGACGCTTGTTGTAGCACTCGGCAAGGTTCTGGACCTCTCGGCAGTCTTCCAGGTTGTGGCTGTTCGACTTATGTATAGGACACCATATCTTGGAGTTGCCACCGTCTTTATATGGCGGTCGAGGTTGTTTCTCGGGGTGTGGCCCTTGTCCACCCGGAGCTGCGGCAACTGTAGTAATAGGTGTGGCGGCCGATGGCTTTTTCTTGCCGTTGGACTTTTTGTTCTTTTTGCCACTCCCGGAGGTAGTGGCTTCACCCTTGGAGGATATTTTATTATCCTCCGGAGGTGGTTGGGAGTGCATTTCACGGCCCCCCGCAGATTTGGTGCATTTGTCTACCAAGCTGAAGAGTTCCGTGACGCTGGTGATCTCCTTGGTCGCCAGCTTCTCCAGCATCTTCTTGTCTCGTACGCCCTATCTAAATGCTACAATAATAGAGGCGCTGGAGATAGAAGGAATATTGTTTCGGACCTGGGAGAACCTCTGGATGAAGGATCACAGGGATTCTCCCCCCCTTCTGCTTGACAACAAAAAAGTCCAATTCGGTGCCTGGTCAGGTGTATGAACTCAGGAAATTGGCGGTGAATTGTTGGCACAGTTCCGCCCAACTGTTGATGGAGTCGGGCGGAAGGCTCATGAATCAGGACCTGGTGGTCCCAGTCAAAGCCACGGGGAAGTAGTTGGCCATTACAGCCTCGTTGCCTCCGACCGCAAGGATTGCGGTGGAGTAAATCTGGAGAAACTCAGTGGGATTGACAGTCCCGTCAAATTTCTTCGGCAGGTGAGGCTGGAACTTTTGTGGCCATCTGATCATGCATAGGTGCATGGCTAGAGCAGAACAACCTCCTCCTACTCCCTCGGGAGCAGGACTGTCTCGAGCCTCTCACCTTTCGCGACCACGCTCGATATTGACGCGACCGTCCTGTTGACGGTAACGACAATCAAGCTCCGCCCGGAGGTCGGGAGTTGAAAGCCTGGTTACCGTATGGGTGCGTCGCGCCC
Organism: Tuctoria greenei; assembly: GCA_036927565.1. Lineage (NCBI taxonomy): Eukaryota > Viridiplantae > Streptophyta > Magnoliopsida > Poales > Poaceae > Tuctoria > Tuctoria greenei. The sequence goes on along the minus strand of JAYESD010000006.1, from coordinate 103,943,237 downwards.
CGAAAGGCAGCGACGTCACATGTTGAGATGCAGCAGGACTCCTATGTTGGGAAGTGTGCGGACCAAGTCTGCCCGACACAGTCCAATGCTGCGATGCGCACCGAGGGGGGAGGACCTTGGTTGCTGATGCGATAGACTGCTGCTGCAACTAAATGTTCCACATCAGCCCTCTACTGCCCCATTGCACCCTGGGATGCACCTGGAGGTGGTGGGCGTTGTAGAAGAGCACGCGCTGCATGGAGCGCGTGTTCAGGATTGTTGTTATCCGATGTTGTGATCGACGCAGATGCCCTGTCCCGTTGTCCAGCTTGATTTGCCGGTGCGGAGGGTGGCGGCGGAGGCATGACTCCTGCTGGAGCCGCGACACCTGCTAGCTGCTGCACATTGGAGGGATTGCCTCCAGCAGGTTGCGCTGCAGGGTTGCCGTTGGACGATCCAGCAACAGAGTTCACCATCTTCGAATCTCGGGCACTCCCCCTACCTGGCATGCCAACTTTCAGAGTGTTTTTCCGGCGATTCTCCCGATACTACCGTTGGTAGCTCGCGGAGTTTGTAGTTCAATATTAGGTGCGGAGAGATTCAAAAGACGATGGCAAATAGACACAAGGATTTACGTGGTTCGGGCCGCCTGAGCGTAATACCCTACTCCACGGGGTGTGTAGTTGTTGTATTGAGCGTCGAAGAGTCCAGAGCTTCTCGCGTCCCCTCGTGTATCGTCGACCAATCCTTTTATAGTACAAGGGCTGGTCGTTACACCGTTAGCCTGTCCCGACATGTGGCCCTGGCGGTTACTGATGCTTAATACATAATTAATGAGGTTAATTACCCTGAATAGCATGGTAACGGTACATGACAGTGCCATTACTGGTATTAAGGGCCCTCCGATCGTGTGTCATTAATATGGTATTAATGACACTTAATCGGGTCTTGAAGTCTTTTATTGCCCCTTGAAGATCCGAGCCATTGGGGGTTCACCAGTCTAATTGCTAAGGTTGAAGGTCCGGCGGTTGGACACATGGCAGCTTCGGAACTTTCCGTCTAGGACGGGTAGGTCCGGTGTAGATGTACAAGTGTCGATACCGGAGCTTCCCTCTGTCGGGGGTTAGGTCTGGTGGTGCTGCACAAGTGTTTAGCCCGGATCTATCCTATGTGTGGGATGTAGGTCCGGTTGCAGTATACACATCGCAGCACCGGGACTAACCATAGATGGGAGGCAGGTCCGGTCCCGTATGACACGTGGGGCCTTCACAGGTCCTCAACTCAGACAGGTGAAGTTCCTTTGGTCTTTTTGTAGTCCTAAGGGGTATATGGTACGCAGGGTACCGACAGTTAAGTCTTGCTGAGCCTTGTGCTCACGGTTGCTATATTGTTTTTTTGGCGGGTATTATAGCTTATGCTTATATTGTGGTTCTCCGTGAGACCTCGAGCTTGTCGAGATGTATCTCTGACAGAAACCTTGCTGCTGCTTACCTGTTTCGTGTTGCTAGTGAGAAGCATTCGCAGGCATGGGCGGCTTCTCTTATGCATAGCTAGTTGACAGTATGAGTATGTATATTCCTCTGCATTGTATATTATGTTGTAAAATAGAATCATCTTGTGAAATGAAATATTTGTGTTGGTTATTTTGTATTGCTTTTCTTGTGTGATGTTGGGTGCTGCATCGCACGGCACCACCCAATGTGATTCCTGGAATGTGTGGACCCCAGTCCCCACAGTCTGGTATCAGAGCTAAATTGGGAATGGCATGCTTGGAAAGCAACAATTTTTGAAAACTTTGAAGTAGTCGAGTGAGGATTAGTCTATATGCCCACATAAGGTCTATAATAGCATAGTTATTAAGGTGGCAAATACAACATACTTGTTATTATATTCTGTAACAATGCTCCGACATCAGGTAAGAGGTAAGGCACGCCACCGCGAGTGGATCAATTGCGATAAGCTCACCGTATGATAAGTAGTACGTTGATTGTCCCCCATGGCTTGTCACGTGAGTTAATATGAGTCTCTAAACCTTCTCATGGTTCTGAGAACATATGAAAACGTTGTTCCCCAGCGTGCTTCAAGCAACAGTGTGGATACCCCATCGTGTGGTCAAAAACACGAAGGATGCAACTCTTGAATGTTCAATGTTCAAAGGGCCATACACAACGTTGATCCCTAGCGCAAGAGAAAATTGACGTGGCCACCTATTGTGCGATTGAAAAGCATGTAGTGTGTTTTTTAATAAACACGTGAAAGCGCCTCCTACTGGTGCAGCATTAGGCAAAGACGTGGGATCCCAATCGAGTGGTAGAAAACCCGGTCATGTTCCTCAAGTCGTGGCTCAGCTCGAGGCGGCCCGTATGGAATGATATGGGACAGATGTTCTTACTTTCATATATATTATTGTGACTGCCTGAAACGATCGCCCGTGCAGGCCTTGCCGTATGCCACCATAATGAGTGTTCTATAAATTGAGTGTCTTATGCAGGTACACTTACCGCATTATCGGTAGCTCAAGTAGAAAAGTTTGCATGTAAGCGTCATTAGTGCAACCGTTGAGATGTATGGCAGAAATACTGGCTTAGAATTTTCATTAGTGAGGACGTAGTACCGACATTGCATTTGCGTTACGTTAGCACATCGATGGTTAAAATCCGTGCCAAAGGTGTAGCTCGCAACACAAGCTTCATGTTAAGCTCCTACTACATATTTCCAGTTTAAAATGATCAAAATGAAGTTCAAACCGAAACTGTTACCTCCAGTCTTTCCTTTGTTATTCTGTCAGAACAATAGCCCAACTTTAAAAAGGAATATCTCCTAGTAGAATTATCCAATGAGGTTGTTCCATACATGGCCGGAAAGATCGGAGAATTATATAAACAGTTTCTGTTCATCACCACTGTATAATCTCCTTATAACTTAATTAAAATTTGAAATTTCCAAAACCTGTCAAAACTGTCCAGAAACTGAAACAGTTTCTGGACTGTTCACTATTTTTACCATAACTCCCAGTAGAATATTCTAATGGAGGTTTATTTTATATGGTTGGAAATTTTAGGAGGTGTTCTAAAACTTATTTGTTCAACTCTAGAGCATAGTCTCTCTCCAACCTATTCAAAATCTCAAATCTCCAAACTCTGCCAAATCTGGACAGAGACTGAACCAGTTTCTGGACCTTCACAAATTTGACCATAACGCTCTGTAGAAAAATTCAAATGACATCATATGATACATTGCCGAAAACCTTGCAAGATTTGTAACAATGTTGTAATTTAAATTCCTGTCAAATTTTGAATATATCTGTATAAAAATTTGTGGACAAATCAACCATAAACAAAAGAAGTGTGGACAAATCAACCATAAACAAAAGAAATTTTGAATATATCTAATGAACAGGGCTGGTCGAGCTACTCTAGTCCGTTATGTCATTTCAGCCATGTCCATACACCTGCTGATTGCTATATGAGTTCCAAAATGGTTCATCAAGGCCATCGACAAAATCCGAAGAGGCTTATTATGGCAAGGAAGGGAACAGGCCAATGGTGGTTGTTGTCTATAGTGCAGTGGGCCAAGGTAACCAGACCCATTGATCATGGAGGATTAGGTATTCCTAACCTGGAAATCATGACATGGGCCTTGCAATTACGATGGCACCGCTACAAAAAAAAAATCAGAATGAATCGACCTTGGATCACTACTACAAAAAGCATTTTTACAGGCACCAAAATTTTTCAAACACAGGCGGTCATTAAAAATATGCGACTGTGATGATGAATGATATAATAGCCACCTGTGATGAAAGAACAACACAGGCGGATTTTAAAAAACAACCGCCTGGGTAAATACTCGATCTTCTTAGGTGGTTATTACTTAAGAACCGCCTGCAATAAAATAACATCAGAGGCGGATTTTAAGAAACAACCGCCTGGGTAAATACATGATCTTCTCAGGCGTTTATTAATTAAGAACCGCCTATAATGTAATGAACTTCACAGGCGGTTCTTAATTAACAATGGCCTGAGAAGATCATGTATTGTCACCGGCGGTCATTGTGTAAGAACCGTATGTTGTTGTTCAATTATAACAAGCGGTTTTCATTGAAGAACCGCCTAGGGAAAGTCATTCTTTCCACTTATTTTGTGTCCCCGGAAATGCCAGAGTTCCCTAGATTGTGAGCGTCCATTGCAGGGATAAACAAACGCAATGACATTGCAATTAAGTGATTTAATTGGAATACAAGGATAAACAAACGCAAATGACATCGCAATTCAGAGGTAATTCACAACTCGATGAATTCCATAGATCATACATTGCGTGCCCTCTAAACTAAATTCGAATTTAAATTGTATGAAGCTCGACAATTCAGAGGTAATTCACAACTCGATGAATCTCCCATCGATCAATCTAAATTGTACCGTCCTGCTTGCTCCCGAACACGTCTCTTATATTCCGCTGGATCCTGAAAATATTGACATTATTTTAATTAACAAATGTTGAAGGAGTAATGAATAACCTACATTGGTCACTAAGTCAAAGTGTCATCTAACCTTGATAAGTAGATTATAGCAATCATTTTCAACATCGGGCACATTTGGCTGATGTAGCAAACGCTGAACTTCAAGTAGTATAGTTTTGATTGTAAAACCACTGCACCACCCCTACGAAATATAATTTAAGCAATATAAGAAACCAATTCAAATAAGTTCAAAAACAATTAAGTATTAATTACATGAGCAAAATAGGTCTATCTTACAGTCTCTTGATCAAGAATCCCGATGCAGAGTGCTCCCGAACGATGGACATTTGGGTGGAAGAACCCACTTGGAAAGGCGCATCTTGGAGGCACCAAGGGATAGTCCTCAGAGAAGGTGATTGTCAGGGGGTAGTAACCATCTTCCCATTCAGTCTGCAAAAGAAATTTATTAATAGGAGGACGATGGTTAAACTCATATTGTGCTTGTTCTTCATGACTTACACCTTCTTTACCAGGGACGATGCACTGCCACTTCAATAAATCTTCCGATTCAAGCTTTGCAGAGAAACCCTACACAGAGAAATTGAAAATACAAAAAACAAACAAGACGGAAAAACAAACTACAGTTAAGTTCATCAGTCCATTGCAAATACATATTTATATAAAACCATGCGACCGGTGTGCCATATGTACATACATGGGGATGGTTCTTGCGCCACGCCAAGTGCTCCTCCTTCAATCGGCTACACGCACGAGACATAAATATCTAAAAGACCAAACTTCCAAATTATTGAGTCCAAACGCATATGTACACAAATGCAAAAGGACACAATCCATATACCAACACACAAAACTGGCAGCTTATGAAAATATACAAAGAAAAAGGTAGCATGAATGCATAGTAAGGAAACTATGAGAATTTACTTAGGTACCTCGTGGCACGATGTGGGACTGGGCAGAGCCGTGCCTCCGCGGGGTCTTTATATAGGCGTCAGTTTTTCACAGGCGGTTTTTAAATTTTTCACAGGCGTTTGGTACTTAATAACCGCCTGAGAAGATGTTTATCTCAGGTGGGTTTTACTTACCAACTGCCTCTGATGCTGCTAAGCTCCTGTCAAGCTAATCCCTGCACAACAAGCTATTGTAGATGCAAGTAACACCCATGACTCATCATTTGAATTGTTGAAAGTATCATTTTGAAGCCTGACGATCCTTGGAAGGATTTTCCCATCCATTTGAACGATTTTTTTCCCTCCTGTCCATTTGAAAACTGAGGAAGATGCTCCTTTCTCAGTTTTAATGCCTAAATATATTGACTAAAATGAGTACCTACTTTCTTAATGCTTCACACAAGCGACTAAGCGAACAACTTCAATCACAAATCTCGTTTTTACACTTTTATAGGGATTTAACCTTAATCTTTCAAGTATAGATTTATCAAATAAGTGAAGCTTCCTTATCACACATGTTAACGGCAGTTATAAGTGAAGGATGTGTCGAAGCTAACGAAATCTGAATCGAACTGAAGATAAAGAGATCTTGCATATGAGTGGCAATGTCCAAGTTAAACAGCGTGAAGGCTGTCATCATAGCTTCATGCTGTCTAACCTGGACATTGTCACTCATATGCATCATCTCTTTGTCTTCAATCCTATTGAGATTTCGTTAGCTTTGACACACTCTTCACTTGTAACTGCCATTAACATGTCTGATGAAGAAGCTTCAATTATTGATAAATCTAAGCTTGAAAGATTAAGGTCAAATTCCTATGAAAATGGTAAAAACAAGATTTGTGATTGAAGTTGTATGCTTCGTCGCTTGTGTAAAGAACTAAGAGATATGGTACTAATTTGTAGTCAATATATTCATCCATTAGAACTGATAAAGTAGCATCTTCGTAAGTTATCAAAATGGAGAGAAGAGAAAGAAATCTTGCAGGGCTTGTTTGGGTGTATTCCAATCCAAACAAGCCCTCAAATGGACAGGAAGTATCACCAGCCTTCAATTGATGCTTTTAACAATCCAAATGATGAGTCTCGGGTGTTACTTGCATCTACAAGAGCTTGCTGTGAAGGGATAAGCTTGACAGGAGCTCGAAACAGAAGCTGAATTTAATAATGTTCGGAACATGCTATCTAAAGCTGAAATAGAACATTGTTCTAAGTTGATTTCAGAAGATACAAATATATACAATATATATCATCTCGCATTGCTATATACATTTTTTCCAGCATTGACATCTTCTCGCATATAGGGTTTCAAATTCTTTTTAATGCTTCTCTCTACGCGCTTGATGTTTTCTGGTTCGGTGAAAAGGTACATCTCTTCATACTGATTATATTCCTCTTCATTATCTCCCACATTCTCAACCCCAACAATATTTTGCTTTCCAGAAACAACTACGTGCATCTTCCCAGTTTCTGGATCTTGAACATAAAAAACTTGTGCAACATTATCGGTGAGAACCCATAGGTCATCTTTATAACCCACTTTATTCAAGTCTACCAGTGTTAGCCCGTAATTGTCCACTTTCACACCATCAGGATGTTTGACCCATTGACACTTAAATACGGGCATTACCATTCTTTCACCATAATGGAGTTCCCATATTTCCTCTATGAACCCGAAGTATGTGGTCTTCTGCCCTTGTGAATCATAAGCCTCAATATGTACACCACTATTTTGTGCAACACTCTTACCGTCTTTTTCATTAGTGTAAAATGTGTAACCATTGATGTCATATGCTTGCCATGATGTCACCAAAGCAGATGGGCCAGAAGCTAACTTCTTCATTGTTGCCTCTTCAATAGTGTTTCGTATGGTATATTTTTGTCCATTAACCATCCAGTGAAACATCTTCTGTGCTCTTTCATGATCCAGTCCTCTGTGCGGTCTTGGTTTTTATCACGAAGCTCAATTTGGTGTTCCTCGATGTACGACTCAGCTATTGCGAGCTGTTGTAGTACACCAAAATGTGCACGGTGTACATTCTTGTAATCTTGAATGATAAAAGTTTTCTTACCCACTTTGCCTCTCCCACGTAGTCTACTCTCATGTACCGGTATAGGCACACCTATCGATTTTCCATCTTTGATGTAATCAGCGCAACCCTCAATCACTTCTTCAGTGGTGTATCCTTCCATAATTGAATCCTTTGGGTGAGCACGGTTCCGCACATAACCTTTTAATACTCCTATATATCTCTCCAACGAAAACATATGATGTAAATATAGTGACCCCAATGCTTTTATCTGATCAACAAGATGTATGATTAGGTGTACTTACATATCGAAAAAGGATGGTGGGAAACACATCTCGAGCTTGCACATTGTCTCGATGATGTATGTTTTCAGATAGTCTAAATCTTCACGTGTTATCACCTTTTGCGATACTGCATTGAAGAAGTAACACAAACGTGTGATGACAACTTTTATATGCTCAGGTTTGATGACTCTTATTGCAATGACAAGGAAAGCTGTCATCATCATGTGACAGTCGTGAGAATTATAACCGAATAAAGACAAGTCTTTCATCGAGACTAGTTTGCGGATATTGGATGAGAAACTCGTGGTCACTTTGATCCCACGCAAGCATTCACAAATTGCTTTTTTCTCTTCTAGCGTCAAGTCATAGCTGGCTGGAGGAAGGTAATGCTTCATGTTCGCCTTTTCTACTGGATGAAGCTCTGTTCTCAAATCAAGATTTACTAGGTCCATACGTGAATTTAATCCGTCCTTTGTTTTCCTCGGCATGTCCAGCAAGGTTCCAATGATGCTGTCAAATACATTCTTTGTAACGTGCATCAAATCAATACTATGGCAAAATTCCAGATTCTTCCAATACGGAAGATACTTAAAAAAAATTGATTGTTTCTTGAAAGCCATGTCAGTTGTATCATCCGAAGATGTACTTTTCTTTCTCTTAATTCCTTTACAATTTTTGCCCTTACCAAAAGAAATATGAATGTTCTTGACCATTTCAAACACAAGTTTTCCACTGTAAGGTTTTGGTGCAGTATATTTTTCGATTTTGTTATCAAATTGTTCTTTCATCTTCCTATACTTGTGTGTATCTGTCAAGAACCGTCGGTGTCTCATGTACACCGTCTTTCTGGATGAAGTGAGGTATAGAAATCCAGTTCTATCCACGCACCTTACACAACATTTCTCCCTTTCATTTGTCTCGATAATATAAATAGTCCGGGATAATCATGCACTGTAACGAATATCATTGCTCTCAACGTGAAATACTCCCGCTTGTACTCATCCCATGTACGTACCCCTTCATTCCACAATTTCGCCATATCTTCCATTAAAGGTTCCAAGAACACATAAATTTCGATGTTGGGTTGTTTCGGACCTTGGATAAGAACAGATAACAAGATATATTTCCTTTCGTGACAACCACATCGGTAGGTTGTACATCGTTAAGACCACGGGCCATGTGCTGTGTATGCTCCTTTTTTTCACCAAACGGATTCATTCCGTCTGTACCCAAGGCAAACCTCACATTTCTGATTTCCTTTGCAAATTCTGGATACTGAATATCAAAATTTTTCCACTGCGTTGCATCACCATGGTGTCATTTATGTTTTTCATTCTTCTTGCATTGCTCGGAATGCCAGCGCATAAGTTTAGCCTCCCTAGTGTTTGAGAACAAACGCTTCAAGCGATCAATTATCGAAAGGTACCACATCACCAAGGCAGGAATTTTTCTCTTATTCTTCTCATCTGTATCGCCAGAAGTATCGTCATCGTCACCTTCAGGACCAATAATAATCTTCTTTTCTTCTGACACTTTTTCATGTTGGTAACATACTGGTGATTGTAGTCCTTCTTATATCTACTGACACCACAAATGGGGCATCTAGTTGCAAGCTCATGCTCTTTGCGATACAGAATACAATGGTTCACACAAGCGTGTATTTTTGTCACGCCTAGTGCCATCGGGCAAAGAAGTGTCTTTGCTTTATAAGTGCTTCTAGGCAGTTTATTTGGATTTGGAAGAATTTCTGCCAGAAGATTCAAAAGATCAGAGAAACTAAAATCGGACCATCCGTGCGTAGCTTTCAACTTTAGTAGTTCTAAGACTGCACGCAATGTAGTAAAATCTTTATCACAACCATTTGATTCATCATATAAGAGCTCCGTCGCTGCATTCTGCAATGTCTCCATTTTACTTAAACCTTTGCTTGCTCCCATAGCAGTCAATACTTATGGTTCAATGTGACGCAACATCTCCTCACAATCAAACTCATCATCATCATCACCAGCTTGATTTTCACTACCGTCATCGATATGAACATTATCATCATCTGAACCTCTCTCATCATCTTTATCCACATCATGTGTATAAAACTCACCATGCTCTGTCCATATTGTGTAGTTATTTTTGAAACCTCTTTTCACCAAATGAGATTGGATTACTATAGTATCTGTCCAAGCAATCTTATTTTCATTGTCGATACATGGACATAATATGTCATCTATCATTTACAACTTTGCATGTCTCTTGGATGCTTCAATAAAATTTGCAACATTATGAATGTACATAGGATCGGGTCTTGGCATGTTATACATCCACGCTCGACGGCCCATGCTTCAATAATAGAATTTTTATCAGATTTACAAAATTTAGCCACAAATATTCCCTAAAGGTCTTCTATAAAATGAATTTACAGAGACATAACAAGTATGATTAGAGCGACTAATGTAGGAGACGGGCGACGTCTTGAGGCGGACGGAGTCGCAGGCGTCGGGAGCAGCAAGCGAGGGTGAAGGATTGAAGTCGTGGGGCAAACAGGCCCAGTGACATGGGCTAGGTCTGGGTGGGATCCGGTCCGTTATATCTTGATGTCAGATCCCATCCAACGATGGTACTTAAATGGGTGAGTTATAAAACCATCTCCCTAGAAAGCTAACCCTAATCACTACAATAAGATTATTATAATATAGTCCATACATCAATATACCAACACACTATGACACAATCCATATACCGACACACTATGACACAATCCATATACCAACACACTATGAGAATATACCAACACGCAAAAGGACACAATCCATATACCAACACACTATGACACAATCCATATACCAACACACTATGAGAATATACCAACATGCAAAAGGACACAATATATATACCAACACACTATGACAATCCATATACCAACACACTATGAGAATATACCAACATGCAAAAGGACACAATCCATATACCAACACAACATGCAAAAGGAAACTATGAGAATTTACTTAGGTACCTTGTGGCGCGATGTGGTACTGAGCAGATCTCAAACATGCCTCCGCGGGGCTGGGCAGCGGCGCAGCAGTGCTGGCTCTGGGCAGTGGCGCGGCGGCGCGGCTGTGCGGGCTGAGTGGCGGCGCGGCAGTGCAGGATGGGCGGCGGCGCGGCAGAGCAGGCGCGGCGGTTGGAAATTTCGGCAGCCTTGCGGCTATGGAAAATTCTTCAGGGTTACGTTTTGACTGTGGCGAGTGGGTCTTTATATAGGCGTTGGTTTTTCAAAGGCGTTTTTAAATTTTTCACTGGCGGTTGGTAATTAATAACCGCCTGAGAAAACCATTACCTCAGGCGGTTATTCATAAAACAGCGCCTGTGATAATGCCCGAGGCTCTTCAGTTTTCCTTATCCCTTTCTTTTTTTTAGATTCCAATATAAATACTTAAACGAGTTTAGATTCTGCAAATTGAGTCCAAATTTGATGATTCTTTCTTCTATATTTGTATAAAATTAACATCTACCATCTGAACTAAATATTTTATAACTTGTATAGCTCACATAGTAATGTTTTGGTAAATATCATATTAATTTCTACTCACATATTATTCACATTTGTGTATCTCATAAAAAAAGGATCCTTCACTTAAATTTGTTTGTATGAACATATTTGTATTATTTATACATGTATGAATTTTGTTAATTTTTTTTAAAATCATTCCAACATGTCAAGCTTCAAATTATCCATCATTCTAACTAAATGCTCATATACATATGGGCATTCAACAAATTATGAACACACATTGATTCAAAAAAATTTAAAAAAATCTGAAAAATTCATAGAGGTTGGTATGATGAGTAGAAATGTCCACTGAAAAATAAATGAAAAAAGCATTATATTCATCAAGATAGAAAAATGAAAAATAGCAATTGTTGTATGTTTTTTATGTTCTGACCAATTTATACTGTTCTTCAGTTTCCTTATCTCTCGTTTTTTTGTTTAGTTTCTAATATAAATACTCAAACCAGTTTAGATTCTGCAAATTGAGTCCAAATTCGATGATTCTTTCTTCTATATTTGTATAAAATTAACATCTACCACCTGAACCAATAATTTTATAACTTGTATAGCTGACATTGTAATGTTTTGGTAAATATCATATTAATTTCTACTTACATATTATTCACATTTGTGTATCTCATACGAAAAAGGATCCTTCACTTAAATTTGTTTGTATGAACATATTTGTATTATTTATACATGTATGAATTTTGTTAATTTTTTTAAAAGCATTCCAACATGTCAAACTTAAAATTATCCATCATTCTAACTAAATGCTCATATACATATGAGGCATTCAACAAATTATGAACACACATTGATTCAAAAAAATTTTAAAAAATCTGAAAAAATTCATAGAGGTTGGTTTGATGAGTAAAAAATGTCCACTGAACAATAAATGAAAAAAGCATTATATTCATCAAGATAGAAAAAAATGAAAAATAGCAATTGTTGTATGTTTTTTATGTTCTGACCAAGTTAAAAGGATTTATGAAGTGAAATTTAATGGTAACATTTAGTTATCAATAATATCACAAGAAAGTGGAATTTTGCCTTTTCAAAGGACCCACATTTAATCAAGAATATTAAATAAGAAGAAATAAAGATCTTCACTGGCGGTTGATACTTAATAACCGCCTGAGAAGAATTTTATCTCAGGCGGTTATTACTTACCAACCGCCTGCGATATTGCCAAATACCGTTTTTCAGTTTCCTTATCCTTTGCTTCTTTTTGTTATATTCAAATATAAATACTCAAACCAGTTTAGATTTGCAAATTGAGTCCAAATTCGATGATTCTTTCTTCTATATTTGTATAAAATTAACATGTACCACTTGAACAAAATATTTTATAACATGTATAGCTGACATTGTAATATTTTGGTAAATATCATATTAATTTCTACTCACATATTATTCACATTTGTGTATCTCATAAAAAAAGGATCCTTCACTTAAATTTGTTTGTATGAACATATTTGTATTATTTATACATGTATGGATTTTGTTATTTTTTTAAAAGCATTCCAACATGTCAAACTTCAAATTGTCCATCATTCTAACTAAATGCTCATATACATATGAGACATTCAACAAATTATGAACACACATTGATTCAAAAAAATTTTAAAAAATCTAAAAAAATTCATAGAGGTTGGTATGATGAGTAAAAATGTCCACTGAAAAAATAAATGAAAAAAACATTATATTCATAAAGATAGAAAAAATGAAAAATAGCAATTGTTGTATGATTTTTATGTTTTGACCAATTTAATAGTATTTATGAAGTGAAATTTAATGGTAACATTTACTTATCAATAATATTACAAGAAAGTGGAATTTTGCCTTTTTAAAGGACCCACATTTAATCAAGAATATTAAATAAGAAGAAGTAAAGATCTTCACAGGCGGTTGGTACTTAATAGCTGCCTGAGAAGAATTTTATCTCAGACGGTTATTACTTACCAACCGCCTGAGATAATTGTTTCTTCTCAGGCGGTCGGTAAGTAAAACCCGCCTAAGATGACCATCTTCTCAGGCAGCTGGTTTTTAAAATCCGCCTGAGAAAATGAGAGTCTATATATACCCCTCGACAGCCTTGGAAAAACCTAACCCGGGCGAAACACTTAGACGCCATTAGGCTGCCAAAATTTTATTTGCTGCCAAGTGTTCGCCGCCGTCGCCGCCGAGCTTCGCCTTCGCCGCCGAGCTTCGCCGTCGCTGCCGAGCTTCGCCGTCGCCGCCAAGCTTCGCCGTCGCCGCTTCTAGTTACGCCAAGTGAAGCCATTGCCGTCGCCGCCGAGCTTCAAGGTAAGCCCTAAACCCTTCGACCTTCCGTCCTCCGTCGCCGTGCCGCCTCCCTCCCCGCCTCGCTGCCACCTTGCATATCCTTGGTTAGGGTTCAGGAATTGGAAAATTGTAGGCATCCTTGGTTAGGGTCTGGTGGAATTCAAAAAACTGTCAAGTTCGATGGCATCATTGGTTAGGGTTCGGTGGGTAGGCATCCTTGGGTTGCCGGTAAAGCATAGAAGCGAGGGCATTGCTATCGGGTCATGTCCTTTTGCTTTGGCAAGTAAGATGTTTTAATAAAAGCGTTTGAGGTGCCATTAGATAACACTATACTGCACATACTTGACCATTCAAAGTTTTATGTGTTAGTACATGGAAATATTGCACATGGAAATATGACCATTCAATGATTTTATCCGATATTGCACATGGAAATATTCTTACTGAGTATGTGAGCACAAAAAGTGACTTTTGTGAAATATGCTTACTAAGTATGGCATTGAGTAGATCAGCAAGCTTGAAATTGTACTTAGGGTATTGAAATTTTATGAACAAGCATCTAAATTTTTGCCATAATTATCTGTAGAAAACTCTTCTAGTCTATTGTGCAACATTTTTTGAAAGTGGAAGAACTATTCTACAACTTTTCTATTAATTGTTACCTCAAATTCGGTTTAGAACTAATTAGAAACTGGAGTTGAAGTTAGTACCTGTGTACAGTGTTATCTGAAACAGCCACAAAATTTCTTATCTTTGAACAACCATAATTCTTAAATTAGAAAAGCAACCTATGTATATCTATACATGTCTGGAAAGCTTAAAGAGTCCTCTATCAATTTCCTATTCAATGCTAAGGCCAAAACACGCAATAACCAGGTCTAAATTGAATTACTGTTTAAGGTGTCGTAACAATCCAAAATCTGGACAGTTATGTATTCAGTTGCTATTTGGATCATAATTTATAGTAGGATCATGAGTGAATAGTACCATCTGTACTGAAAATAGAGTATAGTCCTCCCGCACTTCATCTCACAGGGTTGTGCTCCTTCGAGATTGGTGTCGCTATCCTGGTGACCAACTTTAACATGCTTGTCACCCTCGCAATGTATAGGAACCTTTTGGTCAGTCGCCTTAACCCTAGAATGCCTTATCAAATCCTAGAACGCTTCCATTTTTTTTCTTTATGCAACACTTAAAGTAGAGTTAATATGCCATTTATTAAATTTTTTGTCTTATTAGTCCTAGCATGGAAAGCCCTAAGAAGACTGGTCCTAGTAGTAACAATAAAGAAGACAATATGGAGTTTACTGACTCCAGGAGTTCAGGCTCCTTTCACAGTTGTGACGCCCGGTTCCGAAAAATGAACCAAGCTAACGCATATGTGTGCCCAGGATGTTCATCACACATACACGAGTGCAATCACAAATGATATACAGAAAATTACCAAAGAACAAGACTAAGTAACCAAATTTTATTACACGAACCAGATTATCCTCGAATACAAGCTCTAATGAATATTAACGACAAGTTTAACTAATGCAATGGAAATAAACTAGTTAAGCAAACTAAGCAACAAAGCAGCATAAGCGATAGGGTATGTATGCGCAGCTCCAATCAACACCACAGGCAAGCTGACGGTAGACACGGCCTATAACTCCGCATTATCGCCGTTAAACTCCCAATCCTGACCTGCAACTGTTGGGGGGGATTTCAAGAGTGAGTAAATGTCGTACTCAGCAAATGTGGAAAGTATGACATGTGGCTGATTCAAATGACGACAATAATAATGGCAAAGTGCTGAAAAGTACATAAAAACATTTGAAAAGCAATATATTATATGTATATGAAGTAAACCCATCATAATCATAAGTAATATCATAATACCAAATCTGAATTCATTACCATCATCAATAATTCTAGATTTCACCATTTGCCAATAACCATATTCAATTCCAAAAATAAATCCATGACCAACCATAACCATTACCAAACCATAACCATCCCGAAAACCATCCCAATACCATGTACCCTCTAATCATGGAAGTTGTCCAGGTGCTCATAACCGGGAGCACGGCTATCATGATAGTTTTAATTGACTCTGCAGAGTTTGTACCTCTTTACCCACGTGTTTGTGATTTCATCACCCGTCGACGACTAAAGAACCTCCCTTATGCCAATTACACTTCCTTTGGTGTATGGCCAAGAGATCACAAAATAGCCTTTACAAAGGGATTACTAGCCTATTTAGACCCCACTGAGGTTTCACCGGTGGCGATGCCTCCAACTGAGCACATCTTCAACCAAGGGCCCCCTCTTGAGCCATTCAGATCCCATGGTAGTCCCACCAATCATCAACAAACCCAATCCGACTACCCCTTCCTCGAGCATCCACAATGGTCCAAACAGAACTGGCGAAGCCCTAATTAATCAGCTACGCTGCACCCATACCTGGCCTCGTGGTGGCACTGTAGTCCTGGCTTATTCTTGCATGAACCGGTCCTTAGATCTAAAGCAAGCAAACCACGATAACATCCAACCCATCCACATACCAGGCTTGCTTAGATGACCCATTACCATATCATATTAACCAGTTCATGTTAACCATAATCTCATCCATGCATAATTAAATTGAGTGATATAGTTGTATCCATCCCAGTTGATTAAGCGAAGCAAAAAGGTAAAGGCCCTTCCCGACTCTCTACCATATATTCCAGGTAACAAGGGTGGTCAAACAACGCTAGTAAACTTCCTATCATAGGGTTCCCATCAAATTTGACACAAGCATGCTGTTTTGCAAACAAAACATTTATTTTAAAAACAGGATCAATATGCTTCAAGGACACTTGCCTTGCTCTAGCTGTTGATTAGGGTCAAAGCCTTCAAACTATTGGTGCTGTAAAACCTCCGCGGCACTTTCTAGCGCAAATCTGTCTAATCCACATAATAAACATACAAGACAAGAAACACAATCAAAGAGTGCACAAACATTACTCAATATGACATGACATGCATGATTAATGCAAATGCAAGGTAGAACTTGTTACTAGATTGCTTTTAATGATCACTAACTAGTTCTAATAGCTTTTAACAAGTTTATACAAGTTTGGATTCGATTAGATCAAATTTTAGAGTCAATTCATCACAATTTAACCAGGAAGATCGGACTAGTCCGCTAGGGACCGGACAAGTCTGCCCTCTGCGAGATCAGCAGATTAGGGTTTTCTAGATCGACGTAAATTTGGAGATTAGGGGTTGAATTCTTGTAAGGAAAAGAGAATAGAAGGTATACCAGGTGTTTTAGGACTCCAATGAATCAAGAAACTTGGAGGTAACACTTGGATCTTGGTGATCTGGGCTTGGTGATGAACTTGGAGATGAATTGGTGTTGAAGAACGAAACTTGGTGGAGATCTTTATCCTCTTTCGTTTCCTCCTCTTCTTCTTCTTGCTTGGGATCTTCTCCTCCCTCCTTGATGGTGGCTCCCCACGAACTAGGGTTTGGGTGGGTGGAAAAGTGGCAAATAGATGTCAATCCGAAGGGTGGGGCTGTTTATATAGAGGTGGAGGCTAGGGTTAGATGGATTTCGAGTTTTGGGATGAGTAGAGGCCGGTTTAGAATCCCACACGGGCTCTAGAAGAGTTGGGCATGACGTCCCTAGGCCCACTTAACGTGAAACCTAAGAAACAAGTCATAAAACAAAAGATCAATTCGGAGTCACGAAATATCGGACAAGTCCGGACAGGACCGGACTAGTCCGAAGTCATCCAGAGAGAACATTGGACATGTCTGGCCAAACATCGAACAAGTCCGAATTTGAACAGAAAGGAAAACGGACAAGTCTGCTGGAACACCGGACTAGTCCGGAAAAGTCCAGGGACTTAGCAATTTTTCAAGGATTCTTGGAATATCGGACTAGTCCGCACAAAACTGGACAAGTCCAAAAGTTTCCAGTGCCAAAAATTGTACTAATCCGCAGCAAAAACGGACAAGTCCGTTTTTAGTCAGAGAGAAATCGGACTAGTCCGCACAAAATTGGACTAGTCTGCACTTTCCTACATTTTAAGTGTGGTTTTGTTCCAAATCAATTTTAAATGCTCCGAATCAATTATAAACTCGTTCCTCTTGTTGTGGGTTAATGTTAAACATGTATATGAGTGCATGTAGGGCATGATGCATGAAAATTAGGGTGTTACAAACCTACCCCCCTTAAAATGAATCTCACCCTCGAGATTCGACGCGGAAGAGAAGAGAGAGGGAAATTCCTTCTTGAGATCATCCTCCAATTCCCACGTCGCTTCTTTTTCTGTGTGGTGCTTCCATTGAACTTTACACCATCTAATGACCTTGTTCCTTGTGACCCTCTCCTTAGTTTCCATGATTTTGACCGGTTGTTCGGCATACGTTAAATCTTCCTCTAGTTCCAATTCTTCCATTGGCACTTGCTCTTCTGGTACTCTCAAACACTTCTTGAGCTGGGAAACATGAAAGGCATCATGTATGTCTGAAAGATGAGCTGGCATCTCCAACTTATACGCTACTTCTCCTCTTTTGTCCAAAATCTCGAACGGTCCAATATAACGAGGTGCGAGCTTCCCTCTTATGTTAAACCTCTTATGACCTCTCATTGGTGACACCTTGAGGTAAACAAAATCTCCTATTTCAAAGGCTAATTTCCTTCTCCTATTGTCCGCATAACCTTTTTGCCTTGATTGGGCAGCCCTCAAGTTTTCACGAATTATTTGGACTTCCTTTTCGGATTCTTGCAACACATCTGGACCAAATACTTGAGTTTCTCCTGTCTCATTCCAGAATAAAGGTGTCCTACACTTCCTTCCATAAAGCGCTTCATATGGTGACATTTTCAAGCTTGCTTGGTAACTATTGTTGTATGAAAATTCTGCGTATGGCAAGCTTTTGTCCCAACTTTTCCCATGCTTTAAGGCACAAGCTCTTAACATGTCCTCCAGAATCTGATTGGTCCTCTCGGTTTGTCCATCCGTTTGAGGATGATACGCTGAACTAAAATTCAACCTCGTTCCCATTGCTTCATGCAATTTCTGCCAAAATCTGGAGGTAAACTGAGAACCTCTATCCGAGACTATCTCCTTAGAACTCCATGTCGACACACAATATGCTCCATGTATATTTCGGCTAATCGTGCAGCTGTATATTTGGTCTTCACAGGGACAAAATGAGCTGACTTGGTTAAGCGATCCACAATTACCCAAATTGAGTCATACCCGGACTGAGTACGTGGTAACCCAACTATGAAGTCCATTCTGATTTCTTCCCACTTCCATTCTGGGATCTTCAATGGTTGCAATAATCCTGCTGGTCTTTGATGTTACGCCTTGACTCGTTGGCACACATTACACAATGCAACATATTTGACTATGTCCTTTTTCATGCTATCCCACCAATAGCAAGTCTTCAATTCCTTGTACATCTTTGTACATCCAGGATGAATTGAGTACGGCGAGTCATGTGCCTCCTTTAATATTATCTCCCGAATATGCTTTACATTAGGCACAACGATTCTCTTTCCAAGCCATAAGGTACCATATTCGTCCTCATCAAATCTGAATTCTCTCCATTCTTCGATCCTTTCCTTGATTTCCTTGATCTCCTCATCCGTGGTTTGTGCTTCTCGATTTTCTTACTCCAAGGTTGGGTTTAACTCCATCATCTCCATCTCATTTACAAACCCGAGGGTCAACCCTTCAAACTCCTTGCATAACTCGGATGGTAACTCTCAAACTGTGAGTTGGTGACTTACTCCCTTTCTACTCAAAGCATCGGCCACTAAGTTGGCTTTTCCCGGATGATAGTTGATCCCCAAGTCATAATCTTTGATGAGCTCCAACCATCTTCATTGCCTCAAGTTCAGATCCGTTTGTGTGACAATATACTTCAAACTCTTATGGTCCGTATAAATTTCACACCTATGTCCAAGAATATAGTGTCTCCAAATCTTCAATGCGTGTACCACGGCTGCTAGTTCCAAATCGTGCGTGGGGTAATTCTGCTCATGTTTCTTCAATTGTCTTGATGCATAGGCGACCACTTGACCTTCTTGCATCAATACACACCCATGTCCTTGTCTCGATGCATCACAATATATATCAACACTCTTGCTCACATCCGGCAGTACCAAAACTGGGGCTATTGTCAACCTCTTCTTCAACTCCTCAAAACTATTTTGACAAGCTTCAGTCCATTGGAACGCCTTTCCCTTCATTAGCAACTCCGTCATAGGTTTGGCTATCTTGGAAAAGTCCTTGATGAATCTACGGTAATACCCAGCCATTCCAAGAAAACTCCTTATTTCCTTGACATTTTGCAGCGGTTCCCACTTCAACACGTCTCTCACTTTTCCGGATTCAACCGATACTCCTCCTCCTGAAATTATATGACCCAGAAACGACACCTCTCTCAACCAAAACTGACACTTGTTGAACTTGGCATACAATTGATGCTCCCTCAATTTCTGCAACGTAAGCCTCAAGTGTTCCTCATGCTCTTTCTCATCCTTCGAGTAGACCATAATGTCATCAATAAACACCACAACGAACTTATCCAAGTACTCCATGAAGACCTTATTCATGAGGTACATAAAGTAGGCAGGCGCATTTGTCAATCCAAAAGACATCACGGTGTACTCATAAGATCCATACCGTGTTCTAAAAGCTGTTTTGAGTATGTCCGATGGTCTAATCTTCATTTGAAAGTATCCCGACCTCAAATCAATCTTGGAAAACACACAGGCGCCTTCCATCTGATCAAACAAGTCTTCTATACGTGGCAAGGTATACTTGTTCTTGATTGTTACCTTGTTGAGAGCTCGGTAATCCACGCACATCCTTTGGGATCCATCCTTCTTGTCCACCAATAGAACGGGCGCTCCCCAGGGCAAAGAGCTAGGGGGAATAAAACCCTTCTCTAATTGCTCTTGAATTTGCTTCTTGAGCTCCGCTAATTCCAAAGGAGGCATCCTATACGGCCTCTTAGCTATAGGTGCAGTTCCAGGTATTAAATCAATAACAAACTCAATGTCTCGATCAGGTGGCATACCTGGCAATTCGTCCGGAAAAACATCCAAAAATTCACACACCACCGGAATCTCCTCAATTGCGGCACCATCCATATGATTCAACTCCAATCGCTTCGGTGCAGTTTGAGATGCTTCAAATTCTACGGTGATCCCTTCTTCATTGGTCAACTTCACCATCTTCGTGGCACACTCAATAACTCCATTGTGCTTCCTCAACCAGTCCATACCAAGTATAATATCCAACCCTTGAGATTCCAAAACAATGAGGTTAGCGGAGAAGTCTACCCCCCTTATTCTAAGGCTTACTTTTGGACATACTATATTTGTCCTCATCCCTCCTCCAGGAGACTTAACCGATAGAGTAAACTTCATATGAGAGATAGGCAAACTATACTTGGCAACATACTTCGATGCAATGAATGAATGCGATGCTCCAGAATCAAATAACATAGTCGCGGGGTTAGAGTTGGCGAGAAACATACCAATGACCACGTCAACCGCTTGTTGAGCATCCTCCGTAGAGACATGGTTCACGTTGCCACGAGCAAAATTCTGCTGTCCACTGTTTCCTTGTGGCTGTCCTCCATTGGGTCTTGGGTTTTGCCTCGGCGCATTGCTTCCTTGACCATGGCCCAACTTAGGACATTGATGCGCAAAGTGTCCAGCTTCTCTACAAGTATAGCACTTCCTAACTCCACCCACTACAGGAATATCAAACAGTTACGTCGGCCAGTTTAATTTAAGTCGGCTGGCCGACATAAGTTAAATAACTTACGTCGGCGACATGGAACCGACATAAGTAATTTAACCTACGTCGGCGGCCGACGTAAGTAATGAGACCGACAACTTTTAATAATAACTTACGTCGGCTAGAGCAATAGGCCGACGTAAATAAAAGAGCCGACGTAACTTAGTGTTAACTTACGTCAGCGAGTAGGATGGCCTTCGTAAGTTACGGCCGCCGACTTAAGTTGAGTATTTAGCCGACGTAAGTTATGTATTTTAACCAACCCCCGTGTGCCCTTCTCTTTTCTACCTTACCCGCCGCTTTCTCTTCTCTTCCCCCGCCACCTGCGCACGACGCCCCCGCCGTGCCCTGGCCCCACTGCCCCCGCTCCCGCTCCCGCCGACCTGCGGCGCCCACGCCGCCACCGGCCTCACCGTGCCCCGGCCCCGCCGCCCCCGCTCCCGCTCCCTCCGACCTGCGGCACCCACGCTGCCGCCGGCCTCGCCGCGCTCCGGCCCCGCTGCCCCTGCTCCCGCTCTGGCTGTCCCGCGGCGCCCACGCCGCGGCCGGCCTCGCCGCGCCCCCGTCTCCCTCGGCCCCGCCGCGCCGGCCCCGGCCCTCGCCGCCCTCGGCCTCCCCCGGCCCCATCGCGCCGCCCTGCCTTCGGCCACCCCCGGCCCCGTCGCGCCGCCCGGCCTTCGGCCCACCGCCCCCGGACCTCGTCGCCGCCCCCAGACCTCGCCGCCGCCGGCCCCCGCCCCTGCGCCCCCACCGCCGGCTCGTCCACGGCATCTGCCGCCCCTGCGCCCCCGACCCCGCCGCCGATCTTGCAAGTATTTCCTCACCTCTCCCCTTGCTCTCATTGTTTTGAATTATTGCACATGCATTTGCTTGAAATTTTGCCTGAATTGTGAATTGCACATGCATTTGCAAGTTTTTACTCTTAATAGAAAATTGTGAATTGCTATGCTTATGTTAGAAATTGATGAATTGCTATGCTTATGTTAGAAATTGATTAGAAATTATATAGATACACAAATAATGTTTACTATGCTTATGTTAGAATTAAATCAATAAATTGATGAATAACAATTGATGAATTTTTATGCTTATTTGTTATGCTTAGAATTATGGTTAGAATTGAATTGCTTATGTTTAGGTTTAATTTAATTGAATTCAATTGCTTATGTTAGAATTGAGTTGATAAATTGATGAATTACAATGGATAATTGTTATGTTTAGGTTTATTTGAATTGCTTAGTTTTTTGAACTATGGTTACAATTTTAATTTTGATTGCTTGAGTGTTTATGTGACGCCCGGTTCCGAAAACTGAACCAAGCTAACGCATATGTGTGCCCTGGATGTTCAACACACATACACGAGTGCAATCACAAAAGAGTATACAGAAAATTACCACAGAACAAGATTAATTATCAAATTTTATTACACAAACCATATTATCCTCGAATACAAGCTCTAATGAATATTAATGACAAGTTCAACTAATGCAGCGGAAATAAACTAATTAAGCAACTAAGCAAACTAAGCAAAAGGGATAGCACATCTCCATGCAACACCATAGGCAAAGCTGACGGTAGACACGGCCTAGATCTCCACATTATCGCCATTAAACTCACAATTCTGACCTGCAACTGTTGGGGGGGGGGGGGGTTGCAAGAGTGAGTACATGTCGTACTCAACAAGTGTGGAAAGTATGACATGTGGCTGATTCAAATGACGACAATAATAATGGCAAAGTGCTGAAAAGTACAGTAAAACATTTGAAAAGCAATATATCATATGTATGTGAAGTAAACCCATCATAATCATAAGTAATATCATAATACCAGTCCATAATTCACCATCCTCATTCATAATTCCAGATTTCACCATTTGCCAACAACCATATTCAATACCAAAAATTAAATCCATAACCATCCATAACCATTACCAAACCATAACCATCCCAATTACCAATTTCCCTCTAATCATGTAGGTCATCCAGGCGCTCATAACCGGGAGCACGGCTATCATGATAGTTTTAATACACTGCAGAGTTTGTACCACTTTACCCACGTGTTTGTGATTTCATCACCCGTCGGCGACTAAAGAACCTCCCTTATGCCAATTACACTTCCTTTGGTGTATGGCCAAGAGATCACAAAATAGCCTTTACAAAGGGATTACTAGCCTATTCAGACCCCACTGAGGTTTCACCGGTGGCGATGTCTCCCACTGATTACATCTTCAACCAATGGCCCCCTCTTGAGCCATTCGGATCCCAGGGTAGTCCCACCAATCATCAACAAACCCAATCCGACTACCCCCTCCCCGAGCATCCACAATGGTCCAAACAGCACTAGCAAAGCCCTAATTAATCAGCTACGCTGCACCCATACTTGGCCTCGTGGTGGCACTGTAGTCCTGGCCTATTCTCGCATGAACCGGTCCTTAGATCTATAGCAAGCAAACCACCATAACATCCAACCCATCCACATACCAGGCTTGCTTAGATCACCCATCGTATTGACCAGTTCACATTAACCAGAATATCATTGATGCATAATTAAATGTGTAGTGTTGTTTGCCATCCCAATTAATTAACCGAAGCAAAAAGGTAAAAACCCTTCTTGACTCTCTACCATATATTCCAGGTGACAAGGGTGGTTAAACAAACCTAGTAAACTTTATATCATAGGATTCCCATCAAATTGACACAAGCATGCAATTTTGCAAACAAAACATTTATTTAGAACTAGGATCAATATGCTTCAAGGACACTTGCCTTGCTCCGGCGGATAGGGTTGCTCAACCGCTTTGAAGTCTTGATTCTGAAAATCCTCGTACACGATCTCTTGAGCACTTCCCTCTACTCGTGATCACATATACAAGAATATACATACAAATCAACATGATGCACACACATTAATCAACATGCGATGATATGCATGCATGCAAAGTACAATAATTGATTAATTACGGTTGTTTATTAATTAAATGCAACAAGTTCATATGTGTTCATATGAGTTTATGGGGGTTTTAGAGTGGATTAATGCTGCTGAAAATAAAAATACGATGCAACTAAATTCAATTTGGGTCTATCAGATCTAATACGTTGCTAAAATTCACATCGGAAAAACGAATCCTACCGTAGATGTGATGGCTTCGAAGATCGCGGGATGAAGGTGACGCATAGACGAAGTGGATGTGCAAGGTCCTCCGGCGGCACGACGACGGCGACGCGATGAGGACGACGATCTCCGGCGGACGGCGGCGCCCTCCTCATTTTTTTTCTCCCTCTTCCTCCTCTTTTCTCCTCTCTTTTCTTCCCTAGCGGCGCAGCCCTCTGGTCCTTTTTTCTGTACCGGCGGCTAGGGCTTTTTCTGCCTCTGGCGGCGGCATTGTTTTCTGGGTTCGGTGAAAATACGAGGCATGGGGCTTCTTTTTATAGCCGGGCGGGCACTAGGGCCGGCGCTGGCGCGATCGGCGCGTGTCGCGCGGGAGCCGCGGGGCTTCGCGCGGGGTGGGGCCAGGGTCGCGCGGCGCTGGTCGCGTGATGCTCGGCGCGCGGTGCAGCGGGACGGTTCGGGCGAGGCGCGGGAGCGCCAGGCGGTGGGGTCGCGCGTTGCGTGCTCGACCGGCGCGTGGGTGAGGTCGCGGTGCGGTCGGCTGCGTGGTGGGGCCAGGGTGAGCGGGCGCCGAGCGCGGGAGGGCGCGGGAGCGGGTCAACGCGGCGGGGCCGGGGCACGCGCGGGAGGCGCTGGCTGGGCCGCTGGGCCTGGCAAGCGGGCGGGTTGACCCCTTTTTTCTTTTCTTTTTTTTTTTCTTTTTTTTCTTTTATATATATGCTGTTATTACATATTATTATTTATATATATTATTTATTTATTTATTATTTATTTATTGTTTTACTTTTATATATATATATTTATTATTTATATTTTTTATATATGATTTTTATATATATTATATATATATTTATATATATTTTTATTATTATTTTTATACTTATTGCCTATTACAAGTTTTAGGCTATAATTATTATTTTCTTTTTTTCTTCTTTTGCTACACCATATATGTATGTTTTATCTTTTATTATCTTTCTTTTATCCTACTAATGTTTAATGCATGATCATGTATGCGATGCATGATGCGAAAATGTAGGGTGTTACAAACCTACCCCCCTTAAAATGAATCTCGCCCTCGAGATTTGACAGCGTGGAGAAAAGATGAGGGAATTCCGTCTTCAGGTTTTCTTCACGTTCCCACGTAGCTTCGGCTTCTGTATGGTGGTTCCATTGCACTTTGCACCAACGGACTTTCTTATTCCTCGTGACCCTTTCCTTCACGTCCTAGATCTTGATAGGTTGCTCGACATAAGACAAATCCTCTTGAAGTTCTAATTCGTCCATCAACACTTATTCTTCCGGCACCCTGAGACACTTCTTGAGTTGAGACACGTGAAACACGTTGTGTACATCAGAGAGATACGCTGGCAGCTCAAGTCGATAAGCTACCTCTCCTCGCATATCCAGAATCTTAAATGGCCTGATATAGCGAGGTGTCAGTTTTCCTTTGACGTTAAACCATCGCTGACCTCGGATAGGTGACACCTTGAGGTATACAAACTCTCCAACTTCGAAAGTCAGACTCCTTCGCCTATTATTCGCATAACCCTTCTGTCGGGACTGTGCAGCCCTTAGGTTTTCCCGTATTATTTGAACTTGTAGCGTCTTGTAACACATCCGGACCAAATACTTGATTCTCTCCTGTCTCATTTCAGAACAAAGGTGTCCTACACTTCCTTCCGTATAGTGCTTCATAGGGTGACATTTTCAAGCTGGCTTGGTAACTATTGTTGTATGAAAATTCTTCACATGGCAAGCTCTTATCCCAACTTTTCCCATGCTTTAAAGCACAAGCTCTTAACATGTCCTCTAAAATTTGATTGGTCCTCTCGGTTTGTCCATCCGTTTGAGGGTGATATGCTGAGCTGAAATTTAACCTTGTACCCATAGCTTCATGCAGTTTCTGCCAAAACCTAGAGGTGAACTGAGAACCTCGGTCCGAGACTATTTTCTTTGGAACTCCATGTCAGCACACAATATGCTCCATATACAATTCTGCTAGCTTCGCGGTGGTATATGTGGTCTTGACAGGGATGAAGTGAGCTGATTTTGTCAACCGATCCACAATAACCCATATTGAATCATAGCCAGACTGAGTTCGCGGTAATCCAACTATAAAGTCCATACCAATCTCTTCCCACTTCCACTCCGGGATCTTTAATGGTTGTAACAATCCGGCTAGCCTTTGATGTTCAGCTTTAACTCATCGGCACACATCACAAAGTGCAACATATTTGGCTATGTCCTTTTTCATGTTGGCCCACCAATGGCATGTCTTTAAGTCCTTGTACATCTTCGTACAGCCAGGATGAATTGAGTAAGGTGGGTCATGTGCCTCCTTCAATATTGTTTCCCGAATATGCCTGACATTAGGTACCACAATCCTCTTTCCAAGCCATAAGGTACCCTGTTCGTCCTCATCAAATCTGAATTCTCTTCCTTCTTGGGTCTTTTCCTTGATTTCCTGTATTTCCTTGTCCTTTATCTGTCCTTCCTGTATTTCCTGCTCTAATGTTGGGTTGACTTCCATCGTTCCCATCTCATTTATGAATACAAGTTTCAACCGTTCAAACTCCTTGCATAACTCGGATGGTAACTCTCGAACTGTGAGTTGGTGGCTTACTCCTTTTCGGCTCAAAGCATCAGCCACTACATTGGCCTTCCTTGGGTGATAGTTGATCCCGACGTCATAATACTTGATGAGCTCCAACCATCGGCGTTGCCTCAGATTCAGATCCGTTTGCGTAAATATGTACTTTAGACTCTTGTGATCCGTATAAATCTCACATCGGTGACCAAAAACATAGTGTCTCCATATCTTCAAGGCGTGTACCACGGCTGCGAGTTCAAGGTCGTGTGTAGGATAATTCAACTCATGTTTCTTTAGTTGCCTCGATGCATAAGCTACCACTTGGCCTTCTTGCATGAGCACACATCCTAATCCTTGTCTTGATGCATCACAATATATATAAAAACTCTTGCTCATGTCCGGTAATACTAACACCGGCGCGGTTGTCAACCTTTTCTTTAACTCCTCAAAACTGTTTTGACAAGCTTCAGTCCATTGGAAAGCCTTCCCCTTCATTAGCAATTCCGTCATGGGCTTGGCTATCTTGGAAAAGTCCTTGATGAATCGACGGTAATATCCAGCCATCCCAAGAAAACTCCTTATTCCCTTGACGTTTTGCGGTGGTTCCCACTTCAACACATCCCTCACTTTACCGGGGTCAACCGATACTCCTCCTCCTGATATGATATGACCCAAAAATGGCACCTCTTTCAACCAAAACTGACAATTGTTGAACTTGGCATACAATTGATGCTCACTCAATTTCTGCAACGTAAGCCTCAAGTGTTTCTCATGTTCCTTCTCATCCTTCGAGTAGATCATAGTATCATCAATAAACACCACAACGAACTTATCTAAGTAATCCATGAAGACCTTATTCATGAGGTACATAAAGTAGGCAGGCGCATTTGTCAATCCAAAAGACATCACGGTGTACTCACAAGATTCATACCGTGTCCTAAAAGCTATTTTGGGTCTGTCCGATGGTCTAATCTTCATTTGAAAGTAACCTGACCTCAAATCAATCTTGGAAAACACACATGCACCTTTCATCTGATCAAACAAATCCTCTATACGGGGCAAGGTGTACTTGTTCTTGATGGTCACCTCGTTGAGAGCTCGGTAACCCACACACATCCTTTGCGTTCCATCCTTCTTGTCCACAAATAGAACGGGCGCTCCCCAAGCTGAAGAGCTTGGGCGAATAAAACATTTCTCTAGTTGTTCTTGAATCTGCTTCTTGAGCTCCGCTAATTCCATAGTAGGCATCCGGTATGGCCTCTTAGCTATAGGTGCAGTTCCAGGTATTAAATCAATAACAAACTCAATATCTCGATCAGGTGGCATACCTGGCAACTCGTCCGGAAAAACATCCAAAAATTCACACACCACCGGAATCTCCTCAATTGCAGCACCATCCATATGATTCAACTCCAATTGCTTCGGTGAGGTTTGAGATGCTTCAAATTCTACGGTGATCCCTTCCTCATTAGTCAACTTCACCGTCTCCGTGGCACACTCAATAACTCCATTGTGCTTCCTCAACCAGTCCATACCAAGTATAATGTCCAATCCTTTAGAATCCAAAACAATGAGGTTGGCAGAGAAGTCTACCCCCCTTATTCTAAGGCTTACCTTTGGACATATTATATTTGTCCTCATCTCTCCTCCAGGAGACTTAACCAATAGAGTAAACTTCAAATGAGAGATAGGCAAACTATACTTGGCAACATACTTTGATGCAATGAATGAATGTGATGCTCCAGAATCAAATAACATAGTCGCGGGGTTGGAGTTGGCGAGAAACATACCAATGACCACGTCATCCGCTTGTTGAGCATCCTCCGTAGAGACATGGCTCACGTTGCCATGAGCGAAATTCTGCTGTCCACGGTTCCCTTGTGGCTGTCCTCCATTAGGTCTTGGGTTTTTCCTCGGTGCATTGCTTCCTTGACCAAGGCCTAACTTAGGACATTGATGCGCAAAGTGTTCAGCTTCTCCACAAGTATAGCACTTCTTAAATCCACCAAAATTATGGGGACGAGCTTGGTTTTGAGCATTTGCATTTGGGAAATTAGCACGAGGTACATAAGGCATTGGAGGCCTAGGTGCTTGCATGACAGGGCGCAGCTGCAAAAACTGAGCTGGACGCGGTGCAAATCCAGGGCATTGAGCAGGCTCAGAAGAGCCGAAGTAAGGCGCATTGGGCGGTGCAAAGCGAGGGCGCACATTACTTCGTTGTTGTTGTCCTTGGTATGGCGCCTTCCTCTTGTTGTCTTGCTCCATCTCACGAACCTTGTTCTCCACCACAATTGCTTTGTCCACAAGCTTCTGGAAATTGGCATAATCGTAGTTGAGTAGTTGCACTTGGATCTCATTGTTCAAGCCCCTCATGAACAAATATTGTTTCCGGCTGTCCCAACTAACATCCTCAAGCGCATATCTCGAGAGTTGAGTGAACTTATTGAGATATTCACTCACGCTTGATTTTCCTTGTCTCAAGTTCTCAAATTCTTGTCTCTTCAAGATCATAACACCTTCCGGCACATAATGAGAACGGAAGTTCTCCTTGAATTCTGCCCAAGTGATCCTCTCTTGATTCTCATGAGCATTGCAATAAGCATCCCACCAATCTGCAGCTGCTCCAACGAGTTGATGAGAAGCAAATAGGACCTTCTCTCGGTCACTGCATTAGACAATAACAAGTTTCTTCTCCACGGACTTGAGCCAATCATCCGCATCCATAGGGTCGACAGCTTGAGCAAAGGTTGGCGGCCTAGTCCTCATAAACTCTCCCAATCGGTTATGAGGAGGCGGGGGTGGCGGTGGAGGCATGTGGGGCTGATTGTTGATATTGCCAGCCTGCAGTTGTCCCATAGTCTGTATCATGGTCTGCATGAGCTGGTTTTGCATAGCCAGTAGCTGCTCAATATTGATAGCTCCATGAGCAGGTCCTTGTCCAGTATTGTTCTTAGGTACTCCATGGTTCTCCTCCTCACCATTGACATCCCTCTGATTGCAAGTCCTCACCATCTGAAGGAGAGCAATAGGTAAGAATTTAGAAACGTCCCCAACTATATGCATCAAGGGATATGAAGCTAACCAATTAGCTATACTAGCCTAGGGGGACATGGAAATGCTAAAGCATCCCAAAATCCTCTATTAAGCACACAAGCAAACAATATATATATAGCAAACAGCACACTAAGCAAAAACACATCGATTCCTGAGTGCTCCTATGTGCTCTAAAGTGTCCATTCTATCTAGGCTGTGTCCTACGATCAACCTGTGGCTCTGATACCAATCTGTGACGCCCGGTTCCGAAAACTGGACCGAGCTAACGCATATGTGTGCCCAGGATGTTCAACACACATACACGAGTGCAATCACAAAAGAGTATACAGAAAATTACCACAGAACAAGATTAATTATCAAATTTTATTACACAAACCATATTATCCTCGAATACAAGCTCTAATGAATATTAATGACAAGTTCAACTAATGCAGCAGAAATAAACTAATTAAGCAACTAAGCAAACTAAGCAAAAGGGATAGCGCAGCTCCATGCAACACCATAGGCAAAGCTGACGGTAGACACGGCCTAGATCTCCACATTATCGCCATTAAACTCACAATTCTGACCTGCAACTGTCGGGGGGGGGGGATTGCAAGAGTGAGTACATGTCGTACTCAGCAAGTGTGGAAAGTATGACATGTGGCTGATTCAAATGACGACAATAATAATGGCAAAGTGCTGAAAAGTACAGTAAAACATTTGAAAAGCAATATATCATATGTATGTGAAGTAAACCCATCATAATCATAAGTAATATCATAATACCAGTCCATAATTCACCATCCTCATTCATAATTCCAGATTTCACCATTTTCCAATAACCATATTCAATACCAGAAATTAAATCCATTACCATCCATAACCATTACCAAACCATAACCATCCCAATTACCAATTTCCCTCTAATCATGTAGGTCATCCAGGCGCTCATAACTGGGAGCACGGCTATCATGATAGTTTTAATACTTTGCGGAGTTTGTACCACTTTACCCACGTGTTTGTGATTTCATCACCCGTCGGCGACTAAAGAACCTCCCTTATGCCAATTACACTTCGTTTGGTGTATGGCCAAGAGATCACAAAATAGCCTTTACAAAGGGATTACTAGCCTATTCAGACCCCACTGAGGTTTCACCGGTGGCGATGTCTCCCACTGAGCACATCTTCAACCAATGGCCCCATCTTGAGCCATTCGGATCCTAGGGTAGTCCCACCAATCATCAACAAACCCAATCTGACTACCCCTTCCCCGAGCATCCACAATGGTCCAAACAGCACTAGCAAAGCCCTAATTAATCAGCTACGCCGCACCCATACTTGGCCTCGTGGTGGCACTGTAGTCCTGGCCTATTCTCGCATGAACCGGTCCTTAGATCTAAAGCAAGCAAACCACCATAACATCCAACCCATCCACATACCAGGCTTGCCTAGATCACCCATCGTATTGACCAGTTCACATTAACCAGAATATCATTGATGCATAATTAAATGTGTAGTGTTGTTTGCCATCCCAATAAATTAAGCGAAGCAAAAAGGTAAAAACTCTTCCCGACTCTCTACCATATATTCCAGGTGACAAGGGTGGTTAAACAAAGCTAGTAAACTTCCTATCATAGGATTCCCATCAAATTGACACAAGCATGCAATTTTGCAAACAAAACATTTATTTAGAAATAGGATCAATATGCTTCAAGGACACTTGCCTTGCTCCGGCGGATAGGGTTGCTCAAGCGCTTCGAAGTCTTGATTGTGAAAATCCTCGTACACGATCTCTTGAGCACTTCCCTCTACCCGTGATCACACATACAAGAATATACATACAAATCAACATGATGCACACACATTAATCAACATGCGATGATATGCATGAATGCAAAGTACAATAATTGATTAACTACGGTTGTTTATTAATTAGATGCAACTAGTTCATACGTGTTCATATGAGTTTACGGGGGTTTTAGAGTGGATTAATGCCGCTGAAAATAAAAAGACGATGCAACTAAAATCAATTTGGGTCTATCAGATCTAATACGTCGCTAAAATTTGCATCGGAAAAACGAATCCTACCGTAGATGCGATGGCTTCGAAGATCGCGGGATGAAGGTGACGCGTAGACGAAGTGGATGCGCAAGGTCCTCCGGCGGCACGATGACGGCGACGCGATGACGACGATGATCTCCGGCGGACGGCGGCGCCCTCCTCCTTTTTTTCTTCCCCTTCCTCCTCTTTTCTCCTCTCTTTTCTTCCCTGGCAGCGCAGCCCTCTGGTCCTTTTTTCTGTACCGGCGGCTAGGGCTTTTTCTGCATCTGTCGGCGGCGTTGTTTTCTGGGGTCGGGGAAAATACGAGGCATCGGGGCTTTTTTTTATAGCCGGGCGGGCACTAGGGCCGGCGCTGGCGCGGTCGGGGCGTGTCGCGCGGGAGCCGCGGGGCATCGCGCGGGGTGGGGCCAGGGTCGCGCGGCACTGAGCGCGGGGCGTGGGGGCGAGGTCGTGGTGCGGTCGACTGAGTGGTGGGGCCAGGGCGAGCGTGCGTCGTGCGCGGGAGGGCGCGGGAGCGGGTCAACGCGGCGGGGCTGGGGCACGCGCGGGAGGCGCGTGCTGGGCCGCTCGGCCTGGCCAGGGGGCGGGTTGACCCCTTTTTTTTTTCTTTTTTTTCTTTTGTTTCTTTTGTATATATACTGTTATTACATATTATTATTTATATATTATTTATTTATTTATTTATTTTATTGTTTTACTTTTTATATATATTTATTATTTATATTTTTTTATATATGATTATTATATATATATTTATATATATTATTATTATTATTTTTATACTTATTCCCTATTACAAGTTTTAGGCTATAATTATAATTTTCTTTTTTTCTTCTTTTGCTACACCATATATGTATGTTTTATCTTTTATTATCTTTCTTTTATCCTACTAATGTTTAATGCATGATCATGTATGTGATGCATGATGCGAAAATTTAGGATGTTACAGTTTAAGAACTATATATACATAAATGGGCTTCGGGCCGGCTTGACAAGGCCCGACAAGACCCATTTAGTGGTAAGGTAAAGTATGCGTGTAGACGGGCACGAAGGCGAACGACTACGGTGAGGATGGCAAGCATCTGCGCGTGGATGGCGTACCCCGACGAAGTGGTTTCATCTCCGATCTATTTATAGCAGCTAACCCTAAAGCCGTCGTGGAATTGTCATCTAAGACCAACTTTCCTCTCAGTCTTTCTCTAGTTCTTTCCTCTCTCTTAAATGACCTCAAAATGAAAATGAGCAACGTAACCTATAGCAATGTATTACCCGTTTCGGATCGGCACGTCTCACATGTCATTGGCATGTGAGACGTGCAGGTTCGGAATTGTCCCTTTTTGGACAGCCACGGAGTGACCGAGGGGGCATGGCTTGTAACGAGACGCGGGTCCGGATTTGGACGAGATTTCGGTGGCGTAACGCTGTTGTTCTCTGCTGCACCATTTTTGGGCGTGCAGTGGAGAACAATGGGGTTATGCTGCCGAAATTTCGTTCGAATCCGGATCACGCGTCTCGTCATGAGCACGCTCCGCTCGGTCACTCTTGGGTGGGTTTAGGATCTATCTGCCTAGGTTGTAGGGCCGTGACACATAACATAACAATACATTAACGACAATTTCTTTCGCGTTAAACTACAGAGTCAAACATGGGCGAAGACCGTAGTTGGATGTACACTGGTTGGAAGAGCAGAACTGGTGGTCACTCAGATGAGTGGTACGCCAAGACAAAAGCTTTTGTGGAACGAGCTTTTTCGTTGTCAAATAGCAATAAGGCGCGGTGCCCACGTAAGAAATGCTGAAACGGAACGATTTTGGACAAAGTGGAACTTACGTTGCACTTGTGTCGAAACGGTTACGTGTCACATTATGAGTTGTGGAACTTCCACAGTGAGACAACTTCTCAAGCTGTACAAGAAGTGGAAGCGGACAATGATGATGCTCAAGAGGTTGATATGATGGATGAGATGCTGGAAGCTATACGAACAGAGCATACAGAAGATACTCAAACAGCAGAGGTTAAAGAGTGCTTCAAACGTCTCAAAGGTTCAGAAGAGGCTCTGCATGAACACACTAAAATGTCAATCCTCAATTTTGTGACTAGACTTATGGCAATTAAGTCTAAGTTCTTCTTTTCTAACAATTGTTATAACATGCTCATCGATTTGTTCAAAGATGCCCTTCCACAACCCAACAAAGTGCCTAAGGATATGTACAACTCGAAGAAAATTCTTTCTGTTCTCAGGATGAAGCACGAAAAGATTGATGTCTGTCCGGACAACTGCATGATTTTCTGGTGAGAGCATGCCAATGAGAACAAATGTTCGAAATGTGGTCAACCGAGGTTTGTCGAAGTTGTTAATAATGATGGTAATACAGTGACGACGAACGGCCTTAATGTTGGCCCAGATGCAAGCAGCGGTGGCGGTAAGTAATTTAAAGTATCGTAGTTAAATTTAAAAGAACTTCAATAACATATATCTTCTAATATCTTGCAATGGCAGGCTCTTGCTCGACACAGTGGTCAGGACATCGAGATTCCTACCCTTTCGGCGCAGCAGACACCGGAGCAGGTAATATTGTCTATCCCTCTTTTTGTTTTCTGTACACCCTGTTATTTTAATTTTTGGCCTTAGCCTATTCTAATTATGGACTTCTAATTTATCCTAATTATGATTCTTTTGTAGGGTTCCGGAACGCGTCGAGACCCCGGAGGTAGTGGAGGAGCTAGCGTGTAGACACCGGAGCAGGTGATAAACTCTCTCTTTAATATTGTTGTATCCATTTTAGTATTTTACATAGAGAGATAAGGAGGTAGAACATAGAGGTAGATCTTGATGACTTGTCAGATATTGATTCCTATAGTGGTGAGGAAGTTAAGTGTAATCAAGCTTTTGGTGGGTAATACCATAATGTTAGAGTTGGATTGCTTCACATTAAGTCATGCACCTGGGCTATCACATAAGGTTTCAAGAGGTAATGTAGCATGACTGTCAAAAAATATCAAAGACCACTACATTACCTCTTGAAGCCTTTTGTGATAGCCCAGGTTATGACTTAATGTGAAGCAATCCAACTCTAACATTATCACTGATGTTTTTGGACTCTGATGTTATCATTGAGTTGACATTGATGCTTATTAGTGACTATGTTTCTTTTGCAGGGTTCGGGAACACGCCGAGAACATCCCAGAGGCAGTGGAGGAGCTAGCGTGTAGCCTGGTGGATGTTTTGTTGTTTTTGATGTTTTGGAACTTAATTTGCAAATGTTTTGTGTTCTGTATATCTGTGTATATCTGTGTACTGTTCTGTGTTCTCGCCATCGAGCGAGGTAGTCAGTTTCTATTTTTAAAAAAAAATCGAAAAATTAACTTACGTAGCTATGGAAATGCCGACGTAAGTTATCCCAATTTAACTTATGTTGGTCAGACAATACCGACGTAAGTTAAACCACTTAACTTACGTCGGTTTGGATCAACCGACATAAGTTAGAGCACTTAACTTACGTCGGCATGCTCTGGCCGACGTAAGTCCTCCGGCCCAGCCCAAGGCCCATCTCGCCACTTAACTTACGTCGCCTTCTGAAGACCGACGTAATTAAGGTAACTTACGTCGGTGCCTGACGTAAGTCACCTTAATTACGTACAAAAGTCTACGTCGGCCAATAGCTGACGTAAGTAAAGGAAAACCAACGTAATTAAGTTACTTACGTCGGTTTATGCCTTACTTACATCGGCTTTGGCCGACGTAAGTGATCGATATTCCTGTAGTGACCAGAATTATTGGGGCGAGCTTGGTTTTGAGCATTGGCGCCAGGAAAATCAGCACGAGACGCATATGGCATCGGAGGCCTAGGTGCTTGCATGACAGGGCGCTGCTGCACAAACTGAGTTGGGCGATGTGCATAACTAGGGCACTGAGCAGGGATGGAGGAGCTGTAATGAGGCGCATTGGGCGGCGCAAAGCGAGGGCGCACATTACTTCCTTGTTGCTGTCCTTGATATGGCGCCTTCCTCTTGATTTCTTGCTTCAACTCACGAATCTTGTTCTCAACCACAATTGCTTTGTCCACAAGCTTCTAGAAATTGACATAATCACAATTGAGTAGTTGCACTTGGATTTCATTGTTCAATCCCCTCATGAACAAATATTGCTTCCGGCTGTCCCGACTAACATCCTCAGGCGCATACCTTGAGAGTTGAGTGAATTTATTGAGATATTCACTCACGCTTGATCTTCCTTGCCTTAAATTCTCAAATTCCTGTCTCTTCAAGATCATAACACCTTCCGGCACATAATGGGAACGAAAATTCTCCTTGAATTCGGCCCAAGTAATTCTCTGTTGGTTCTCATGAGCATTGCAATAAGCACCCCACCAATCCGCAGCTGCTCCAACTAGTTGATGAGAAGCAAACAAGACCTTCTCTCGGTCACTGCATTGGACAATAGCAAGTTTCTTCTACACGGACTTGAGCCAATCATCTGCATCCATAGGGTCGGCAGCTTGAGCAAAGGTCGGCGGCCTAGTCCTCATAAACTCTCCCAATCAGTTATGAGGAGGCGGGGGTGGCGGTGGAGGCATGTGGGGCTGATTGTTGATGTTGCCAGCCTGCAGCTATCCCATTGTTTGTATCATGGTCTGCATGAGCTGGTTTTGCATAGCCATTAGCTGCTCAATGTTGATAGCTCCCCGAGTAGGTCCTTGTCCATTGTTGTTTTGAGGTACTCCATTGTTCTCCTGCTCATCATTGCCATCCCTCTGGTTGTGAGTCCTCACCATCTGAAGAAAAGCAATAGGTAAGAATTAGAGAACGTCCCAACCTATATGCATCAAGGGATATGAAACTAAACAGCTAGCTACACTAGCCTTGGTGGACATGGCAATGCTAAAGCATCCCAAAATCCTCTATTAAGCACACAAGCAAACAATATATATAGCAAACAGCACACCAACAAAATCAAATCGGTTCCTGAGTGCTCCTATGTGCTCTAAAGTGTCCATTCTATCTAGGCTGCATCCTACGGTCAACCTGTGGCTCTGATACCAATCTGTGATGCCCGGTTCCGAAAAATGAACCAAGCTAATGCATATGTGTGCCCAGGATGTTCTTCACACATACACGAGTGCAATCACAAATGATATACAGAAAATTACCATAGAACAAGATTAATTAACCAAATTTTATTACACGAACCAGATTATCCTCGAATACAAGCTCTAATGAATATTAACGACAAGTTTAACTAATGCAGCGGAAATAAACTAATTAAGCAAACTAAGCAACTAAGTAGCATAAGCGATAGGGTATGTATGCGCAGCTCCAATCAACACCACAGGCAAGCTGACGGTAGACACAGCCTACAAATCCGCATTATCGCCATTAAACTCCCAATCCTGACCTGCAACTGTTGGGGGGGGGATTTCAAGAGTGAGTACATGTCGTCCTCAGCAAGTGTGGAAAGTATGACATGTGGCTGATTCAAATGACGACAATAATAATGGAAAAGTGCTGAAAAGTACATAAAAACATTTGAAAAGCAATATATTATATGTATGTGAAGTAAACCCATCATAATCATAAGTAATATCATAATACCAAATCTGAATTCATTACCATCATCAATAATTCCAGATTTCACCATTTGCCAATAACCATATTCAATTCCAAAAATAAATCCATGACCAACCATAACCATTACCAAACCATAACCATACCGAAAACCATCCCAATACCAAGTACCCTCTAATCATGGAAGTTGTCCAGGTGCTCATAATCGGGAGCACGGCTATCATGATAGTTTTAATTGACTCTACAGTGTTTGTACCTCTTTACCCATGTGTTTGTGATTTCATCACCCGTCGGCGACTAAAGAACCTCCCTTATGCCAATTACACTCCCTTTGGTGTATGGCCAAGAGATCACAAAATAGCCTTTACAAAGGGATTACTAGCCTATTTAGACCCCACTGAGGTTTCACTGGTGGCGATGCCTCCAACTGAGCACATCTTCAACCAAGGGCCCCCTCTTGAGCCATTCGGATCCCAGGGTAGTCCCACCAATCATCAACAAACCCAATCTGACTACCCCTTCCCCGAGCATCCACAATGGTCCAAACAGAACTGGCAAAGCCCTAATTAATCAGCTACGCGGCACCCATACTTGGCCCCGTGGTGGCACTGTAGTCCTGGCTTATTCTCGCATGAACCAGTCCCTAGATCTAAAGCATGCAAACCACCATAACATTCAACCCATCCACATACCAGGCTTGTTTAGATCACCCATTACCATATCATATTTAACCAGTTCATGTTAACCATAATCTCATCCATGCATAATTAAATTGAGTGATATAGTTGTTTCCATCCCAGTTGATTAAGCGAGGCAAAAAGGTAAAAGCCCTTCCCGAATCTCTACCATATATTCCAGGTGACAAGGGTGGTCAAACAACGCTAGTAAACTTCCTATCATAGGGTTCCCATCAAATTTGACACAAGCATGTTGTTTTGCAAACAAAACATTTATTTTAAAAACAGGATCAATATGCTTCAAGGACACTTGCCTTGCTCTTGCTGTTGATTAGGGTCAAAGCCTTCAAACTCTTGGTGTTGTAGATCCTCCGCGACACTTTCTAGCGCAAATCCGTCTAATCCACATAATAAACATACAAGACAAGAAACACACTCAAAGAGTGCACAAACATTACTCAATGTGACATGACATGCATGATTAATGCAAATGCAAGGTAGAACTTGTTACTAGATTGCTTTTAATGATCACTAACTAGTTCTAATAGCTTTTAACAAGTTTATACAGGTTTAGATTCGATTATATCAAATTTTAGAGTCAATTCATCACAATTCAACCAGGAAGATCGGACTAGTCCGCTAGGGACCGGACAAGTTCGCCCTCTGCGAGATCAGCAAATTAGGGTTTTCTAGATCGACGTAAATTTGGAGATTAGGAGTTGAATTCTTGTAAGGAAAAGAGAATAGAAGGTATACCAGGTGTTTTAGGACTCCAATGAATCAAGAAACTTGGAGGTAACACTTGGATCCTGGTGATCTGGGCTTGGTGATGAACTTGGAGATAAATTGGTGTTGAAGAACGAAACTTGGTGGAGACCTTGATCCTCTTTCGTTTCCTCCTCTTCTTCTTCTTGCTTGGGATCTTCTCCTCCCTCCTTGATGGTGGCTCCCCATGAACTAGGGTTTGGGTGGGTGGAAAAGTGGCAAATAGATGTCAATCCAAAGGGTGGGGCTGTTTATATAGAGGTGGAGGCTAGGGTTAGATGGATTTCTAGTTTTGGGTGAGTAGAGGCCGGTTTAGAGTCCCACACGGGCTCTAGAAGAGTTGGGCATGATGTCCCTAGGCCCACTTAACGTGAAACCCAAGAAACAAGTCGTAAAACAAAAGATCAATTCGGATGCACGAAATATCGGACAAGTCCGGACAGGACCAGACTAGTCCGAAGTCGTCTAGAGAGAACATCGGACAAGTCTGGCCAAACATCGGACAAGTCCGAATTTGAACAGAAAGGAAAACGGACAAGTCCGCTGGAACACCGGACTAGTCCGGAAAAGTCCAGGGACTTAGCAATTTTTCAAGGATTTTTGGAATATCGGACTAGTCCGCACAAAATCGGACAAGTTCGAAAGTTTCCAGTGCAAAAAATCGGACTAATCCGCAGCAAAAATGGACAAGTCCGTTTTTAGTCAAAGAGAAATCGGACTAGTCTGCGCAAAATCGGACTATTCCGCACTTTCCTGCGTTTTAAGTGCGGTTTTGTTCCAAATCAATTTTAAATGCTCCGAATCTATTTTAAACTCGTTCCTGTTGTTGTGGGTTAATGTTAAACATGTATATGAGTGCATGTAGGGCATGATGCATGAAAATTAGGGTGTTAAAACAGTCCATCGGATCCTTTTCCTAATATGAAAACTAAAAAGACTTCATAGGATCTTGGCCCCGAATATGATCCTGCTGACGAGGTATGGATCACAAATCTTATCTTTAGAAGTTCAAGTTAATGTTGGTTGTCAAGTATACGAAGTCTTATAATTCTTTTCTACCTAGATTAATCGCGAAGACAACGAGGTGACTTAGACTCCTAAAACCGCGGAAGGCTCTCCAATGGATGAATCCCCAGCTTCACTCAAGCGGAAACGAGGGCAACGAGGTCCCAATAAGGGTCCATTGGACCGCATCATGTACATAACAAGGGTTGGACCAGGTGGGCTTCCCCCAGAACCACTGGATTCAGTTACCAAGTACCGTAATGCATGCGGTTTTCTTGTTAGGGAGATCGTGCCGATCACGACTGAGAATTGGAGGAAAGTACCCGAGCAGACCAAGAATGAGTTGTGGGAAACAATAAAGAAACAATTCAAGTTCCCGAAAGGCACAAATAAAGCTGTAAAGAAAGCAACATTGGTCTCTTGCGGGAATAAGTTTCGTGGCTGGAAGAGCAAAATGAATGCTTATGTTAAGGCCGATAAGGTCCCTAGCCCGAGATGGGAAAAATCACACAAGCTCAGTGGCAAGAGTTTGTTTGTCAAAAGACCACACCTGATGCTTAAGCTCTAAGTGCAACTAGGTCAGAGCTTGCAAAAAAGAATAAATACCATCATCGCTTGGGGTCTGCCGGATATGCCCCCAAAGTCCAGAAATGGAATAAGATATTAGACGAAATTACCAGTAAGGGCAATCCTCACCCATTAGAAGATTGCAATGAGCGAACTCAGCGGTGGGTCTTTGCCCGGTCAGGTTTGACCAGCGAGGGCAAACTTGAAAAGCCCGACTCTATGAATGAAGTAGAGGGAAAAATGAAAGAAGTAATTGAAAAGCAACAGAAGGGTCTCTTCAAGCCGAAGAGGGAGAATGACAAACTTACCGCTATCTTACAAACCCTGAACACAGCGGACGGGTTAGAGCGGCCTCTTCTCAAATGCCTTGGCTAGATGGTTTCCCTAAAGATAAAGACACATATAGAAGACTTGAGAAGTTTAAGAAAACACTTGATGAAACGATTGCTCAAAAGGTCAAAGAAAATATGTAAGAAATAATGGAACAACTTAGACAATCGGGACAATTAGTGGCACCGAGTACATCGATGGTTCCGGTGCAAAAGGAGCAATTAGTATCTCCAACTGCCTACCCTAGCAGCGTTGGTTCTGTGCCAGTCTCAGGGTCAACCCATAAGTTCCCTGTCGATGATATTGCTAACGACAAATCTTGTCGTCTTCTTGTCCCGATCGGTAGAGCAGGAACAAAACCAAACAGTTTGCCACTGCTATGACAAAGCCTGATCATAACTTCAATGGGAATCCACTTCTGTTGTCTTATGCTGTGGTGCAAGTTCTTCAGATCATTGATAATGATTATGAAGATTATGAAATAGACCACGTCACACCTGAGGGGATCACGACTCTGGGGTAGGCTGTCAACCAATTGATCCTTTGGCACCGACCCAATATCGTGTTGGACGATGAGCCAATTTCTAGCCCCGTCGCATCTCGAAATACAACAACCCCATCTTCTAAGGCAAAAGTGCATGAAGATCCACTCCCAGTCTAGGAAGATCCACTCCCCCTATGTCTCGGCAAGGATGATAGTAACCTTGCTAGTAAAGATATCCAAGAGCAACAAGTTGGACAACAGCTTCAAGCAGTACCAGAGCAAGCTGTTGCCAGTAAAGAGCAACCAGTTGAGCAACAGCTAGTGGTAGTACTAGAGCTAGCTGTTGGGAGTAAAGAGCAATCAGTTGAACAACAGGTTCAACAAGCCAGTGTCCAACTTCCGACGACTACTCCTCGACCATTAGTGCCTATCAAAGTTAGCTCATACAAAAATAAGAAACCTTCATCAGCAGTGTCAATGTATTTGGAAACTATGAAGGAAAATATTATAAAATCGGTGCATCTCGTTCTTCTCATGAGCCAGAATTAGTAAATATCGAGGAGTGGGAAGAAGACGGTGTCATGTATAATCGACGAACGGCTTTAGTTAAACCAGGAGTTCCAATATACAAGCTTGAGGATGTTCCTCCTGAATTTGAGAATGGGAAGCCGTTCATGACATCCGTACAACTTAGTAAACAACCCGTCCCGCTCAAAAGAATGCATGAGTGGTACATCCTTGCCAGCACAAGATATGGTCTTAATTGTGTCACACTTCGTATTCCAAAAGAAGCATTCTGGAGCACTGGAGAACATAGACAAGTCATTTTATTTGAAGAGCTGCGTCCCCTTTTGCATCGGGGCATGCTCAAAATCAACCTGCTGCTCGTCTGGTGCTTGTAAGTGCTCTAATATTTTGTATTTGCTTTTCTTACTACATGCATACGCATTTCCTGATATTATAACAATTCTGGACTTCTTCAATAGGATGCAATACATGGATAATGAAAAGTTGGCGCACAAGACAGGTACCCTTGACCCTACTAGGATTGCAAAGGCGCTATTCGACGTCCAGGCGGATCGAGACTCAACAAAGTTCAAGCACATGAAAAAAAAAGATTTTGAAAAAGCAATCGCAAAACTTAAGAAGGATAAAAGGACAGAAGTTGCA
This sequence comes from Tuctoria greenei, assembly GCA_036927565.1. Lineage (NCBI taxonomy): Eukaryota > Viridiplantae > Streptophyta > Magnoliopsida > Poales > Poaceae > Tuctoria > Tuctoria greenei. The sequence continues at coordinate 103,900,527 of JAYESD010000006.1, read as the reverse complement.
ACTTACATAGGACATGCAATGTTTAACTTTGTTAGAGACGACAAGGACCTCGTAAAGGCTCTTTACAACTTCGAGTAAGTTTGACACATGACATTGAAATAGCAGTTATTGGTAATTGTTAACACGTGTATTTGTGTGTTTGAAGTGATCACTACATAATGATCTTTGTCGGTACCCTAGAAACCGTACACCCCTTGAGGTTACAAAGATCTCCAAGAAAAGTCATCTACTTGATTTGAAGACCTTCGGAGGCCCACATGTCAGATATAACCGGACCCGCTTCTCCAACATGGTTAATCCCAGGGTCCCCACGTGTACTATCAAATCGGAGCTACCGCCCACAAGGGGGAAGCTCCGGACCATGTACCAAAATGGCACCTCCGGACATAACCCCAGACTGAGAGAAGCTCCAGACCTGACACGTGTCAGGTAGCTCAAGAGCTTCCTATTTCCCACAGTATGCTCCAGAGCTGCCACATGTCCAATCGTCGGATCTTCAGCCTCTAACCTCCGGAAGACCCCGCAACGGCTCCGGATCTTCAAAGGGGACTCAAGGACTTCAAGACCCGATTAAGTGTCATTAATAGCATATTAATGACACTTAAATGGACGACCTTAACACCAGTAATGATGCTATCAAAAGCCCATTACCCGGTCATTAAGGACAATTAAATGTATTAAATAAGTGTCAATACTAGTAACCGCCGGGGCCACATGTCGGGCCAGGCTAACTTGTAATGGCCTGCCCTTGTACTATAAAAGGACAGGCCGACGACGCGTTCAGGGGGCTAGACACACACACCATTGACGCTCAACTCAAGCTCATACAGCTAATGCAACACCAACACACCCGTGGAGTAGGGTATTACGCTCAGGCGGCCTGGATCATGTAAACTCTTGTGTCTCCTGCGCCATTTACTACTCACCTTCTTGAATCTCCGCGCGCCCACATCGAACATCAAACTCCTCTATCACTTTAGCAGTGTAGGGTGATCTGCCGGTTCCAAACCATCGATAGTTGGTGCGCCAGGTAGGGGCGCCTGAGATTTTGAGAATGGTGAACTCAGCTGCTGGATCATCCAACGGTCAACCTGCTGCTCAGGCTGTTGGGGGGCAATCCCTCCAATATGCAGCCACCAGCAGGAGCCTCAGCACCAGCAGGAGTCACACTCCCACCACCACCGCCTCCTTCAGCAAATCATGCTGGGCAACATGATGGTGCGCCGGCGTCAATTACTGTGTCGGCAAATCATGACAACCCGGAACACGCGCTCCATGCAGCGCGTGCTATTCTCCAACGCCCACCACCTCTGGACGCATCCTGGGATGCCCTGGAACAGTGGAGGGCTGACGTGGAACATTTGGTTGCAGCAGCAGCCGAACGCCTCAGCAACCAGGGTCTTCCTCCTCCAGGACGAGCCCCGTTGCAGCGGCGGACTTTGTCTGGAAGACTTGGTCCGCACATTTCCAATAGCAGGAGACGTGCTGCATCGCAACAAGTGGCGTCATTGCCCTCCGGGGCATGACGCACTCACACGGTATCAAAGCTCTCAACTCATGACCTCCGGGCGGAGCTTGATCGCCGATACCGTCAACAAGATGGCCGAGTCCATATTGAGCGTGCTCGTGAAACACGGGAAGCTCAGGACCTTTCTACTCCTGAAGGAGTAGGAGGAGGCTGTTCAACTCTGGCCATGCACCTGCGCATGGTTAGGTGGCCACAGAAGTTCCGGCCTCACCTACTGGAAAAGTTCGACGGGACTGTCAATCCCGCCGAATTTCTTCAAATCTACTCCACTGCAATCTTGGCAGTTGGAGGAAACGAGGCCGTGATGGCCAATTATTTTCCAGTGGCCTTAACTGGGATCGCTAGGTCCTGGTTTATGAGCCTTCCACCCAACTCTATCAACAGTTGGGAGGAGCTGTGCCGGCAGTTCACCGCCAACTTCGGGAGTTCATACACCCGACCAGGCACTGAACTAGAACTTTTTGTGGTCATGCAAAAAGGGGGAGAATCCTTGCGATCATTCATCCAGAGGTTCTCTCAGGTACGAAACACTATCCCTTCTATCTCTAGTGCCTCTGTCATCGTGGCATTCAGACAGGGTGTACGGGACAAGAAGATGTTGGAGAAACTGGCGATCAAGGAGATCACCAGCGTCACGGAACTCTTCAGCTTGGCTGACAAATTTGCCAGAGCTGCGGAGGGCCGTGAGATGCACTCCAAACCCACCTCGGAGGGTCACAAGAAATCCTCCAAAGAAGAAGCCGCTACCTCCGGGGGTGGCAAGAAGAAAAAGAAGACCAACGGCAAGAAGAAGTCGTCGGCCGGCACATCCAACGTTGCAGCTGCTGCAACTCCGGGTGGCCGGGGTCCACGCCCCGAGAAGCGACCTCGATCGTCTTCTGAAGATGGTGGCAAACCCAAAGTGTGGTGTCCCATTCACAAAATGGGCAGCCACAGTTTGGAAGACTGTCGGGAGGTCCAAAACCTTGACGAGCGCTACAACAAGCGCCGGGAAGAATCTCCTTTCCGACAGAGGGAAGGAAAGGAAAAAGTTGACGAAACTCCGGCTGAAGAGGAGTTAGGATTTCAGGATCCCAAAAAGGTCCTGAAGGCCGTTTACACCTCAATCGACGATGAGTCTGACATCTCTGACAACGAGCATCGGAAGACCATGAACACCATTTTTGGTGGATCATGGGATATCACCTCCCATCGTGTCATTAAGACTATGCGTCGGGATATGGCCGCTGTAGCTCCTACAGTCAGGCCGGAACCTCATCGGAAGTGGATGGACACAGCCATCACTTTTGATGCTTCGGATTGCCCTCGGAGCATGGTTGGAGCAGGTCAGTTACCTTTGATGGTATCTCCTACCATCAATAACATCCAGCTCCACCATGTCATGGTAGATGGAGGTTCGGGGCTTAACCTCATTAGCTTCGAAGCTTTCACTAAGCTTCAGCTCCGACCTTCGGATCTCCACCCCTCTCGACCTTTCTCCGAAGTAGGTCCGGGGGCCATTACCCCAATCGGAGCTATTACTCTCCCCGTTACCTTCGGGACACGGGAGAAATACCGCACCGAGAAGTTGGTCTTTGACGTCGCTCAGATCAACTTACCCTTCAATGCCATCTTGGGAAGGCCTGCCCTGTACAAATTCATGGCAGCTGCTCATTATGGTTATCTGGTGTTGAAAATGCCAACACTAGTAGGCGTTCTCCGGATCCGCGGAGATCGTACTGCCGGAGTAACTGCACTGGAAGAACTCCATGCACTCACTACGGCGCAAGAGGAGGACTCCAGGCAGGAGCAATCTCCAAAACCCCCGAGCATCCGTCAACGAGGCTCGACTTCTACACCTCGAGTGCAGCCAAGCGGCGACACTGACATTCCCGTCAAAGTCGTCCAAATTGGTTCCGATGCCGCTCAGACTACCCGTATATCGGGGGGATTAAACGACAAATAGGAACTCGAGATCATCACTTTTCTCCGGGCTAACGTCGACGTATTTGCCTGGCAACTGTCAAAAATGCCTGGGATCCCCACGAAGTGATTGAGCACAATCTGAAGATCTACCCCGACGCCCAGCCTGTGCATCAGAAGCCTCAGAAGCAATCCGTAGAGCGACAGAACTTCATCTGACAAGAAGTGAAGAAGTTACTCAAAGCCGAAATCGTCCGAGAAGTCTTCCATCCAAAATGGCTGGCAAACCCAATCGTTGTGCCCAAGGCCGGCGGGAAGCTTCGGATGTGCATCGACTACACCACACTAAATAAGGCATGTCCAAAAGATCCATTCCCACTACCTAGAATAGATCAGATAGTGGATTCCACCTCCGGGTGTGAATTACTGTGTTTCCTAGACGCATATTCCGGGTATCATCAAATCAGGATGTCTAGGGAAGATGAAGAGCATACTTCATTCATCACAGTAGATGGATTGTACTGTTACACAGCCATGCCCTTTGGTCTCAAGAATGCAGCTTCAACTTTTGTAGGAGCTATGTACAAAACTTTTGAAGAACTCATTAGAGACATAGTGGAAGTGTACGTCGATGACATCGTGGTCAAGGTCAGGAACAAGGAGTCACTCCTTGACACCTTGCAGGCTGTCTTCGACAAGCTGCGGGCCACCCGCACAAAGTTAAACCCAGACAAGTGTGTCTTCGGGGTTAGCTCCGGAAAACTTCTCGGTTTCTTGGTAAGTCACCGGGGCATAGAAGCTAATCCGGTGAAGATTAAGGCCATTGAAGACATGCGGCCACCAACCCGCATCAAAGACGTCCAAAAGTTAACTGGATGTCTAGCAGCCCTCAGCCGGTTCATCTCAAGACTGGCGGAACTGGCACTCCCCTTCTTCAAGTTATTGAGGATGTCTGGACCATTCCAATGGTTCGAAGAAGCAGAGAAGGCATTCCAGGAGCTGAAACAGTTCCTCACCACCCTACCAATTCTGGTAGCTCCGAACCCTGGTGAGCCTTTGTTGCTTTATATTTCAGCTACTAATGAAGTCGTCAGTATGGTTCTGATTGCGGAGAGACCAGAACTACCTCATACTCAGGAATCCAGACCCCTTCGTGTGACGCCCGGTTCTGAAAATGAACCAAGCTAACGCATATGTGTGCCCAGGATGTTCAACACACATACACGAGTGATTCACAAATGATAACCAGATAATTACCACAGCTCAAATTATTAAATAAGTACTCTTATTACATAATTTATTAAATCCTCGAATACAAGCTCTAATGAAATATTAATGACAGGTTCAACTAATGCAGCGGAAATAAACTAATTAAGAAAACTAAGCAAAAGGGATAGCGCAGCTCCATGCAACACCACAGGCCAAGTTGACGGTAGACACGGCCTAGAATTCCGCATTATCACCATTAAACTCAAAATCCTGACCTGCAACTGTTGGGAGGGATTGCAAGAGTGAGTACATGTTGTACTCAGCAAGTGTGGAAAGTATGACATGTGGCTGATTCAAGTGACGACAATAATAATGGCTAAGTGCTGAAAAGTACAGTAAAACCTTTGAAAAAAAAACAATATATGTATTATGTGTAAGTAAACCCATCATTAACCATGTAACCATAATAATACCAGTCCATAATTCACCATTACCAATAACCATAATCGATTTCATAAACCATAATTCCATCTCATAACCGTAACCATAATCATAATATCAGCCATAACCATTACCAAACCATAACCATCCCAAATCCCAATTTCCCTGTAATCATGGAAGTTGTCCAGGTGCTCATAACAGGGAGCACGGCTACCATGATAGTTTAATACTCTGCAGAGTTTGTACCACTTTACCCATGTGTTTGTTATTTCACCACCCGTCGGCGACTAAAGAACCTCCCTTATGCCAATTACACTTCCTTTGGTGTATGGCCAAGAGATCACAAAATAGCCTTTACAAAGAGATTACTAGCCTATTCAGACCCCACTGAGGTTTCACCGGTGGCGATGTCTCCCACTGAGCACATCTTCAACCAAGGGCCCCCTCTTGAGCCATTCGGATCCCAGGGTAGTCCCACCAATCATCAACAAACCCAATCCAACTACCCCTTCCCCGAGCATCCACAATGGTCCAAACAGCACTAGCAAAGCCCTAATTAATCAGCTACACCGCACCCATACTTGGCCTCGTGGTGGCACTGTAGTCCTGGCTTATTCTCGCATGAACCAGTCCTTAGATCTAAAGCAAGCAAACCGCCATAACATCCAACCCATCCACATACCAGGCTTGCTTAGATCACCCATTATCATACCATATTGACCAGTTCACGTTAACCAGAATATCATTGATGCATAATTAAATGTGTAGTGTTGGTTTTTCCATCCCAATTTATTAAGCGAAGCAAAAAGGTAAAAACCCTTCCCGACTCTCTACCATAAATTCCAGGTGACAAGGGTGGTCAAACAATTCTAGTAAACTTCCTACCATAGGATTCCCATCAAATTGACACAAGCATGCAGTTTTGCAAACAGAACATTTATTTTAAAACAGGATCAATATGCTTCAAGGACACTTGCCTTGCTTCGGCGGATGGGGTTGTTCAAGCGCTTCGAAATCTTGATTCTGGAAATCCTCGTACACGACCTCTTGAGCACTTCCCTCTACTCGTGATCACACATACAAGAAACATATACAATCAACATGATGCACACACATTAATCAACATGCGATGATATGCATGCATGCAAAGATCAATTATTAATTTACTACGGTTGTTTATTAATTAGATGCGACTAGTTCATACGTGTTCATATGAGTTTACGGGGGTTTTAGCGAGAATTAATGCTGCTGAAAATAAAATTATGGTGCAACTAAAATAAATTTATGTCCATTAGATCTAATGCGTCGCCAAAATTCGCATCGGGAACGAATCCTACCGTAGATCTGACGGCTTGACGGTCGCGGAACGAATGCGACGCGTAGACGAAGTAGATGGCGCAGCAGTCCCTTAGTGGCACGACGGCGGCGACGATCTCCGGTGGACGATGGCAACCTCCTCTTTTTCTTCCTCTTCTTCCCCTCCCTTTTTTCTTCTTTTTCTTCCCTGGCGGCGCAACCTTCTGGTGTTTTTTTTCTCCTCTGTACTGGCGGCGGGACTTTTTATCGTGGAGGCGGCGGCGCTTTCTGGAATTGGGGAAAACACGAGGGACCTACGGTCCTTTTTATAGGCGCGTGGGGGGTCTCGATCGGGGAGTCCGGCTCGCGCTGGGGACACGGCGGGAATCGCGGGGCGCTCGGTCGTCACGGGAGCGGGAGGCGGGGCGTGGGACCCAGGGGGCGTTGCGGCGCGGTCGCGCGCGTGGGAGCGCGGCGCTACGGCTCGCGCGGGAGCCGGGAATCGGCAGGGTGGGACCGGGAGCGCCATCGGGCGCGCTCGGCGGCGCGGGAATCGACCGAGTGCCGGGAAAATCGGATCGGGGGGGGGGGGGGGCGGGAGCGGGAGGCGGCGTGGGAGCGGGGCCCGGCACCTCGGGCGGCGGGGTGGCGTGGGCGCCGGTCGGCGCGTGCGGCGCTGAGCCCCGGGCGGCGGGGCGTTTCGGCGCTCGTGGCCGGCTGGGCCGATACGGCCGGGTCGGCGGATAGATTTTTTTTCTTCTTTTTTTTTCAATATACTACTATATATTTTTTTTACTATTTATAATTTTTATATTTTTTCATTATATTATTATTATTATATTTTATCATTTATATTTTATTTTTTTTATTTATCTTATTTATTTTATTTATTTATTATTTTATATATGTATATATATTTATTATTATATAATTTATTATATATTTCTTTTTATATATTATTATTATTATTTTATATTTATTCTCTAATACAAGATTTAGGCTATAATTATTATTTTCTATTTCTTCTTTTGCTACATACATTTGTGTATATATATGCTCCATCTTTTATGTTTTATTATTTTTCTTTTATCCTACTAATGTTTAATGCATGCTCATGTATGCAATGCAGGATGCGAAAATTTAGGGTGTTACAACTCTACCCCTCTTAAAGTGAATCTCGCCCTCGAGATTCGATAGCGTGGAGAAAGGATGCGGGGATTCTGCCTTCAGGTCTTCTTCACGTTCCCATGTAGGTTCGGTTTCCGTATGGTGTTTCCATTGCACTTTGCACCAACGAATCCTCTTATTCCCTGTGAATCCAAAACAATGAGGTTGGCGGAGAAGTCTACCCCCCTTATTCTAAGGCTTACTTTTGGACATACTATATTTGTCCTCATCTCTCTTCCAGGAGACTTGACCAATAGAGTAAACTTCATGTGAGAGATAGGCAAACTATACTTGGTAACATACTTCGATGCAATGAATGAATGCGATGCTCCAGAATCAAATAACATAGTCGCGGGGTTGGAGTTAGCAAGAAACATACCAATGACCACGTCATTCGCTTGTTGAGCATCCTCCGTAGAGACATGGTTCACGTTGCCACGAGCAAAATTCTGCTGTCCACGGCTTCCTTGTGGCTGTCCTCCATTAGGTCTTGGGTTTTGCCTCGGCGCATTGCTTCTTTGACCAAGGCCTGACTTAGGACATTGATTCGCAAAGTGTCCAGCTTCTCCACAAGTATAACACTTCTTAACTCCACCAGAATTATTGGGACGAGCTTGGTTTTGAACATTGGCTCCAGGAAAATCAGCACGAGGTGCATAAGGCATTGCTTGCATGACAGGGCGCTGCTGCACAAACTGAGTTGGGCGTGGTGCATAATTAGGGCGCTGAGCAGGAATAGAGGAGCTGTAATGAGGCGCATTGGGTGGTGCAAGGCGAGGGCGCACATTACTTCCTTGTTGTTGTCCTTGATATGGCGACTTCCTCTTGATTTCTGGCTCCATCTCACGGATCTTGTTCTCAACCACAATTGCTTTGTCCACAAGCTTCTGGAAATTTGCAAGTCACAATTGAGCAATTGTACTTGGATCTCATTGTTCAAGCCCCTCATGAACAAGTATTGCTTCCGGCTGTCCCGACTAACATCCTCAGGCGCGTACCTTGAGAGTTGAGTGAATTTATTGAGATATTCACTCACACTTGATCGTCCCTGCCGTAAGTTCTCGAATTCTTGCCTCTTCAAGATCATAACACCTTCCGGCACATAATGAGAACGGAAGTTCTCCTTGAATTCTGCCCAAGTGATCCTCTCTTGATTCTCATGAGCATTGCAATAAGCATCCCACCAATCTGCAGCTGCTCCAACAAGTTGATGAGAAGCAAATAGGACCTTCTGTCGGTCACTGCATTGGACAATGGCTAGCTTCTTCTCCACGGACTTGAGCCAATCATCCGCATCCATAGGGTCGGCAGCTTGAGCAAAGGTTGGCGGTCTAGTCCTCATGAACTCTCCCAATCGGTTATGAGGAGGCGGGGGTGGCGGTGGAGGCATGTGGGGCTGATTGTTGATATTTCCAGCCTGCAGCTGTCCCATGGTCTGTATCATGGTCTGCATGAGCTGGTTTTGCATAGCCAATAGTTGCACAATGTTAATAGCTCCATGAGCAGGTCCTTGTCCGTTGTTGTTCTGAGGTACTCCATTGTTCTCCTCCTCATCATTGGCATCCCTCTGGTTGCGAGTCCTCACCATCTAGAGAAAAGCAATAGGTAAGAATTTAGAAACGTCCCCAACTATATGCATCAAGGGATATGAACCTAAACAACTAGCTACACTAGCCTAGGTGGACATGGCAATGCTAAAGCATCCCAAAATCCTCTATTAAGCGCACAAGCAAACAATATATATATAGCAAACAGCACTCCAAGCAAAAATACATCAATTCCTGAGTGCCCCTATGTGCTCTAAAGTGTCCATTCTATCTAGGCTGCATCCTACGGTCAACCTGTGACTCTGATACCAATCTGTGACGCCCGGTTCCGAAAATGAACCAAGCTAACGCATATGTGTGCCCAGGATGTTCAACACACATACACGAGTGATTCACAAATGATAACCAGATAATTACCACAGCTCAAATTATTAAATAAGTACTCTTATTACATAATTTATTAAATCCTCGAATACAAGCTCTAATGAAATATTAATGACAGGTTCAACTAATGCAGCGGAAATAAACTAATTAAGAAAACTAAGCAAAAGGGACAGCGCAGCTCCATGCAACACCACAGGCAAAGTTGACGGTAGACACGGCCTAGAATTCCGCATTATCACCATTAAACTCAAAATCCTGACCTGCAACTGTTGGGCGGGATTGCAAGAGTGAGTACATGTCGTACTCAGCAAGTGTGGAAAGTATGACATGTGGCTGATTCAAGTGATGACAATAATAATGGCTAAGTGCTGAAAAGTACAGTAAAACCTTTGAAAAAAAACAATATATGTATTATGTGTAAGTAAACCCATCATTAACCATGTAACCATAATAATACCAGTCCATAATTCACCATTACCAATAACCATAATTGATGTCATAAACCATAATTCCATCTCATAACCGTAACCATAATCATAATATCAGCCATAACCATTACCAAACCATAACCATCCCAAATCCCAATTTCCATCTAATCATGGAAGTTGTCCAGGTGCTCATAACCGGGAGCACGGCTATCATGATAGTTTAATGCTCTGCAGAGTTTGTACCACTTTACCCACGTGTTTGTGATTTCATTACCCGTCGGCGACTAAAGAACCTCCCTTATGCCAATTACACTTCCTTTGGTGTATGGCCAAGAGATCACAAAATAGCCTTTACAAAGGGATTACTAGCCTATTCAGACCCCACTGAGGTTTCACCGATGGCGATGTCTCCCACTGAGCACATCTTCAACCAAGGGCCCCCTCTTGAGCCATTCGCATCCCAGGGTAGTCCCACCAATCATCAACAAACCCAATCCGACTACCCCTTCCCCGAGCATCCACAATGGTCCAAACAGCACTAGCAAAGCCCTAATTAATCAGCTACGCCGCACCCATACTTGGCCTCGTGGTGGCACTGTAGTCCTGGCTTATTCTCGCATGAACCGGTCCTTAGATCTAAAGCAAGCAAACCACCATAACATCCAACCCATCCACATACCAGGCTTGCTTAGATCACCCATTATCATACCATATTGACCAGTTCACGTTAACCAAAATATCATTGATGCATAATTAAATGTATAGTGTTAGTTTTTCCATCCCAATTAATTAAGCGGAGCAAAAAGGTAAAAACCCTTCCCGACTCTCTACCATAAATTCCAGGTGACAAGGGTGGTCAAACAATTCTAGTAAGCTTCCTACCATAGGATTCCCATCAAATTGACATAAGCATGCAGTTTTGCAAACAAAACATTTATTTTAAAACAGGATCAATATGCTTCAAGGACACTTGCCTTGCTCCGGGGGATGGGGTTGTTCAAGCGCTTCGAAATCTTGATTCTGGAAATCCTCGTACACGACCTCTTGAGCACTTCCCTCTACTCGTGATCACACATACAAGAAACATATACAATCAACATGATGCACACACGTTAATCAACATGCGATGATATGCATGCATGCAAAGATCAATTATTAATTTACTACAGTTGTTTATTAATTAGATGCGACTAGTTCATACGTGTTCATATGAGTTTACGGGGGTTTTAGCGAGAATTAATGCTGCTGAAAATAAAATTATGGTGCAACTAAAATAAATTTATGTCTATTAGATCTAATGCGTCGCCAAAATTCGCATCGGGAACGAATCCTACCGTAGATCTGACGGCTTGACGGTCGCGGAACGAATGCGACGCGTAGACGAAGTAGATGGCGTAGCAGTCCCTTGGTGGCACGACGGCGGCGACGATCTCCGGTGGACGATGGCAACCTCCTCTTTTTCTTCCTCTTCTTCCCCCCTCCCTTTTTTCTTCTTTTTCTTCCCTGGCGGCGCAACCTTCTGGTGTTTTTTTTCTCCTCTGTACTGACAGTGGGACTTTTTATCGTGGAGGCGGCGACGCTTTCTGGGATTAGGGAAAACACGAGGGACCTACGGTCCTTTTTATAGGGGCGTGGGGGGGTCTCGATCGGGGAGTCCGGCTCGCGCTGGGGACGCGGCGGGAATCGCGGGGCGCTCAGTCGTCACGGGAGCGGGAGGCGGGGCGTGGGACCCAAAGGGCGGTGCGGCGCGGTCGCGCGCGTGGGAGCGCGGCGCTACGGCTCGCGCGAGAGCCGGGAATCGGCGGGGTGGCGTGGGGCCGGGACAGAGTGGGACCGGGAGCGCGATCGGGCGCGCTCGGCGGTGCGGGAATCGGCCGAGTGGCGGGAAAATCGGATCAGGGGGGGGGGCGGGAGTGGGAGGTGGCGTGGGAGCGGGGCCCGACGCCTCGGGCGGCGGGGGTGGCGTGGGCGCCGGTCGGCGCGTGCGGCGCTGAGCCCCGGGCGGCGGGGCGTTTCGGCGCGCGTGGCCGGCTGGGACGGTACGGCCTGGCCGGCGGATAGATTTTTTTTTCTTCTTTTTTTTCAATATACTACTATATTTTTTTTACTATTTATAATTTTTATATTTTTTCATTATATTATTATTATTATATTTTATCATTTATATTTTATTTATTTTATTTATCTTATTTATTTTATTTATTTATTATTTTATATATGTATATATATTTATTATTATATAATTTTTTTATATATTTCTTTTTATATATTATTATTATTATTTTATATTTATTCTCTAATACAAGATTTAGGCTATAATTATTATTTTCTATTTCTTCTTTTGCTACATACATTTGTATATATATATATGCTCCATCTTTTATGTTTTATTATTTTTCTTTTATCCTACTAATGTTTAATGCATGCTCATGTATGCAATGCAGGATGCGAAAATTTAGGGTGTTACACTTCGGGAGGGTCCGGAGGTTCCTGAAAGCGAGTCTGGGTCCCAGCTCCTAGATTCGAATCCACAAGAAGTCACTTCAGGAGACCCAGACCCCTCAGGGAGGGTCCAGGTCACTTCTGAAGAAGCTCCGGGTTCCTCCAGCCAGAACCCGGAGGTCCCCGAAGAAAATCCGGATTCCTCCGAGAGGATCCAAGTCAGTGAAGAGGAAGCTCCGGACCCCTCCGGGAGGGTCTGGACCATTCAGCGCCCGGTGTAATTCATTAGTCAAGTATTACATGATGCCAAGACTCGATACCTAGAGGTGCATAAGCTGCTCTATGCAATTCTTATTGCCTCCAGAAAGCATCGCCATTACTTCCAAGCTCACAAAGTCTCAGTGGTGACCTCCTACCCACTTCGAGCAATCTTGCATAATCCCAATTCAACTGGGAATATTGCAAAGTGGGCAGCGGAATTGGCTGAATTTGATCTTGAATTTGTTTCAAGGCAAGCAGTCAAGAGTCAAGCATTGGAAGATTTTGTGGTAGAATGGACTCCCTCTCCATCAAACCCTGGGGGCCTTAGTGAGCAGCAGACGGAGCATCAAGCTCCAGCCTTCACGGAGCCTCACTGGACCCTCTACTTCGACGGCTCCATGCAGAAGCAGGGTGCCGGAGCTGGAATCCTTCTCCTTGCACCGACTGGGGAGAAGGTGAAATACATGGTACACCTTGACTTCAAGGTGACCAACAACATGGCAGAGTATGAAGCACTCATCTACGGACTAAAGGTGGCACTGTCATATGGTGTCAAGCAATTGCTGGTCAAGGGAGATTCACAGCTCATCATTAAGCAGGTGAAGGGTGAATGCTCCTGCAATAATCTCCAGCTAGCTGCTTACCTTCTTGAAGTCCAGAAGCTTCAGAAGGACTTTGAAGTCCTAGATCTCCACCATGTTCAGCGTGCCCATAACGCTGAAGCTGACGAACTCTCGACGAAAGTGTCAACCGGAGCTCCGGCTCCTGACGGAATTTTTGTCCGGAGGTTGTCAAAGCCAACAGCTCAGCCTGCCGAACTGAGCGAAGGGGGCGAGATCAGCATCCCGAAGCAGACGGTCCCGAAGGCCCTGTTACCATGGCAGCCATCAAGGGTCATAGGTGCTGCCGGGAGCTCCGAGCAACCCAGTACGAAAGACTCAAAAGCTCAAGCTAGTTCCTATGCATGGATCTCGGAGATCCGGAGCTACTTGAAAGACAACATCCTTCCTGACGATGATGTATCCGCTGACCGGGTCATCAGATTGGCTAAAAGATACACGCTGGTAGAAGGGGATCTCTACCAGCGCGGTGCCAACGGCATCCTAATGCGGTGCATCACAAGGGAAGAAGGCTGCGAACTCCTCGCAGAAATCCATGGAGGCGAGTGTGGGAACCACGCGTCTTCCCGCACGCTGGTTGGTAAAGCCTTTTGGCATGGCTTCTACTGGCCTACATCACTCCAGGATGCAACTGAGCTGGTGAAGAAATGTGAAGCATGCCAATTTCATGCAAAGCAAATTCACACACCAGCTCAGCCCTTACAAATGATACCTCCTACATGGCCCTTTGCTGTGTGGGGGATGGACATCTTGGGACCTTTCCCAAAAGCCGTCGGAGGTTACAAGTTCCTGTACGTCGCCATTGACAAGTTCACCAAGTGGCCGGAAGCAACTCCAGTTGTGACAATCAACAAGCAATCTGCTATCAACTTTTTGCAGTCCATTGTATGCAGATTTGGAGTCCCAAACAAAATCATCACTGATAATGGGACCCAATTCACAAGCTCTGCATTTCAAGGATATTGCGAAGACCTCGGCATACAAGTTTGCTACGACTTCGTAGCTCACCCAGCCAGCAATGGCCAAGCCGAGAGAGCAAATGTTGAAATCCTTAAAGGACTTAAAACGCGCACCTATGAGCGCTTGAAAAACATGGAGCCAACTGGATCGAAGAGCTTCCGCCCACTTTATGGGCCAACAGGACATCTCAAAACCGGTAAACTGGAGAGACACCCTTCTTTCTGGTGTACGGAGCTGAAGCAATCCTTCCTCCAGAAATCACCTTGGGTTCACTCCGGGTCAGGACCTTCGACGAAGTCGCGCAGGACAAGCTCCGACGTGAAGACCTAGACCTCCTTGAGGAGGGAAGGTGCCAAGCAGCTGTTCGGAATGCGCGATATCGCCAAGCCCTACGGCGTTATCACCAGCGGCATGTACACAACCGACAGCTCGAGGAAGGCGATCTGGTGCTACGAAGAATACAAATCCAGAGAAGGGTTAAACAAACTCTCCCCCGGCTGGGAGGGGCCCTTCCGAGTGATTAAAGTATCCTGTCCCGGAAGCGTTCCCTTGGCTACTAAGGATGGGACACCTCTCCCAAATCCTTGGAACATCGTGCACCTCTGTAAGTTCTACACTTAATACCACGGAGGTGTGTCTTGAGTAACTTGAGGTGTATGTTATAGAGTCATTGTACAGAGTCGGGTAGTTCATCCGGGAGAGCAGCCGGACCTTTCCCGAAAGGTCCGCAAAGTTCATGCAACACTTGTCACAGTCTCAAGACTAAAAGTGTGGCTAACTACCCTGGGTCAAACGAGAAATGAAACACACTTAGCCTGGTTCCATACCCTAAGAGTGTACTTGTTTCCCCTGTACCCCGGACCTATAATGAAAGACATCTTCATGTGAAATAGACTCCACGTGCATTTATTTTGTACAGGCTCAACATTTTTATTTTTCTCTTTCTTGTCTATAACAAAGACGTGCAACTCTTAAGAAATTTTAGTTCGACCGATTTATATACGATTCAAGTTGTATTGTCAATTCTTTTGGATTCAAATATTGTTCATGGCCAACTCGCCTGAAAGCCGCCAAGCCAACCTAGGGCTGGAGTGTGCTATCGACTTAGCCTGGTCAAGAACCCTAAGTATGCCACTCTACCTACACCCCGGGAGGCCGATGTAAGGCGGGTCCATGTACAATTGGATCTGGAAGAAAAGACAACGCATTCGGTTGTATTTAGAATCGCGTTTGACTTAAAATCTTCTTGAGAGTCGTAAGCCGCGATGAAGTTATAGACAAGAAATAAATTTTATTATTTTTCTTGGCATAAGTGTGCAGGAAAAATAAAATCTACGTTGATGGAGAAAAGCCGGAGCTAACAAAGCTCCGACTCCCCTAGGGGGCCAGCCGTCGACGCTGAATAAAAGATGGTGAGAAGACCCTGTAAATGGAGTCTCCTGCCAACAAACTAAGTGTTAGCAAAGGTCACTGCCGGAGCTACTAAGCTCCGACACCCTGGAGGACTAACTATCGATGCTCTACGCGTTGATAGAGACTATTGCCGGAGCTATCAAGCTCCAGCGATAGACAATGCCGGAGCTTCTAAGCTCCGACAACCTCGGGGGGCCTTCACTATCGAAGACTTCGGACCTAAATCCTACAAGTTCGGACCAAATGAGTCTTCAACAAAACACAATATCCTCTTGGTACATGTTCACAATCAAATTGTGTACATCTACCAGGGGGCCAAGTGAAGATAAAATGTTGAAGACAAAAAGTGAAATTCACAAAAATTTGGGGATTTCATTTATCTGGAGACAAGGGATTACATTTGGAGACAAGGGATTACAAAATTGAGGAAGAAGAAGAGAAAATACAAGTGAGAACTACAGAGATGGTCCTAGAACCTATGGAAGAATTGGGCGACTTTCTGGGCAACCTCCGACACGTTGGCTCGGGCAGCTTCCCCTTCTCCTTCGACGGGACCTTCAAGCACCGGGTCCAGAGGAAATTTGGAGTTCCGGCTGGTGTAGCATGTCAGCATATATTCTGTGACGTTCTTCGCCAGGGATTGCCCCTCAACCTCCAATTGGTCCGCGATGACATCGCCAACCTTGGAGAGTTTGCTGCCCGCCGAACTCAACGCCTGCAATGCCAGGTCCGACTCCGGCTCCGGATCATCCGGGCGCATGGGGCTAAAGCCCATCGGTGTCAGCGCGTCGTTGTCCTTGCCCAAGAACTCCCAAATCTGTAGGGAGTCTTCAGTCCTCAAGCCCTTCATTTCTTCCAGGGGTCTTCTGGCCGCCACCAGTTCAGAATTCTCGCGGGCAAGCGCTTAACTTCTTTGGCGTTTTGCTGAATCTTCTGAGCAACCCGCTTTTCGAGTTTTCCGAGCTCCTCCTCCCGGAGGTGGATCTTGTTCCGGCGGTCGACCAGGTCCTTCTCTCTTCCCCTCACTTTCTTCTCCCTGGCAGTAAGGGCACACTCTTGTTCGTAGAGTTCCTGCGCTCGCACCCAGGCCTTCTCCTCTTCCTCATGGCAGCGCTCTTCCAATTTCTTGGCACGCTCCTCGAGGCCCTTGTCAACCAGAGCTACCTTCTCGGCGAGCTCCTCCTCCCTCCTCAAGACGTCTTCCCGCAGCTCTAGGAGTTTCTTCTCTTCATCTTCGAGCCGTTTCTCCCTCTCTTCAAGTGCCTCTCGGCGCTTGATGAGTGCAGTGTTAATGGCCTCCAGCTTTTCGTGGCGTTCATCGGCCGCACTATTGGCTGCTTTGGCCTGATCATAGAACTCCTGGGATTGAGCGTCGAGGGCACGAGTCATACTCTCCCTGTCATCCAGTAACTTGCCCCAGTACTCCAGGTGGATCTTCTCCCGCTTGATCCACTCTTTGTCATCCGCTAGCCTCGACTGCGCCAGCTTGGTCTCGAAGTAGAGCTGGTTACGCCACCGCCTAAGGGTTTGGCGCTCCTCTTCAAGAGCCTTGCTGTCGTGGAAGAAGGCCAGTTGGACTTGACGCAGACTGGAACATGCGTTGTCAATAGACAATGACAACGGGATAGGTTCCGGACCTGCTGGGGTCTCCTCCGCTGGTTCCAGCGGGTTTTCAGATACAGAAATTGGGTCCCACTCGACAAGAGTGGTCCCCTGAGTCTCCAAGGCACTAGGGCCATCCTCCGGGATGGCCTCAGTCGCCATCGAGGAAGGCCCCGCCGCCAGGTCTTCGTTCAACCCCTCAGGCAGGGGGCCAGCGACTTCGTTTGGGCACTCCGGCTCGGCCGCGGGTACCTCCGACGTCGTCGCTTCCGGAGCAGGAGCCGTTGCTGGCTCCGGTCTGGGAAACTCTTCCGATGGGGGCTCGAGCTCTGTCACCTCTTCAACAACCGGCTCAGGAGCCGGAAGATCTTCAACATCGACCGGCCCTGTGGCTAGAGCTCCAACAATGACTGGCTCAGCGGCCGGTACTTTGAAAGTAGCCGGCCCAACTGCCGGAACTACCTCAGCTTCCGGCGCGCACGACGGGTCTTCAATCACCTCCGACTCAACCGCCGGGGCTTCGACAATTTCCGGCTCAGAGGCCGGGATTACTGCTTCCTCCGGCTCAACAGCCGGAGCTTCCATCATCTCAGCACCAGGACCCGGAGCTTCAACCTCCGGGACAGGTGCCGCTGGCGCATCTTCACTCCCGTGCTCCGGCGGTACCACGGGAACTTCTGGGGATGAGTCGAGGTCTATGACCATGACAGCCGGCGCCGGAGCTGTCGCAGCTTCAGCCACCACTTGGGGCGGCATCGGGATAGGAGTAGAAGCTCCCACCCTCACGGTGGCTGAGGGTGGAGCCTCACCCCCCTTCTTGGGGACGCTACAGATGATGAACGAAGAAAATTAAAAAATAGTTGCTACAATTAAAACAACTATCCAAGGCAGAGATCAAAAATTACCTTGGGAGGCTTCCGCACCAGCTTGCGCGGAACCTTTTTCCCGGGCGTTCTGGGCTGGTCATAACCGCCGTGGAAGCTCCGGAAGGCCCCCCTGAACTCGTCGCGGCCATGGGTGTTTCCCGAGTCGAGGCCCCCCTCCATCGGGAAGAACCCCCGGACCTGGAGGCCTCCACCGGCCCAGGTGCTGGAGTCGCGTGCCTGGAGCTAACACCCCGGGAGGACCCCACTGCGGGAACAGTCGCGCTCCGGGAGGACACCACTGCGGGAACAGTCGCGCTCCGGGAGGACCCCACTGCGGGAACAGTCGCGTTCCATGAGGACCCCACTACGGGAATAGTCGCCGCAGTTGTAGAGGACCTTCCCCTCCGGGGAGAAGGAGCCGATGCAGAAGTAGCGGGCCTGACGGACCTTCCGTCGGCGTACTGCAGCTTCCTCTTCCGGATCACGGGTTCATCCGCCAGCTCCTTGCCCTTGCCGACGACTTCTTCCATCGGCTTCGGAGCAGGGTCGGAGCCATCCTTGGGCACTCTGGGGATCGCTACCCCGGTGGCTGATCTTCTCTCGACGACACCAAGGTCGTCAAGCACGGGCATCTTCCGCTGGACCTCCGTGCTGAACTCCACTTCTACGTTCAGAGGAAGAAAAGCAGATGGCGGAGTCAAGTCGTCGCCTTCGACGTCGATGCCGTGCTGGAACTTCTTGAGGTGGAACTCCAAGGTTTTCCCCACCATGTTGGACTTCAGCCCGGTCTCGACCCGGTCGTCGTCCATCACGCTGTTGAGGGACCATGCGAGTTTCTCTCTCCTCTTCAGCGGCGCCCACCTGTTGACCAAGAAGTTGCAAAACACCGTGTGAGGAGTCAATCCTCCCTCCATGCATTGGCGGATCCTGGTCAAAACAGGGTTGAAGGCTTCCACCAGCACCGGAGCTTCACTCCAGATTGACGTGTCGATGCTGGGAAGACCATCGGGCAGCTCCAACCTCTCGTGCTCCTCCACCCGGACGACTATCCAGTCCTTCTTCTAGTCATCCCACTTCCCAGAGGGAATTGATCGGAGGTACTTGAATGGGCACTTCTTGCGCTTCACGAAGTAGTAGAAGCCAAGGTACTCATTGCTCCTACTGGTGGTATGGACGGTGAAGAAGGTCCAAAAATGTTTGATGCAGGGGGGGATGCCCACCCACATCTCACAGAAGTGGATGAAAATGGACACAAGAAGAATGAGTGGGGGCCGAGATGATACAAATGCAGACCATAGAAATCTAGCAGCATCAAGAAAAAAGGAAGAAAAAGGTGGGATCAACCCCACCATGGCGTACGAGGAGAAGTACACCATTTCGCCGGCGTGATCCTTCTCAAATGGGAGCTCTCCACCAGCGCGGACCGAGCGGTAGAAGAAGTCCGAGGACCATCCCATGAGGGCCCGGACCTTCTTCAGGTCGCCGTCGGTCTTCAAGCGACTCTCGCAGAGACCCAACTCCATCGCGGCACGGCTAGGCAAGAGAAGAAAAGCGAAGCACAAGTTGGGAGTTAGAGCGCAAGATCAGATGGGAGGCGTGAAGAACTCCTGACGGTGTGCGCTTTCCTTCTTAAGTAAGCCCTCGCAACGCTTGGATGGAAACCGCAAGGAAGTCGAAGATACCCTTCAAAAATCCCACCCAGCCGATGACAACGGGGCCCGGTACCACCCCGACGATCAAGTCGAGGTTCTTACCCAGGCGAACGGTTTTCATCATGAGGCGGGAAACCCGAAGGCGGCAGCCTGACAAGGCGCGCGGAACCGATACAGTTTTTGTATCAGGAACCGGCGACCTTCAATTGCGTGAGATCCGCATGCCAAAGATCTCATCTGCCGCATGCGGGATACGCCACGCGGCGAGGATTTAACTCCAAGTCCTCGCCAACGGCACCATCAAAGAACCTTGAAGACTCAGTTCAAAAGTCGCGAGGATGGACCCACCTCCAGCGGAATGACTTCACCCCAGTGGTCTTCCCCAGAGGTAGGTCCAGGGGGCCACTGTCGGTACCCTAGAAACCGTACACCCCTTGAGGTTACAAAGATCTCCAAGAAAAGTCATCTACTTGATTTGAAGACCTTCTTAGGCCCACATGTCAGATAAAACCGGACCCGCTTCTCCAACATGGTTAATCCCAGGGTCGCCACGTGTACTATCAAACCGGAGCTACCGCCCACAAGGGGGAAGCTCCAGACCATGTATCGAAATGGCACCTCCGGACTTAACCCCAGACCGAGAGAAGCTCCGGACCTGACACGTGTCAGGTAGCTCCGGAGCTTCCTGTTTCCCACAGTATGCTCCGGAGCTGCCACATGTCCAATCGTCGGATCTTCAGCCTCTAACCTCCGGATGACCCCGCAACGGCTCCGGATCTTCAAAGGGGAATCAAGGACTTCAAGAACCGATTAAGTGTCATTAATACCATATTAATAACACTTAAATGGACGACCTTAACACCAGTAACGGTGCTTTCAAAAGCCCATTACGCGGTCGTTAAGGAAAATTAAATGTATTAAATAAGTGTCAATACTAGTAACCGCCGGGGTCACATGTCGGGCCAGGCTAACATGTAACGGCCTGCCCTTGTACTATAAAAGGACAGGCTGACGACACGTTCAGGGGGCTAGACACACACACCATTGACGCTCAACTCAAGCTCATACAGCTAATACAACACCAACACACTCGTGGAGTAGGGTATTATGCTCAGGCGGCCCGAACCACGTAAACTCTTGTGTCTCCTGCGCCATTTACTACTCACCTTCTTGAATCTCCGTGCGCCCACACCGAACATCAAACTCCTCTATCACTTTAGTAGTGTAGGGAGATCTGCCGGTTCCAAACCACCAACAATCTTCATCAAGCCAACGCAGGGAAAGGCAACAGTCTTGGACTCGGCCGATTTCCCACCAGATCTTTACAAAGATTTTCTTTCCATTTTTAAACATTACGTTTATTCAATAATTTTAATTAGAAAGTATTGACAAGTTTTATATGACATTTCTTGTATTGCAGCGCTTGGCGGTTTTACGCAGAACAACTTGGCGGTGAGAGACCTTCCAATACGAATGCATTGGACATTAAAACATATTATACTTGTCCGAAGCAGCCTGCTGGGAGTGTCTTATGCGGGTATTATGTATGCGAGCATCTTCGGACCGCCGGCATATATAGAGTGAATCGTGAGGATGTAAGTTATCCTTAATATCGATACCTTATTTTCTTACTTTTGAGTTTCATTTTCATTGTAACTAGCATAGTTTAATACTTATATTCTATGCTATTCAATATTAACAGAAACATTATTTTCATATTTTGATTCCAACTTCAAAATTTAATTTCTCATAGTACAACTGCTCCAAAAGTACAAACTAAATTCCTGTATATTCTCACTTTGATCTATACTTTGAGATTGTTCAAACCAACACATTCTAAACCTTGTTATGTGTTATATTGCAGCACACAAAGAATCTGAACGAAGAATGGCCGGTTTGTAGAAGTATTCCTGATGGAGGAGCCGACAGGATTGTTCTGAACTCTATCAATTCATTCGTTGTGGAATTTTGCACAAAAGAGGGAAGTTCTTTGATGAGAATGGTGCAATAGCTGATGTGCCAGAACTTTGCGACTATGCCAATAGAAACAATTTTTAGTGAAAACTTGTAAACTATGAGATGAATTTTATGTGTAACTTGTACATATGTATATTGTTTTAGTGGAATTGGCTTCTGTGAGATGACTTCTGTGATGATAATATTGTTGAGTTCTGTTCTGTGATGATATTGTTGACTTGTGTTCTCTGATTATATTGAATTGACCTAGAAATTAGAAATAACAACAGTAGTACTGCATAGGTTATACCTTATCACAGGCGGTTATTTACAGCCGGCTAGGAATGCCTGTGAAAAACAATTATCACATAAGGCTAGATATAGGTTAAGAACCATATGTGATAACCTAATTATCACAGGAGGCTACTGTTATGGCAGAAACCAGCTGCGGCAAAAAGTCTTCACAGGCGGCTTGATGTAGGTCAACATCCGCCTGTGATAACACCATTATCACAGGCGGTTAGATATGCTGCAAGACCCGCCTGTGATAAGACAATTATCACAGGCGGGTATGTATGTTGCACTACCCAGCTGTGATAACTTATCTTCACAGGCGGCTAGCATAAGTAAAAACCGCCTGTGATAATGTTTCTTCACAGTCGGTATTACTTCTCCGCCTGTGAAATTGTGGATTATCATAGGCTCTTCGTTTCAGGTGGTTTTAAAAACTGCGTGTGATAATAGGTTTGGAGCTGCCTGCGATAAGGCTTTTTGTGGTAGTGGATGGAACTTGAACTCCCATCACACCCAAACACACTCGCGCTACTGAGTGTTGCCACGACGACTCGAGTCGGGAATGGAAATAACACTCTATTCTGGACAGATCGTTGGCTGAATGGAGCGACTATAGCTGAGGTGTCGCCGCTTGTGTTCCAACACGTGCCAACAAGGATGAATCAACGCAAAACTGTGGCTGAAGCTTTGCATGAGAATGCTTGGGTGCGCGATATAGTTGGGGGCCTAAGTTCGGAGGGTTTAGGAGAATATTTTCAATTGTGGTCAAGTATCCAAAATTTGACATTATCAGCAGAAGACGATCAACACCTATGGAGATTCGAGGCATCTGGACATTATTCTTCCAAATCTGCTTGTCGAGCTTATTTCGCTGGTGCCATCATCTTTGAACCTTGGCGCCGTCTATAGAAATCTTGGGCTCCGGCAAAATGTATGTTTTGTTTGTGGTTGGTGCTCCCTAACAAATGTTGGACAGCTGTTCGCCTCTCTAGACGCGGACTGCCACATCCCGAGAAGTGTCTCCTATGTGATCAAGAGGAGGAACCATCCAACATATCCTTTTAACGTGTGTGTTTGCGAGGCAGATTTGGTTCAGATTGCTATTGATGATCCACATGTCACATGCTATACCTATGACAAACGTGAGGTCATTTGGAGACTGGTGGAGCCGCACTATTAGTAAAGTTCCAAAGGAACACAAGAAAGGAATAAACTCGTTAATTATCTTGGGTGCTTGGCTCATCTGGAAACGGTGCAACGCTTGTGTTTCTGATAATGTGTCTCCCTCCATTAGTGAGGTTATGAGAACCTTCTCAGATGAATACAGGTTATGGTGCTTTGCTGGAGCCAAAAAACTCCAAGCCCTTAATTTGCAGCAGGTGTTAGGAAGCTAATCCAGGTTTAGGTCGGAGAACCTATTGCAATATTTTTATTCGGTGTATTGAGCCTCTCATATCTGGACCCTATATGTGATGGCTTGCTGTAACAGGGTCCACTTTTTCTTCTTATAATACATAGATGCGCATCTCTCTTGCGTATTCGAAAAAAAAGGAGTGCTGTCAAAATTTCACACAAAGTCCGTCATCTTCAAAATCACGTAACTCACGATCCAAAACAGCTGTGAGGATAAGTAAATAATGGTTAGAAATATATAGAAGTCTTCTACAACTTTTTCTTTTCACTCACACAACAAAGTCTCAGGTTAAATTGGTGAAATTGTCAGAATAACAGAAACTGTTGCAGGGATAGAAATCTGGGATAAGTTCTGCACCTTGCTGTTACTTAGTCATAACTCTATGCACTAAAAAACAACAAGGGTCATGTGATACGCCGTTGCAAATCTTAGGATGTGTACTACAACTTCGTAATTCTGAGCATCATCAAGTTATGTCCAGAAACACTTGGAAAAGTTGGATGAAAGTATGTGCACACTAAGGATATGCTGCACAGCAATGCTCCAGAATTGCTGTAGCTTTAAAACTCCATATCTCTTGAACTAAAATTGATATGAGAGTAAATGAATACTCATTGGAAATATAAGGAAGTTAACTTTAACTTCGGTATTCAGCTCAAGTTATGAATATGCTATTATTATGTTCAAAATTTGAAGTTAGTACAGACTGGTCGATTCTAGACACTAAATTGATCGTGTAAGTTTAAATATGGAAACTTGACTGAGATGCTAGTTGGTTTGATATGAAGGGAATTTTAGAGCTACTACGTTGGAACTTTAAGAAGGAAGGAGCGTGCTCAAGTGACTTAAATGATCAAGTGGGATTTCATTTCCAAGAGAATGCAACTTCAAGCTTAAGGCTGACCCGTCATAGAGGAAGTGTAACTTCAACTCCATGAGTTCTATCGAGGAAGACTTCAAGAACCACTACATGATTGAAGAGAAGATTAAGTGAAGCACCATCAAGGACAACTCTAGTAGACTCGATCCTATGCCTAGTGGTATTCTACCATTCAGGTGAATTAGTTAGAGTTGTCACGCAGAAATGACTCCGTGGTTCCAGCAAGTGGAGCGAAGATTTAGGTCCAGAAATAGATAACTCTATTAGAATGTGTACACGTTTGCAAAAGTTAAAGTTGTGTCGTATATTGCTCACCATTCCTTGCTTTTTTTGGTTAAACTTAAATTATGCAACCTTGGTCAAGATATGAGAAGGGAATTCCTTATTCAGCACTTCTCAAGCATTGTAAAATTGAGATAATGCTTACCGTGTTTGAATCATTATACATACTTTTGCTCAAATCACAAAAATTGAATGCACCATATCTATGCATAGTTTCTCGCGGGATTGCATTGAGTCTGCGTAACATCATCCGATTTGGAATGCATTATGATAAAAGAGTCATAAGTAATTTTGAGCAAGAATGTGTATCTCCATTCAAAAACTTGAGTATTATCTAGCAATCTTGATTGCTTTTCCAACTCTAGTAATCATCACCTTACTTGCTTTATCTTGGTTAAGTAATACCGGGGAAACCGATTACTCAATCATCCTTGCAGTTCAACTGTGAGTTGAATCTTCATCCTTGACTTGTACAGATTCAAGTATCTTAGTTATGGAAACAATACCACTATTAATTCATGAGGTTCTGCCTTAATTGATAAACCTCAATAGAAACCTTGATTCTCTATGTTCGCAAGATTGTCATCTTATTGTTGAGCTTGCGAAACTCTTTGACTCGTATTGTATGGTGACGTTGACATATCCAGAAACCTTGTTGTTGCCATACATATAGTGGCTTTGCTGTTTGACCATATAAGAGAGATGAAATCTTTACTACTCTTATATCCCAACAAAGTGATCAGATTATTGACTGCCTAATTGAGAAACCTGATCCGGACGAGATTAATAATTTGTTGTTTAATCTCGCCAAACCACCTTGATTCATGATTGGAAAATACTACACTAAGCTTTAAGGACTCAGTTACACAAAGCCTAAGGTGAAAGCAGCTACAACGTTATTTAAGATAATCAAGATGCTCAAGAGAGTTGAAGAATAAAAGTTGATTCTCCGAGTACAAGACTAGGATAGAAAAGTCTCCATGAGAGGAACGTCAAGAATTAGGAAAGCCACGTAGTATAGAACCCTCTGTGTCTCTACCATGAAAAAGGTTACATCAGTTCAATGTCAAGAAGAATATCTCAAGACCCGATGTAACTTCACATTAGAAAGACTCAAACTTTACGATGTGATGCCATTCACGTCGAGCATCCAAATCAGATTTACAATAAGAAGAATCGAGTCACCAAAAGCTGAACTATGTGGTTCTACAAGATAATCTGGACTAACCATCCATCAAGGAAACCACATGAAAAGGTGAGAAGTTTCACTGATCCATTTACTTGGAGTGTTAGCGTGGTCTCGCCGCTAACCTACTTTACATTTCTCTTTATCAGCAGAATCTCGGGATAATATTCTTTTAAGGGGGAAGGGATCTGAAAGCCCTAAAAACCATTATGTTCACCTTAGCGAAGAGACTTAAAATGAGGAACAAAAACAAATGGAAAATAATGCAACTTGAGAATGATTAAAAAACAAACAAAGCCTTAAAATTTCAATCAAAAGTCATTTCTGAAAATAAATAGAGGAAGGAGTAATAGTGGATTTTAAGTACATATAAAGAACTAAAAGAATTAAAACATGACTTGAGAAATTAAAATGCATTTAAATTTCAAGTTTTAGATCAGCAAAAATATAATAATGGAAGCAACAATTAACTAAAATATTTGATTTAGTGTCCATGTAAATTGAGGAGATAAAAAAGGAGAAATAATAAAGCAATTGCCAAAAAGAGTGAAATAAAATTCAAAATTTAATTTCCCCATTCGAAGTGTCAAAATCCAAATTTTATTGTACTATAATTCTTCTCTTTTTTAAATCAGTTCTCCTGTACAATTCTCACTAAGTTTGAGCTGTGTTTGCTGGAGAGATTTGACTTGGAGAGAATTGGGGATAAGGGGAAGAAGTGAGGTGGATCTCACAGGTCAGTGGAAGCCTCACGTGCTCTGTTTTTCACTTGGCTCTCTGTTCTCCCCCCTGTTGCCACCGAGACGCATGCAATGGACACCTCCTCGGTCAGTAATTCTATCCACAGAGAGCAAAGATAAACCTGGCTGTCTCTCTCTCTCATTCAACTTGCTGCCCACACAACCAAATCATAGGCTTGCTCTGTTTTCAACTACACCGCTCACTAGATTCTCATCTCGACATGCCATGCTGCTGTTTGGACCATGGCGCTGCTGCTGCCCTGCTGCCTCCCAGCTCGTGCTTGCCTTTTCTCCATGGAAAAAGTTAGGAGCACGCTCCTCTCATGACTCACGAGCTGCTCGTTTTCTCTCTATCGCTTTGCCACGGCACAAGGTAATCCGGTGCTCTGTTTGCTGGCGCCGAGCTGCACCGCACGTAGAACGACGGTACCCCGCGGTTGATCTTTATTACAGCCACGGACAAGACCACCGAGCAAGGCGCAATTGTGTGCTTGACCCTCCCGAGCAGTGCCCCCATCGCCTTCACCCTCGCTCGAGCATACTATGCAAAATTCTTTTCCGGAGATCAAAACTGTGGTGCCGCCTGTGCTCACCGTCTCCCTAGATCTCCGGCGTGTTTCTCACGATATCACTGCCGCAAAAAGGTTCCTTACCCTTCCTCTTTCATCCCTAAGTGTTGCTCTTCGTCGCCTAGCTCAACCCCGACAGATTTAAAGTGTTACGCTCAGACTTTTTCCATGACCCGTGGCTAAACACTCAAGAAATTCTTGTTACACCGAAAACCACTCTTCAATTCCCTTATAGAACATGTTCTGTAGGTCCTGGCGAGTCTCTACAAACAAGAAACAAGTCCAATGATCGAACAGAGGCACCAAAATCGCAAAATTCTCGGCCCCGACTCTGTTTTTACCTAGGTCACGGTTGAACTCTGACTTAGAGCTCATTTTCTCCCAATGTCAATCCATAATCCTGTTCCACTTCACGCTGCTGCGATATGATCAAATCCCAATCCATATCTTCAATTATTATCCAAGTTCTTGCTCGTCGAAGTTGGCCACCATAGAGCTGCCGCCGCCGGCTCCCTGCCGTCCTCCCCGGCTGTCGACGACATGCCCATGTTGTTCCCCACCCATCTTTACCCTCTGGAGGCGATGGGAAAGGCTCCACAGAGTCCGGAAACCCATTCCCGGCAGGTAGCGCCGCCGCGCCTGGCAGCAGTGCGCCGTCCGCACCTGGTTGCCCGGCTTGAAAAAGACTTAAGCCCGCCCCCCACCTGTCAGCCTAATGCCCCAATGTCTGGATCTTTTGTGGTGTGTGATCTTATGTGACTATGGGTGCTCACACCGTATAGCCTGTGCTGCATGTTTCCTATTGGCTGGATTAAAATAGGGGACCCACTAGTCCTTGGCAGCTGTTTGAGTTATCCCAATTCCTCTTGAAAGAAAAAGGCAGAAAATACAAGCAACTTGGGAAAATCATAGATGCAAGTAGGAAACTCCAAAATTCGTCAAATAAATTTCTTTGGACTCCTAATTTCAAGTACTTTGCATTGGAGCAATTTAATCAGTATTAAACTTCTTCTACATTTCTGAATAACTCCTTTTCTCTAAATCACTTGGGAATTTATTCCAAAAGCAAATGTCATTATAAAATTACAAAAATTGACCAGAATGTTATTCATATTATATTTGAAACCCAGTAAAAACTTCAGATCTATTAACCTTGATTAAGTTAGGTAAATTTATCAATTTTCCTCAGCTTAGTAGAGAATAACAGAAAATGACAGTAGCATTTTCAGAAAATGACAGAATCTTGTAAAAATCAATACCTGCCTCTAGAATGCTTAGAAAAAATGTCAAACTAATTTTGTTGGACTCCATATTAACTCCGATATCCATAAAACTTAGTTTGCCTCATGAAAAAGCTTCTGTTTTGCAATGAAAATTCAGCAAATCTTAAACACTTAAGGAATTATGTAGACCGCTATGTTTCTTTGTCAGAGCTGAAACTTTCCTGGTTATTCCTCCATGATCTCCTGAAGGAACTGTGAAAAATGGTAGCACCAGTGGACCTGTTTAGATCACATAATTGGATGAAGAGTCCTCTATGTCCAAAACATTGGTCATTTCATTTTGTAAGCAAATTCTCCTATGTTTTCCTCTGTTTGCTCCTCTGTTGTACTTGTACACCAGAGACTCAAATCTCCACACCAGTTGCCCTTTCTCAGTTTGGAGTGTATGCAAGTTCATTTCTTTATTTGATAATTTGCATTCTTTTCTTGGGCACATTGCACTTCATCTCAAATAGTCCCTATGTTCATTTGGTTTTTCCTCTCCTGGTGCCACACATTCCAGCAGCAGATTTTCCCCTCTTATCCAGTTAACAGCTTCATTTGTAATTACTAAGTTGCCATATCCTCACATATGCATATTCATATTGATAGGGATCACAACAACGGCATTCGACAAGTGGAGATGGATGAGGAGCACCGCTTGGAGGAGGAGGCACAAGAAGGACTTCGCTACGAGCAAGAATTGCCCAAGCAACAATAAAGACAAGCAAAAGGAGGAAAGTGATGAGAAGCTGCATCCAGATGATAAAGCCGCTGACTATATTGACATTTTCCTAGTTGCAACCTAAGGCAAGCCCCGGTTTGAATTTAAGTGCATTTTAAAGTTTTGCTTTATACACACTGTACTGAATAGACTTGATATGTGCATTAGGTCTATGTTGATTGAATACTCCACATGCATGACCAAATAATCCTTGGAGTGGATGGGTAGTATAAGACTCTATCGTATTATTATTGCTATGCTTAATGTAAAGTTAGAAGATCGGTAGAAGTCTAGTATGTTGGACACTACTCGCGAGATTGGTCATATTTTATCGAGCACAAGTCAAGTTGTAAAATCCCACTTTTTCCTTTTATGAGAAGTTCAACCACAAGTGGTTTATCAAACATAATGGAGGGCAACAAAATTTTGCACATAAGCTTGACCTCACCAAAGTGTTTTCTTTCTACAAAGTTGGGAAGTTATTGATTGCAATGGCTAGGGCAAATTATATGGCAGCAGTATAAAAATCAAAACCAATGTTATTTGATTATGTTGCTATGCATATTAGGCCCTGCCAAAAAGATTCAAATCCAAGGCTCCAAATTTTTCCTTGGACTCTTAAATAACTAAATAGCTTCTCAGAAAAATTTCATGATTTTCGAAGTACATCTTCCAATGGTTTGGACACGTACAAAGGATTCAATTCGCATCGACATCAAATTTAGCTTTGCACTAAACTTTGCCCAAATCAACCCCTAAATTTTTCTACGGCCTTTTATGGTTCAGGGAACTTGATTTCAAAGTTTGGAGATTTTTGGACCTCAGATACTATTTACTTCAACAATGTTTATACCCATATTGGAATTCAAATTTGAATTTGAATTTGATGCAAACTATGTCCAAATTGAATTCTGATTGCAGAATTGAATTCCCCATATTTTTCTTAGTCTACCTGTAAATTTTCGGAATTTTTGGACAATGTTTAAGCTAGAATTTAGAGGAATGGATAAGGGAGAGAGGTGGGGCCCACAGGTCAGGCAGTGAAACCGATTCA
The DNA here is from genome assembly GCA_036927565.1 of Tuctoria greenei. Taxonomy (NCBI): domain Eukaryota; kingdom Viridiplantae; phylum Streptophyta; class Magnoliopsida; order Poales; family Poaceae; genus Tuctoria; species Tuctoria greenei. Next base: position 103,870,448 of record JAYESD010000006.1, on the reverse strand, counting down.
CCGCCTCTGTTTCTCACCCCCGGTCGACACCGCGATGCTTGCATGCGCCAGCTCGCCGTCGGCGTCGGTTGCCTCCAGCTGCCCCCCTGACGTCCTCATCTACCGCAGTGGAATGCCCCCCCCCCCCCCCCCCCCCCCCGTTGACGGAGTCCTCATCCATTCACCGCACCGCGCCATTTTTCATCGCCGCCGCGATCACTCCGTGCCGCTCGACGCCGCGCAGCCTCGCCGTCGATACAAGCATCCGCATCCTCTTCAGTCAATAACAAAAAGGTGCGCAATGACCTCGTGCAGCTTCTTGTTAAGCTTGAATCCCTATCATGCATCCTAGCTCTAGTATTCTTTAAAATCCCGAAGCACTATTATCACGTTGAGGCTAGATCGTCGGTTTCATTCCGATTGTATGTAGAAAATCACTTCAATCCAGTTAGAGGACATGATCCATGTAGTCTAACACACCTTCCCTCCAAAAATCAGAAAGAACCATCGGCTAATTAGCAAGATCTTCAAGTTTTCACCTTCCGCCGCTGTTAACGCTCGGTTCACCGTCCACTTCGGTATTTCCGGCTATGACACGAGCTCTAAACCCTCCTGAGACCTTCCCCATGCATCCACGATGCTTCCCGAGCTTTCAAACGAGAAGTTTAGCTAGGGAATCGAAGGTCTCCACTTCACCGAAACCCTACCCCCCGCCGCCGCCGTCGGGATTAGCTTTCCGGTCACCCCTCGCCGTCGCGAGCTAGTCCATTGTGTTCCCCGTGCGAAAATATGTGGGAGCGGCGAGTCCCGAGGCCTCCCGTAGGCCGGAGGCTATCGCCTGCGAAAGCGCCGCTGCGCGCCGGTGAGAACGCCGCCGTCCGAGCAATGACTCGAGGTGGAAGAAGACCGGGTTCGCGGGTCCCACCTGCCAGTGAATGCAACGCGCCCGGATCAGTCTGTGGTTACAGATCTAGTGTGGCCGCGTGGAAAAGTGTACAACCCCCAGTGTGGCTTGCCCCTGATTGGATGATTTTAAATCCAGTGGGCCCTGGCGCCAAATTCAAAAGATGAATTTTCCCTTTTGGTGCAGAACCATTTCCAAAGTTTGAAAATCAATATCTTTCTGTAGGATGCTCAAAAATATTCAAAGAAATTTTGTTTGAAAGCCCTTGAGCTCTAGTTTCTATCAGTACAAATTAGGTTCTGTGAAACTCACGGTTAAATTCTGTAGGAAACAATATTTCCAAATACAAATACAATTTTTCCAGATAAGATAGCCCTTGGAAAAATCGCCAAAATTCACATAGAATTAGCGGTCATATTCTTGACTGCCAGAAAAATTTTGGGAGCCATTGAACCTGTTTAGCCCTCTGTATAGTTCAATTACCTTTTTCGGTTATTGAATTTTTACATATGTTCAGTGGCTTTATTATGTCCCAAATTTGGACTGAACCTTCTCTTAGTCATACACTAGTTCCTGTAAAAATCTTGGATTTAATTGACCTACTATCCTAGTCCTAATTCAGTTGCAAACTGAATATTGATTAAATGGCTAACAATTCAATTATAAGATAATTCCAGAAATTCTTGCCAACTTAGAAATACAATAACTCCTTCACCAAAGCTTAGAAGCTTATGGAACAAATTTTGTTAGAAAAAAGACAATTTCGTCTATCTTGATTATCAACTGTTAGCTATGTTCAAGATACAGTTTCCTCTCTAGAATTTTTGGAAATTAATTGCTTGCTATAATTTTGGAGACCACAATCTACTTTGATCATCTCCTGTTCTTGCAAGAGTTTCTATCATATTCCCTAGTATCCACCTTCAAAGTTACAAAGCCAATTAGGTCATTATCACATAATGGTCACCAAAAATTAAATCATGGTCTTGGTAAAAATTATTTTTCAAAGTCATTCATATACGTATTCAATGCATATCGTATAGTGACCAAAGTCGAGGAGGAGCCAGAAACCTTGGAAGAGCACCTTCCAAATATTAACTCAGACTCTGACCTGCAACAAGGCAAGCTCCCGTTTGCATTTAAGTCATTTATAAAATTTTACTTTATCACTATGATGAATAGCATATGAAATGTGCATTACGTTTAGGATGATTGATACTCCACTTGCATGACCAAAAATCACAGGGATTGGTTGGAACGAGTTACAGTTTGACCTGTAGTAACTGCTTTGCTAATGTATAGGAAATCCGGTAGAAGTCGAGTAGTTGGAATCTACTCGCGAGAGATGTAGGACATATCTCACAGGATTGGTTAGATAGAAAATGGCATAATATAATGAAACTGAGACCGGGCAGGGAATGGATAGGAAGCGGTGAGAATTGAGTCTCGGTCGCATAGCCCTGCCTATGTCGATTAAGGTCCGTCTGTATGCGGCCCCATCGAACAAGCTTGAATTGTACCGGTGACATAATGGACATATGGAATCCAGTAAACTGATGTAACTCGATAACTGGGGTGTCGAGGCCCATTAACTCACCATCGATAGGGGTGGGTTGAGGACAGTAAGGTGTAAATCGGTCGGCGGACACATGAGGTTTTCCGTGCGGAGACCTTCTGTTTGCGGAGGTGAGACGGGCTCGGCGTTCGGGTTTCTTGTGAATTGTGGCCATATACGCCAAGTACTAAAGTGTTATGTAGGTACAGGTGTGCTCGCTGACACTTCCGAATGACGTATGTGTCGTGTTGTCCGGGTGTATCCTGATTGCAATCACTGTCCCTCGCAGTAATAGAGTACCACTTGTTCACTGCGCCATGACGTAGTAAATACTAAAGAAACTAGAAAATTATATTGTATTGAATTATAATTGCTTTGCAACCTTGTATGATTTAGAGATAGTGCAATTAAAAGTTTACAGTTTCTCCATACTTTTGCTGTAATAGCATTATGTGCTCTGGGCATGTCATATCATCGGTAAAGCGTTTCTTGTTTGATTGTGGAGCCCATGATGTGCCATGCCTGGAGAATGTCATTTACTACATAAAACCTGATTATAAGGATCCACTTGTAGGCGAGTCATTTATGCTTCACCTTACCTATGTTTAGTGTCCCCTTTGCATATGTCTAGTGAGACGGGTTAGTCTTGCTGAGCCTTATGCTCACGTTCACAGTTAACGAGTCTTTGCAGGTTATACAATTGATGAAGGGTTTGATGATGAGGCTGCACCCCCTCCAGGGTGTACAGCCGAATGGGAACCCTGCATGCCGTCGTGATTGAGTGTTGCTAGTGCAAAGTATCCAAGGCATGGATAACTTTGCTTTTGCATAGCTAGTGCTGAGAGCGTAGCTATGATATATATATTTCTTTACTTTCGCTAGTATTGTAAAACTTCCGCTGTATTATAAACAAAAGACTTCGTCTTGTATTTTATTTGGGTTCTGTTCCTGTATACTGTTGGGTGTCGCATCGCACGACACCACCCAATGATATCCTCGGACGTCGGGATTCCGGTCCCCACAATCATGGTATCAGAGCATCATTGGGAACAATGTACTTGAAAAGAACATATTTTCAAAAATTAGGATTTGAGTGAGGAATTAGCTATATGCCTTTATAAGGAGTATTATTAGTATAAGATATAAAGGTGGTAAAGTAACTATGTGTTATTATATTCTGTAACGACGCCCCAACGTCGGGTAAGAGGTAAGGTACGCCACCGAGAGCGGGTCAATCTCGGTAAGCTCAGCATACGAGGAGTGGTATGTGAAATTTCCGTGGCTTGGCACGGGAAGTTAATAGGAGTCTCTGAAGCTCTCAATGTTTTTGAGAACCTATGACACGCGGTACCCCAGCGTGCTTCAAAGTTAGTGGGAGCCCTCATCGGGTGGTGTATAACCCGATAGTATGCCTCTCTAGAACTATCCATGTTCTATGGGAGCATGCGAAACACATATGCCCGAGCGTGTATAAGCCGGATCGTACGGGAGTCTTTGCTGTACAGACGTATTTACAGCCATGTACATCGATACATGACCTTGCTCGAGGGTGACTCACACCAGAGTCGTATACATTTATTTTCATATGTATTATTGTGACTGCCTGTCGTATTTCCCCGTACCGCCCTTGAGGTGTGAAGGTGTGAAATGGGATTGTTTGTCTTCTACAGGTACACTAACTCCGGTAGTGACCCGTGTAGCAAACGTTTGTGAGAGATCGATATAGGAAGCACCTATAGACGTAACCGGATATACCGGATAGAATTTTCTTTGGTGAGATATGTAGTACCGTCAGTATCAAACATGATACTAGACCATCCCCAACGACAGAATGGATGCATAATGCTTTGGAAAGTCCAAATATCAGATGCTGGTAGGTTTGGACTTCGTAAAAAGGGACTCCGACTCGATAGGGTAGATAGAATCAAGATTCTTGATTTCTGGGAGAAGTTGGCTCGACTTCACCAGGTTGTAACCTTGGTTATCGAATAGATAACATAAGATTATCATATATGGATGGAAAGCTCGTGAAGACCTCTACAACTTTTCTGTTAACCATCAGGGCAGAAAAGTTTGAAATTCTATTGAAATCTGGAGTATACTAAAACTGCTCCGGATGACCCAACCATTGTACCAGTTCCAGAAATATTGCCATAACTCACTGTAGCAACATATTCTGCCTTATTGTGACACATGTATAGAAAGGGCAGAGGCATGTATATAGGTTTTATATTTAGAGTTTTTCTTAATTCAAATTTGATTGAAATCAAATTTGGAACTCAAAACAGTGGACTGCAGGACTACTGGTGCAAACCAGTCAGTTCAACTGTTTAGTTTGGATAGTTATAACTCTTAATCCAGATTAGTGAAATAGTCACATATATACATATCTGGAAAGCTTAGGAAGTCCTCTAGCAACTTTATTTTGCATTCCTGATCTAAATCTGGGTATAACGGTGTCTAATTCCATTTGTCGCAAACTTGGTTCTGGCAGTCCAGAACTTAAAACAGTTTGCACCTATTTGTGAATTCGCGCGCGATACCTGTATAACAAACTTTTCAGGGGTTAAATATTTTACTTCTGGATTTTTAACTTGATGTTATACAAGGTTTATTTTGTCATTACCTCAAAATATTATCATGATATCCCTGTATAAATTGTGGACATCACTACATATACAGGGGGGGTTCTGTCAAAAATTCCAGAAAATATGGGTCAACTTAAAACCTGTATAGATTCTATTTCCTAGCTCACTTGTAGCTTTATGAGTACAATCTGGAAAGCTTGGAAAGTATACTACAACTTTTGTATTCAGCCCAACATTTGGATCTGACATTTCCTGTATGAAATTGCGGAATTATACAGGAGGGTCAGCTGGAACAGACTGTGATTACAGCTCCAGTTTTAAAAATTTTCTGAAAACTGTTGAGAGTTGGAAACTTTCTCATTGTTCCAGTATTCTTTCTATAGATGACGGATGTGAGGATGCTACTACCAGACGGATGGGCATTTTCCACTTGCGATGGTCATCCGGGCTTCCCATGTATGCTGCGGGAAGTGCTCCAACAGTTTGGCTTCACCGAGATACCATGCTATTGGGGTAGGGAAGCGATCGACAGAGGTGTTCGGTCGTGCACCATCTTGGTGGACATTCCGGCTAGTCCACGTCGATATGGATGGGCTCCTTTCTCGGTTACCATTGAGGGGGCTCAGTTAGAGGACACTTGGGCAGTCGCTGCAGGCGAAGCACTTATGAAGCTTTGTGGGCTTCATCAAGATGCCATGGCAGGGACTCGTCCGTGGTATGGCCGGCTTTGAGTGGCAACGTCGTATGGTTGCTGCATATACACCGTTTGGCGACACAACGCCGACGACACTGGGAACATATGCGGCTTCTTCCAATATGGTAGTTGTGATGCAAAGCACCATTATTTTGGAGCATGTCGAGGCTCTGCGGGAAGCGACGAAGCGGGGTGATACCCTTGATTTTATCAACGAAGGTCTACGTTCGCTCATAGCCCCAGCGAATCACCGGCTAGATAAGTGCGAGAGTCAGTTACATTATGCTCACATTAGGATATGGAAAGATCGTGCCGCACAACGACAGACTCGCACTGAACTACAGCAAGCTCGTAGTGAGCTACAAGCAAGTCAATTGGAGGTGCAACAACAGCAAGAGCAGCTGTTAGTAGTCACTGAAGAGCGGGACACCGCTATTGAGACAGCTCAAAATTCGGAGTATGAAGCAGGAGAACTACAGGATAATGTAATTGAGGCCGAGGCACAATTACAACCAGTGGTGTATCCACCGGCCCATAACATACCATTAATTATGGGTGAACAATTACCTTCAAATGATGAAGCAGAAGAAGAAGATCCCGAGGAACTTGAATACGTCGAGTAGGACGTATTGAAGGGAATGTGGCAGCACTTCTGCCAACACAGGGCAACATATAGTTAAATGGTTGCTCGTGTTTTTCTTTTGTGACCATGTTTGTGTCATATTAAGAGTAGTGGTGGTTATGTCTAGATAACTAGATGTGTACGACATATCACGAGGACCAAGTATGGTATAGGTGTATTTCCATAGTGGGAGTCCATCATTTTGGAGTTTACTACTGTAATCTTGGTCCAGAGATAATATATCTTGTATAAAGTTTGTACTTTATCAATATATGTTGATGTTGAATATTTTCTATCGTGGTCTACCGCATTACTATTTATATGGAAGGAGTGCTTACGAGTACTCCAAGGCCTTCAACCACTTGGCCCAATATGCACAGGACCAAGTGAACACAGAAGACAGGAAGCGAGAGTGCTTCTACCGGGGGCTGAACACCAAGATGAAGGACAAGCTGGTCTTGTTCAACCGCGGCAGTTTCAACGACCTGGTCAACACCGCGATCATGCAGGAGGACACTACTCGAGAACTGTCCTCAGACAAGAAGAAGAGGAGTGCCCCACAGGGCAGCGGAGGTGGTGCTCCTCAGAAGTACCGAATGGTGTATCGATCACCATCCGGCCAGAGGTGGCAACCGCCATCACGACCACCAATGTTTAGTGGTTGCTGGTTCGGCAACTCCTGGTTTCGACCGCAGCAACAGCAGGGGATGATCCCACGTGCACTTCCATCTCCACCACATGCATCGGGATTCTGTCCTCCCATTCGTACTGGCCAAACCCCGTACACATGTTTCACGTGTGGACGCACAGGGCACTTCGCCAAAGACTGCCCGCAGAGTAGGCAAGGCGGAGGACAATCATCATACCAGGGCGCCAACCAACCCCGCAATCAGCCCAAGAAGCCAGTTCCTAGAATCGGCAACGTCCACCACCTCGCCATTGAGGATGTTCCGGAAGGCGCACTCGTACTCACGGGTACATTCTCTATCTTCGATCATCCCGTAGTCATACTCTTTGACTCCAGATCTTCACACAATGTCATTAGCAAGTCTTTTGTCATTAAAAGTCAATTTCCTATAATCTCCACAAAAACTCCATATGTGATTAGCACTCCAGCCTGGGAAAACAGTAACAAATGAATTAGTTCCTGGGATACCACTTAACCTAGATGGAACCATATATCTTACTTCACTTCTGATACTAGAGCATCAGAAGTTAGAAGTCATCTTGGGAATGGCATGGTTACAATACCATGGTGCTATTCTAGATCTAGTCACTCGAAAAATATACCTAAATTCTCTACTTCATCCCTCTCAAGTCCTCAATCTTGAGAGAACCATTCTAGTGAATCCATCTACTCACAATACCGAGGTTATTGAGCTAAAAGATATTCTGGTAGTATGTGAATACCCAGAAGTGTTTCCTGAAGATTTTCCTGGTATGCCCCAAGAAAGAGATATAGAGTTCAAGATTGAACTTGCATCGGGAACAGTGTCAATCTCAAGACCACCCTACAAGATGGCACCCAAGGAACTTGCAGAACTTAAGGAACAGTTAACCAAACTTGAGAACAAGGGTTTCATTCGTCCAAGTTCATCACCATGGGGTTGTTCTGCACTGTTCGTAGAGAAGAAAAATAAGACCTTGAGACTGTGTGTAGACTATCATCCACTCAATGCTGTCACTATCAGAAACAAGTATCCACTACCATGCATTGATATCCTTTTCGATCAATTGGTGGGTGCTAAAGTATTTTCGAAGATGGATCTTCGTTCTGGTTATCATCAGATCATAATCCGACCAGAAGACATACCAAAGACAGCATTCTCGACGAGGTATGGAGTGTATGAGTACCTTGTTATGTCCTTCGGATTGACCAACGCACCGGCTCATTTCATGTATCTCATGAACTCGGTGTTTATGCCGGAATTGGACAAGTTTGTCATGGTCTTCATTGACGACATACTTGTGTATTCAAAATCCGAAGAAGAACATGCTCAACACTTGCGTATTGTGCTTCAACGATTATGGGACCACCAGCTATATGCTAAGTTCAGCAAGTGTGAATTCTGGATCAGCCAAGTGCCATTTTTAGGGCACATCATATCAGCAGTAGGGATTGCAGTTGATCCACGCAAGATCAAGCAAGTCCTCAAATGGGAGTCTCCAAAGTATGTACATGAAGTTCGAAGTTTCCTAGGTTTAGCTGGGTATTACCGGAGGTTCATTCCCAGTTTCTCCAAAATAGCTAAACCAATGACAGAACTTCTAATGAAGGGGACGAAGTATGTACGGACTGAGGCATGTGAGGCAGGTTTTCAAGCATTAGTAAAACACCTCACAACGGCACCAGTATTAGCTCAACTGGACACAACCAAATCTTTTGACGTGTATTGTGATGCATCAGGAATTGGTTTAGGATGTGTGTTGATGCAGGATAGATGAGTGATCGCTTATGGATCATGACAGCTTCGGAACCATGAGTAGCACTATCCGACTCATGATCTAGAACTCGTTGCTGTGGTACTAGCATTAAAGATGTGGAGACATTACCTACTGGGTAATTTAGTACATCTCTACACCAATCACAAGAGCCTGAAATACATCTTCACCCAAAAAGATTTAAATATGCGACAACGTAGATGGTTGGAGTTAATCAAGGATTATGAGATTGAGACCTACTACCATCCAGGCAAAGCGAATGTAGTCGCAGATGCTCTGAGCCGCAGGTCCCATGTCAACAATCTTTCCATTGCCTCAATGGAAGGAGAAGAAGAACTGAGTCTCTACTTGGTTCCATATGGGGCACTCTACAACCTAGCTCTCATTCCTACTATCAAGGAGGATATTATGGCAGCTCAGAAGGAGGACAAAGGGATGTCGCACATTCGCCAAAGAATGGAGAAGGGGGAGATGAAATGTTTCTGATGTGACGATGAAAGTACCCTCTGGTTTAAAAACCGTATAGTGGTACCCCGAAACCTGGAACTTCGGAAGAAGATACTGGATGAATCTTATTTATCCAAGTATTCCATTCATCCGGGAAGTAACAAAATGTACCAAGATCTGAGAAAGAAGTTCTAGTGGACTCGGATGAAGATAGAAGTAGCAAAATACATATCCGAATGTGATACGTGTCGACGAGTTAAGGCCGACCATATGAAGGCAACTGGACAGCTTCAACCTTTAAGAATACCGGCTTGGAAATGGGAGGATATCAGCATGGATTTCATAGTTGGATTGCCTCCCACTCGCCATAAGCAGACTCAATTTGGTTGATCGTTGACCGGTTGACCAAATCAGCTCATTTCATACCAGTCATTGTTAAGTATGATGTAAAGCGATATGCAGAACTTTATATCTCCAGAATATTGTGTCTACATGGTGTACCCCGCACTATCTTTTCAGATCGTGGATCTATTTTTGTCGCTCGCTTTTGGGAGCATCTCCATGATGCATTGGGTACCAAACTGATTCGAAGCTCGGCTTATCATCCTCAGACTGATGGACAAACCGAATGGGTGAATCAAGTGCTAGAGGATATGCTCCGTGCATGTGCCATCCACCATGGTAGGAATTGGGATGATCATCTACCATTGGCAGAATTTTCGTACAACAACAGTTACCAGGCTAGCATCCAGATAGCACCATATGAAGCTCTTTACGGCCAAAAGTGTCGCACACCCTTGAACAGGTGCGAATCTGGTGAGCGAGTGGTATATGGCATCGACTTGATAAAAGAAGCCGAAGAGCAAGTACGCATCATCCAAGCAAATCTTAAAGCCACCCAATCTCGTCAAAAGAGCTATGCGGACAAACGACATCGACCTCTTCACTTCGAGGATGGGGATCAAGTTTATCTCCGGGTATCCCCGATGAAAGGAATTCATCGATTCGGAGTGAGAGGGAAGCTAGCTCCACATTTTATTGGGCCATTCGCAATAATCAAAAGATGCAGACCTGTGGCATATCAATTGGAGTTACCGCCATCCCCGCAGGGGTCCATAATGTGTTTTACATTTCTCAGTTGCGGAAATGTCTCAAAGTCCCAACGAAAATACGTATTGAGGATTTGGAAACCCTCCAGCCAGATCTTACGTGTTCCAAAGAGGATAGTGTCAGATAGAGGTTCCCAATTTAACTCTAGGTTATGAGAGAAGATACATGAAGCATTGGGAACAATGTTGAATTTCAGCTCAGCGTATCGCCCTCAAACGGATGGACAAACTGAGAGGACCAACCAGATTTTGGAGGACATGTTAAGAGCTTGTGCTTTGAAGCATGGGAAAAGTTGGGACAAGAGCTTGCCATACGCAGAATTTTCATATAACAGTAGTTACCAAGCAAGCTTGAAAATGTCACCCTATGAAGCACTATATGGAAGGAAGTGTGGACGCCTTTGTTCTAGAATGAAGTGGGAGAAAATCAAGTATTTGGACCAGATATGTTGTAAGAAGCTGGAAAACAAGTCCAGATTATTCATGAATACTCGAGGGTTGCTCAATCAAGGTAAAAAGATTATGCGGACAATAGGAGAAGGAAACTAACCTTTGAAGTGGGAGATTTTGTTTACCTCTAGGTGTCACCAATGGGAGGTCATTTGAGGTTTAACATAAGAGGCAAGCTAGCACCTCGATACATTGGACCATTCAAGATTTTGGACAAAAGAGGAGTTGTAGCATATAAGTTGGAGATGCCAACTCACTTATCAGATGTTCATGATGTCTTTCATGTTTCCCAGCTCAAGAAGTGCTTGAGGGTACCGAAGGAACAAGTGCCAATGGAAGAATTGGAGCTAGAGGCATATTTGACTTATGCCGAGCAATCCGTCAAAATCTTGGAAACCAAGGAGAGGATCAAGAGAAACAAGGTTATTAGATGGTGTAAAGTTCAATGGAGGCATCAAACAAAATTAGAGGCAACTTGGGAGCTGGATGATGATCTCAAGAAGGGATTTTCCTATCTCTTCTCTTCCACATCGAATCTCGAGGGCGAGATTCATTTTAAGGGGTTTAGGTTTGTAACACCCTCATTTTCATGCATCATGCATTGCATAAGTTCGTATACATGTTTAACATTAATCCACATAAAAAGGAATAAGTTTAAAATTGATATAGAGCAAAATCGCACTTAAGAATTCTGGGAAGTGCGGACTAGTCCATTTTTGGTGCGGACTAGTCCGATTTCTCTCTGACCTCGCTCGGACATGTCCATTTTAGTGTGGACTATTCCGGTTTTATCCTCTATATAGTTTCGGACTTGTTTGGTCTATAGCGGACTAGTTCGGTCATCCCAACCTTGAGAAATTTCGCCAAGTCCCTGGACATGTCCGAACTTATCTGATGTCTAGCGGACTCGTTCGTTTTCCCTCTGAATAAAATCGAACTTGTCTGGTTTTGGCAAGACTTGTCTGATTTTCCTCTGACCAAGTTCGGACTTGTCGGATAGAGTCCAGACTTGTCCGTTTTCGCCTCTGTCGATCTTCGGACTAGTTCGGCCCTTTTCGGACTTGTCCGGTAAATTGTGATTCATAGTCAATCTTTTGTTCCACGACGTGTTTTTGGGTTTTACCTTAAGTGGGCCTAAGGACGTCGTGTCTAACTCTTTTTGGAGCCCACGTGGGACCCCACACCGGCCTCCACCCACCCCAAACTCGAAATCCATCAAACCCTAGCTCTCCACCCTTATATAAACAGCCCCACCCCTTTACTTTACATCCTTTTGCCTCAATTGGAAGTCCACCCAAACCCTAGTTCGTGGAGAGCCGCCATCAAGGAGGGAGAAGCAGATCCTGAGCAAGAAGAAGAAGAGGAGGAAATGAAAGAGGATCAAGATCTCCATCAAGTTTTCGTTCTTCATCAACAATTCACCTTCAAGTTCTTCATCAGACCTAGATCATCAAGATCCAAGTGTTGCCTCCAAAACCCTTGATTCATTGGAGTTCTAAACACCTGGTATACCTTCTACTTACTTTTTCTCACGCGAATTCAATCCCGTTTCTCCAAATGCACGTCAATCTAGAAAACCCTAGTTTGCTGCTCTTGCGACGGGCGGACTAGTCAGGTCCCAAGCGGACTAGTCCAATTTTGCCGACTATTTGCCGTTGAATTAAATCTAAATTGGTTCGAATCAATTCCAAACCTATTCAAGCTTGTTAAAAACTATTAGAACTAGTTAGTAAACATCATTGGCAACTTATTAACAAGTTTTACATCGCATTGGCATTAATCATGCATGACATATTGAGTAATATTTCTGCACTTATTAATTGTGATTCTTGTCTTTTATGTTTGTTGTGCGGTTTAGACGGATTTGCGCTAGAGAGCGTTGCAGAGGATCTCAAGCACCAGAAATTTGAAGTCTTTGATCCCAATCAAGCCCAAGAGCAAGACAAGTGTCCTTGAATATACTGATCCTATTTCTAAAATAAATGTTTTGTTTTCAAAACTGCATGCTTGTGTCAATTTGATGGGAATTCCTATGATAGGAAGTTTACTAGATTTGTTTAACCACCCTTGTCACTTGGATTACATGGTAGAGAGTCGGGAAGGGGTTTTACCTTTGCTTCGCTTAATTAATTGTGTGGGATTGAAGAGAACGTGAAAAACTACCAGAGGGCGGAAACAATTAAATCCCAACCCCTTCGGCAGAAAAACGATTTGTTAAAGAAATCGCGTGTGATATTAATATAAACGTGTTTCACCATGACAAAAGTGATATATATCAGAGAGAATCAAGTCACGAAGTCAACACAAGAAGAATCACTCAAATCCGTCGAGAGAAACTCAAGTTATGATCGAAAGATCGAACAAAGGTCAATCTGTCCTACCCGAGAAAAACAGTTCTGGAATACTGCAAAGAAACTAGTGTAGATCAGAAACCACAAATCCAAAGACTGTGAAATTTTGACAGATGTTAGATAATCAAGTTGTGAAGACAACCCAAAAGAATCAAGTCAATTGGATGGGTAAAACTAGAGTTATGATAAAACCACCGATGAAAGGTAGTGTTGTGCAGAAACTCGACGAGTAAAACTTGTCTGGAACAAGTCAGACGAACAAGGCACAAAAGTTCCTTCAAACTACGAATTTTATTCAATAGAACACATGAGGAACAGCCCCAATGTCGTCTACCACGATATCTAGGCTCCCTTGCTTATATAACCAGCCCTTATGCCAACCCAATCTTAACTAGGACTCCAATCCTACTCAGTTCACGAATCGAAATTTTCCATAACTGCTTAGGACTCTTCTATACGTAGATAGAAGCAATCTTAAGACTTCCAAAGACCTTAGGAATGTATCCCACATTCCTAAAACAGCTCAAATTCGTGACCCACACGAAATCCTATCATAACCAACTCGATACTTTCCATACCGAGCCATAACCGACTCCGCTGCAGTCAAAGTCATCAACCGATACGATCCGATTCTTCCAACCAGATCTTTCCTTCCATAAACCATATTCGGAACCATGTTGCCACGTCATGCACCGCATGCATACGTGCAAACACCTTCCATCGACGTCCAGTAACCTTCATATGTACTGCCCTTGATTCAATCATCCTGCGCGACCTCCTGACCCGCTCAACCACAATTCCTCCTAAATTTGGTTGTTGGAACCTCATCTCCTCCCTAAGACTAGTACAAAGGATCCTGTCACCAGCCATGACTTGAACTCAAGCAACACCTGCACATGAAAAAATAACCAATCCGTACGAGCCCAAGTCCGCGACTTGACTCAAGTCAGTTCCAAACACAACACCTTACGTGAGCAGCTCACATGAGCATGTTGCAAAGCATAGCAAAACGAATTCAGCCATATCAACCAAAACGCACCAAAAACATAGCAAATGAATACTAAGCAATCTTTCCATAAGTGTAAAGCAAGTTCGAAACATTTCACATGAAAATTTGGAACATTACGATCAAGCTCTGAACCTTGCCAAAGCTAATCGGAGCTTGAGCCGGAGCATACCAAAGCTAGTACAACCGTGCGCCGGAGCTTACCAAAGCTAGTCGGGCCTAGCACCGGAGCTAACCAAAACTAGTTGGAACTAATCATCCCAAAAGTCAAAGCTAGAAAAACATGTCGGAGCTAACCAACATAAGTTGGACCTAGCAAAACATATCAGAGCTTAACAAAGACATGTCGAAGCTATCAAAGACATGCCGGAGCTAAAGACAAAGCTCACCGGAGCTACTCAAAAACATGTCGGACCTAGACAAAGAAAGTCGAACCTATTGTCGGACCTTGCAGAAGCTCGGAGCTAGGGTTGGACCTTGCTAAAAAGATGTTATGGCAGCTGTCGGTACCCTACATACCGTATACCCCTTTGGACTGCAATAAGACAAAAAGAAACTTCACCTGTCTAACTTGAAGACCTCCAAAGGCCCCATGTGTCATATGGGACCGGACCTGCGTCCCCTCTATGGTTAGTACCTATGTTGTCACGTGTATCCTACAACCGAAGCTACATCCCACACATGGGAAAGCTCCGGGCTAAATACCTGTGCGGCACCTCTGGACCTAACCCTCGATAGAGGGAAGCTACGGTCCTGACATGTGTACAACAGCACAGGACCTACCCGCCCCAGACGGTAAGCTCCGGAGCTACCACGTGTCCAACCACCGGACCTTCAACTTCAACAAGCAGACTGAAGGACGCCCAAAGGCTCGGACCTTCAAGGGACAATCAAGGACTTTAAGACCCGATTAAGTGTCATTAATACCATCTTAATGACACACGATCAGAGGGCCCTTAATACCAGTAACGACACTGTCAAGGCTCGTTACCACGTTATTAAGGGTAATTAAGCTCATTAATTGTGTATTAAGCATCAGTAACCACCAAGGCCACATGTCGGGCCAGGCTAGTGATGTAACGACCAGTCCTTGTACTATAAAAGGACTGGTCGACCGATACAAAGGGAGTTCTCTTTTGGTCCCTCCTAGAGACACTCTTCCATACTCAGCTCTGACACACGCTCACAAGTGCTTAGAAGCTCAATACAACAACTACACACCCGGTGGAGTAGGGTTTTACGCTTAGGTCGCCCGAACCATGTAAATCCTCGTGTCAACTTGCCATTGTGTTCTGAATCTATGCGCGCCCACTACTAAACTACATATCCACGGGCTGCCAATGGTAGTACCGAGAGAATTGCCGGAACCAGACTCCGACAGTTGGTGCGCTAGGTAGGGGGGCCTGAGATTCAAGGATGGTGAACTCTGCTGCTGGATCGTCCAACGGCAACCCTACTGTACAACCTGCTGGAGGCAACCCCTCCAACATGCAGCAGCCAGTAGGTGTTGTGGCTCCGGCAAGAGTCATGCCACCGCCAGCACCATATGCACCAACAAATCAAGCTGGACAGTGAGATGGGGCGTCTGCGTCGGTCACGGAATCGGCGAACAACAACCTTGAACACGCGCTCCATGCTGCGTGTCCTATTCTTCAACGTCCACCGCCTCCAGGAGCATCCCAGGGTGTAATGGAGCAGTGGAGGGCTGATGTGGAACACTTGGTTGCAGCAGCAGCCTATCGCATCAGCAACCAAAGTCCTCCCCCCTCAAGGCGGGCCCCATCTCAGCATCGGACCGTGTTGGGTAGACTTGGTCCGCACGCTTCACAACACAGGAGGCGTGTTGCGTCTCAACAGGCGACGTCGCTGCCGTCCGGGGCGCGACGCACCAATACGGTAACCAAGTTTTCAACTCACGACCTCCGGGCGGAGCTTGATTGTCGTTACCGCCAACAGGACTGCCGCGTCCACATCATGCAAGCTCGTGAGAGGCGAGAGGCTAGGGACAGTCTGGCTCCTAAGGGAGTAGGAGGAGGATGTTCCGCCCTGGCCATGCACCTACACATGGTCAGATGACCGCAGAAGTTCCGGCCTCACCTGCCGGAGAAATTTGACGGGACTGTCAATCCCGCTGAGTTTCTCCAAATCTACTCCACCGCAATCCTTGCAGCTGGAGGCAACGTGGCCGTAATGGCCAATTATTTACCCGTGGCTTTGACTGGGACCACCAGGTCCTGGTTCATGAGCCTCCCGCCTGACTCCATCAACAGTTGGGCAGAACTATGCCAATAGTTCACTGCCAACTTCGGGAGTTCATATAAACGACTAGGCATGGAACTGGACCTTTTTGCTGCCAAGCAGAAGAGGGGAGAGTCCCTGCGATCCTTCATCCAGAGGTTCTCCCATGGACAAAACACTATACCTTCTATGTCAAGTGCTTTTGTCATTGTGGCATTTAGACAGGGCGTACGAGACAAGAAGATGCTAGAGAAGCTGGCGACCAAGGAAATCACCAGCCTCACATAACTCTTCAGCTTGGAAGCAAGTGCGCCAAAGCTGCGGAGGGCCATGAAATGCACTCCCAACCACCTCCGGGGGACAACAAAAAGTCCTCCAAGGGAGAAGCCACTACCTCCAGGAGTGGCAAAAAGAAGAAAAAGTCCAACGGCAAGAAAAAGCCATCGGCCAGCACACCAACTGCTGCAACTGCTGCAGCCCCGGGTGGCTGAGGGCCATGCCCCGAGAAACGACCTCGGCCATCGCCTGAAGACGGTGGCAGCTCCAAGATGTGGTGTCCCATACACAAGTTGAACAGCCACAACCTAGAAGGCTGCTGAGAGGTCCAGAACCTTGCCGAGCGCTACAACAAGCGTCGGGAAGAAGTTCCTTTCCGTCAAAGGGAAGGAAAACAAAAGGTCGACAAAGCTCTGGCTGAAGAGGAGTTAGGCTTTCAGGAACCTAAAAAGGTCTTGAAGGTTGTTTACACCTCCGTCGACGACGACTCCGACGTCTGCGACAACGAGCGTTGAAAGACCATGAACACCATATTTGGTGGTTCGTGGGACATCACCTCCCGCCGAGTCCTCAAGATCATGCAGCAGGACATGGCCTCAGTAGCTCCCACCGCCAGTGTAGAGCCACATCGAAAGTGGATGGACACTACCATCACTTTCGATGCTTCAGACTGCCCTCGAAACATGATCGGAGCTGGCCAACTCCCATTGATGGTATCTTCGACCATCAACAACATCCAACTCCACCATGTGATGGTGGACGGAGGTTCAGGGTTGAACCTCATAAGCTTTGAAGATTTCGTCAAGCTTCAGCTCCGACCTTTGGATCTTTGCCCCTCCCGACCTTTCTCCGGAGTAGGTCCGGGGGCCATAACCCCACTCGGTGCTATTACTCTCCCGGTGACCTTCAGGGCCCGGGAGAATTACTGCACTGAGAAGTTGGTCTTCGACGTGGCGTAGATCAACTTACCATTCAATGCCATCTTAGGCAGGCTAGCCTTGTACAAGTTCATGGCTGCTGATCATCATGGATACTTGGTGTTGAAGATGCCAACAACAGCAGGTGTTCTCTGGATCCGCAGAGATCGCACTATCGGAGTGACTGCTCTGGAAGAACTCCACGCACTTGCTACATCACAGGAGGAAAAATCCGGAAAGGAGCAAGCTCCGAAACCCCTGAGCATTCGTCATCGTGGCTCAACCTCCGCACCTCGCGTGCAACCAAGCGGTGACACCGACATTCCCGTCAATGTCGTCCATATCGGTTTCGATGCTGCTCAGACCACCCGTAAATCGGGAGGTCTTAATGACAAATAGGAACTCGCGCTCATCACTTTCCTCCGGGCTAACGTAAACGTGTTTGCCTGGCAACCGTCACAAATGCCTGGGATCCCTAGGGAAGTGGTTGAGCACAATCTGAAGATCTATCCCGACGCTCAGCCTATACATCAGAAGCCTCGGAAGCAATCAGTAAAGCGACATAACTTCATACGTCAAGAAGGGAAGAAGTTGCTTGAAGTTGGATTCATCCGAGAAGTCTTCCACCCAAAATGGCTGGCAAACCCAGTCGTTGTACCCAAAGCCGGCGGGAAGCTTTGTATGTGTATCAACTACACTACACTGAATAAGGCATGTCCAAAAGATCCATTCCCACTACCTAGAATAGATCAGATAGTGGATTCCACCTCCGGGTGTGAATTACTGTGTTTCCTAGATGTATATCCTGGGTATCATCAAATCAGAATGTCTAGGGAAGATGAAGAGCACACTTCCTTCGTCACAATAGATGGATTATATTGTTACACTACCATGCCATTCGGTCTCAAAAACGTTGCTTCAACGTTTGTATGAGCTATGTACAAAACCTTTGGAGAACTCATAAGAGATTTAGTGGAAGTGTACGTCGATCACATCATCGTCAATATCAAGAACAAGGAGTCATTCCTTGACACCTTGCAAGCTGTCTTCGACAAGTTGCGAGTCACATGCACAAAGCTGAACCCAGACAAGTGTGTCTTTGGGGTTAGCTCCGGAAAACTTTTTGGTTTTTTGGTGAACCACCGAGGAATAGAAGCAAATCTGGCGAAGAGCTATTGAAGATATGCAGCCACCAGCCCACATCAAGGACGTCCAGAAGCTGACTGGATGTCTAGCTGCCCTCAGCCGGTTTATCTCAACACTGGCGGAACGGGCGCTACCCTTCTTCAAGTTAATAAGGAAGTCTGGACCATTTCAATGGTCTAAAGAAGCAGAAAAGGCATTCCAGGAGCTGAAGCAGCTCCTCACCACTCTACCAACCTTGGTAGCTCCGAATCCTGGTGAGCCACTGCTGCTTTACATTTTAGCAACTGACGAAGTTTTCAGCATGGTCCTGGTTGCAGAAAGACCGGAACCACCTCCAGTTCAGGAGTCCAGACCCCTCCGGGAGGGTCCGGAGCTACCTGAAGATGAGTCTGGGTCCCAACTTCCAGACCCTGATCCTCAAGGTGAGACGCCGGAGGATCCATCTCCTTCAAATGAAGGAGTCATTGCTGCTGAACAAGAAGATTCGGACCCCTCCGGGAAGGTCTGGATCACTTCAGAAAAGCTCCGGGTTCCTCCAGCCGGAACTTGGAAGTCCCCAAACAAGGTCCAGACCCCTCCGGGAGGGTTCGGGTTGATGAGGAGGAAGCTCCAGGCCCGTTCGGTAGGGTCCGGACAGTCCAACGGCCAGTGTACTTTATCAGCGAAGTACTCCATGATGCCAAGACTCGGTACCTGGAGGTGCATAAGCTGCTCTACATAGTTCTTATTGCTTCTAGGAAGCTCCGACACTACTTCCAAGCTCACAAGATTTCAGTGGTAACTTCTTATCCACTGCGTGCAATCTTGCATAACCCCAACTCTACTAGGAACGTTGCAAAGTGGCAGTGGAATTGGCCGAGTTTGACCTTGAATTCGTCCCAAGACAAGTGATCAAGAGTCAAGCATTGGCAGACTTTATGGTGGAATGGACCCCCTCTCCATCAAATCCTGGGGGCCCCAGTGAGCAGAAGTCAGAACCCAAGGTTCCAGTCGTCACTGAGCCTCACTGGACTCTCTACTTTGACAGCTTTGTGCAGAAGTAGGGGGCCAGAGCTGGAGTCCTTCTGCTCGCTCCGACTGAGGAGAAGGTCAAATACATGGTCCACCTTGACTTCAAGGCGACCAACAACATGGCGGAGTATGAAGCACTAATCTATGGGCTCAAGGTGGCCCTATCGTATGGTGTCAAGCAGCTATTGGTAAAGGGTGATTCATAGCTTGTTGTAAAAAAAGTCAAAGGTGAATGCTGCTGCAATAACTCTAAACTAGCTGCATACTTACTTGAAGTCCAAAAACTTCAGAAGGACTTCGAAGTCCTGGATCTCTGCCATGTCCAGCGTCTCAACAACGCTAAGCTAACGAACTCTCGACGAAAGCTTCAATCGGAGCTCCGGCTCCAGACGGAACCTTCATCCAGAGGTTGTTTAAACCAACATCTTAGCCTGCCGAACTGAGCGAAGGGGACGAGACCAGCACCTCGAAGCTGGTGGTCCCGATGGCCCTGTTACCATGGCGCCTATCAAGGGTCGTAGGTGTTGTAGGAAGCTCCGCGCAACCCAGCACACAAGACTAAAATCCTGAAGCTAGCTCTGATGCATGGATCTCGGAGATACGGAGCTACTTGAAATACAATTTACTTCCTGAAGATAATGTATCCGCTGACCGGATAGTCAAATTGGCTAAGAGATACACACTGGTAGAAAGGGATCTCTACCGGCGTGGTGTCAATGGCGTCCTAATGCGGTCCATTACAAGGGAAGAAGGCTGCGAGATCCTCGCAGAAATCCATGGAGGCGAGTGTGGAAACCACACGTGTTCCCGCACGCTGGTTGGTAAAGCCTTTCGGCATGGTTTTTACTGGCCTACAGCGCTCAAGGATGCAACTGAGCTAGTGAAGAAATGTGAAGCATGCCGGTTCCATGCGAAGCAAATCCACACACCAGCTCAGCCTCTACAAATGATACCTCCTATATTGCCTTTCGCTGTGCGGGGGATGGATATCTTGGGACCTTTCCCAAGAGCCATCAGAGGTTACAAGTTCCTGTACGTTGCCATTGACAAGTTCACCAAATGGCCGGAAGCAACTCCAGTTGTGACAATAAACAAGCAATCAGCTATCAACTTCTTGCAGTCCATCGTATGCAGATTTGGAGTCCCAAACAAGATCATAACTGATAATGGGACCCAATTCACAAGCTCTGTGTTCCAAGGATATTGCAAAGATCTCGGCATTCAGGTCAACTAAGCTTCAGTAGCTCACCCGGCAAGCAATGGACAAGCTGAGAGAGCAAATGCGGAAATCCTAAAAGGACTCAAGACGTGCACATATGAGCGTCTGAAAAAACATGGAGCCAACTGGATTGAAGAGCTTCCGCCCACACTGTGGGCCAATAGGACAACTCCAAACCGGTCAACTAGAGAGACACCCTTCTTCTTGGTGTACGGAGCTGAAGAAGTCCTTCCTTCGGAAATCACCTTGTGGTCGCTCTGGGTCCGGACCTTCGATGAGGCCACACAGGACCAGCTCCGGCGTGAAGACCTTGACCCCTTGAAGAGGGAAGGTGCCGAGTAGCTGTTCGGAATGCCCGATACCGCCAAGCTCTTCGGCGCTATCACCAAAGGCATATTCACAGCCGACAGCTCGAGGAAGGCGATCTGGTGCTATGGAGAATACAAACTCGCAAAGGGTTAAACAAACTCTCCTTCAGCTGGGAAGGACCTTTCCGAGTGATCAAAGTATCCCGTCCCGGATGCGTTCGTTTGGCAACCGAGGATGGCACACCTCTCCCTAATCCTTGGAACATTGAGCTCCTCCGTAAGTTCTACACTTAATATCATGGAGGTGAGTCAGTAGTTACAGGTGATGTATGTTATAGAGTAATTGTAAAGAGTCGTGTAGCTCCTTCGGGAGAACAACCGGACCTTCCCGGAAGGTCCGCAAAGTTCAGGCAACACTTGTCATAGTCTCAGAACTAAAAGTGTAGCTAGCTACCTTGGGTCAAACGATAAATGCAACACACTTAGCCTGGTTCTGTACCCTAAGAGTGTACTTGTTTCCCCTGTACCCTGGACCTATAAGGAAAGACATCATTGTGTGTAAACAGACTCGACGTGAATTTATTTTGTACAGGATCAATATTTTTTATTTTTCTATTTCTTGTGTATAACAAAGTTGTGCAATCCCTAAGAAACTTTAGCTCAACCAGTTCATATATAATTCAAGTTGCATTGACAATTCTTCCGGGTCTAAACATTGTTAATGGTCTACTCGTCTGAATGACGCCAAGCCAATCTAGGTCTGGAGTGTGCTATCAACTTAGCCTGGTCCTGCACTCTAAGTACGCCACTCTACATACACCTCGGCAGGCCGAAGTAAGGCGAGTCGAGAAATGATCGGACCTGGAGAAAACAAGATAGTGCACTTGATTGTATGTAGAATTGCGTTCAACCTAAAATTTTCTCTTAGGAATAGTAAGTCGTAATTGAGTCATAGATAAGAAATGGATTTTATTGTTTTTCTTGACTTCAGTGTGCAGGAAAAATAAAGATCTCATGGTAATGGTGAATGAAGCCGGAGCTACCAAAGCTCCGACATCCCCTAAGGTGGCTTGTTGTCGATGTTTTAAACATTGATAGCGAGCGTCGCTGGAGCTACTAAGTTCCGGTAATGCCAGGGGGCCAGCCGTCAATGTGAACAAAAGATGGTGGGAAGACTCCCCAGTGGGGTCTGCTGTCGACACACCGTGTGTTGACAGTGGTCACTGCCGGAGCTACTAAGCTCTGACACCCCAGAGGACTAACCGTTGATGCTCTATGTGTTTAAAAGGGTTACTGCCGGAGCTACTAAGCTCTGACAACCTCAGAGGGCCCCTACTATTGGCGACTTTGGACATACAAACTACAAGTTCGAAGCGCGCACGTCTTCAACAAAATGCTACATCCTCTTGGTAAATGTTCACAATCAAATTGTGTACATCTACCAGGGGGCCAAGTGGTGCAGCAAAGGTATTGAAGACAAAAAAAAATGAAATTCATAAAAAACTTGGATTTCATTCATCTGGAGACAAGATATTACAAAATTGGAGAAAAAAAGAGAGGATACAAGCGGGAGCTATAAAGAGAGAGTCCTAGACCCTATGGAAGAACGAGGCGACCTTCTGGGCAACCTCTGACACGCTGGCTTTGGCGGCTTCTCCCTCTCCGTTGATGGGGCCTTCAAGCACCGGGTCCAGTGGGAAGTGAGGGTCCCGACTTGTGTAGCACGTCAGCATGAACTCTGCGACGTTCTTAGCCAGGGATTGTCCTTCGATTTCCAGCTGGTCCGCGATGACATCGCCCATCTTGGTGAGCTTGTTGCCCGTCGAGCTCAACGCTTGCAACGCCAAGTCAAGCTCCGACTCCAGGTCATCCGGACGCACGGGACTAAAACCAATCGGCGTCAGCGCTTCGTTGGCTTTGCCCAAGAAGTCCCAAACTTGTTGGGACTCCGCAGCCCTTGAGCCTCGCATCTCCTCCAAGGATCTCTTGGTCGCTGCAAGCTCCGAATTCTCCCGGGCAAGGCGCTTGACCTCTTTGGCGTTCTGCTGAATCTTTTCTGCAAACTGCCTTTCAAGTTTACCGAGCTCCTCCTCCCGGAGGTGGATCTTGTTTTGGCGGTCGACTAGGTCCTTCTCCCGGCCCCGCACTTTCTTCTCCCCGGCAGCAATTTCATTCTCCCTCTTGTGGAGGTCCTGTCCTCGCTGCCAGGCCTTCTTCTCCTCTTTCTCGCAGTGCTCCTCCAGCTTCTTGGTGCACTCCGCGAGACTCTTGTCACCCAGAGTTAGACTCTGAGTAAGCTCCTCCTCCCTCTTCACGAGGTCATCCCGTAGCTCCAGGAGTTTTTGCTCTTCATCATCGAGCTTTTTCTCCTGCTCCTCAAGAGCCTTCCAGTGCTTGACGAGGCTGTCATGGATGGCGCTGAGCTTCTCTTCGCAATCATTTTCTACATTATTAGCAGCTACGGCCTATTCGTGGATGGCCCGAGACTGGTTGTCAAGGGATCACACCATGCTTTCCCTCTCGTCCAGCAGATGACCCCAGTACTCCAGCCGGACTTTCTCCTTTTTCACCCACTCCTTGTCGTCGGCCAGCCTCGATTGCGCCAGCTTGGTCTCGAATTGGAGCCGGTTGCACCACCTCCTAAAGGTTTGGCACTCCTCCTCGAGGGCCTTGCTGTCGTGGTAGAAGGCCAGCTAGACCTGACGAAGACTAGAGCGGGCGTTGCCTATAGACAATGACAAAGAGATCGGCTTCGGACCTGCCGGGGTCTTCTCTGCTGGCTCCAGCAGGTTCACTGTAAAAAAAAAAATCAGGTCCCACTCTACAAGAGCGGTCCCCTGAGCTTCCACGGCACTAGGGCCGCCCTAAGGGATAGCCTCGGCCGCCGCCGAGGAAGGTCCTGTAGCAAAAGTTCCTACCTCCGAAGTCGGCTCCGAATGTCCTGCCGCCTGGTCATGAGCAACTCTTCCCTCAGAAGGGGGACCAGCAGCCTCCTCTTGGCAACCTAGCCCAGGCGCGGGCACCTCCAGAACCACTACCTCTGGGGCAGGAGTTGAAGGTTCGGCCAGAGCTAAAGCCACTTCCAGCTCTGATGCTGGCGCCTCCTCCATAGCCGTTTCAGGCGCTGGTGCTTCGACCACCATAGGCTTGGGCGTCGGCACTTCTTCGACAACCGGCTCAGGCGCCGCTACTTCATCAAGGCCGGGCTTTGCCACCGGAACTTCACCAACACCCTGCTCCACCGCCGGGGCTTCTTCAATCACCGGCTCCGCTGCCGGGGCTTCAACAACATCCGACTCTAGGGTCGGGACGGCAACTACTTCCAGCTCTGAGGCTGGAGCGTCCATCATCTCAACATCCAAACCCGGAGCTTCAACCTCAAGGGCTGGTTCCGCTGGTACATCTTCATTCCTATGGTCCGACGCTACCACGGGAGCTTCAGGGGATGACTCGAGGGTTGTAACCAGAGCTGCCGCGGTCTCAGCCACCTCTTGAGGCGGCGCTAGAATTGGAGCCAGAGCCTCCGTCTGTGCAGCATTAGTTGCTGTGGCAGAAGCCAGAGCTTCAGCCCCTTTCTTGGGTACCCTGCAGATGAAGGCCAAAGAAACTCAAGACATGATTACATCAAAAAACAATCAACTGAGGTAAAAAATTAAATTTACCATGGAAGGCTTCTGCTCCAGCTAGTGTGGAACCTCTTCACTGGACGCTCGGGGCTGGATCCTAATGCCATTGGCATAGTAGCTCCAAAAGACTCCCCGGAGCTTGCTGCCACCATCGGCATTGCCTTGGTTGAGGCCCCCGTCGACTGAGAAGGTCCCCCGGACCTAGAGCCCTCAGCAGGCCGTGGTACGGGAGCCACACGGCCGGAGCTAGCGTCCCGGGGAGATGCTAATGCTGGAGTGGTTACCACCATTGAAGACCTTCCCCTTCGGGGAGAAGGAGCTGCTGCGGAAGGAGCAGGTCTGACGGACCTCCCGTTAGAGTGCTTCAACTTCCTCTTACAGCTCGAGGGCTCAGACAATTCTTTTCCCTTGGACACGATTTCAACTCTATGTCTTGGGGCAGAAGGGGGACCACCCTCGGAAGCTCTGGGGATTGCCAACCCGGTGATCGAATGCCTCTCAACTTCACAGAGGTTGTCAAGCACCGACATCTTCCGCCGGAGCTCCCTGCTGAACTCTGCCTCCATGTTCAGAGGGAGGAAAGCCGCTGGTGGAGTCAAGTCGTCACCTTCGACGTCAATGCTGTGCTGGAACTTCTTGAGGTGAAGCTCCAAAGCTGCGCCTTCCATGTTGGACTTCAAACCGGTCTCGATCCAGTCATCGTCCATCACGCTGTTGAGGGCCCAGGCGAGCTTCTCCCTCTTCTTCAGTGGAGCCCACCTGTTGACCTGGAAGTTGAAGAATATCGCCTGGGGAGTCACCCCTCCCTCCACAAATTGGCGGATCCTGGCCAGAGCAGGATTGAAGGCGTCCGATAGCACCAGAACTTCGCTCCAAGCTTCAGTGTCGACGTTGGGGAGGCCTTCGGGAAGCTCCAGCTTATCATGCTCTTCTGCCCTGATGAAAATCCAATCCTTCTTCTAGTCATCCCACTTGCCGAGAGGGAACGACCTCAAGTACTTGTACGGGCACTTCTTGCGCTTCACAAAATAAAATAAGCCAAGGTACTCGTCACTCTTGTCGGTGGTGTGGATGGTGAAGAAGGTGCAGAAGAGCTCGACGCAGGGGGGAATACCCCCCCCCCCCCCCCCCCCACATCTCACAGAAGTGGACAAAGGTCGACACCAGAAGAATGGAGTGGGGGCCAAGGTGGTACAGCTGCAAACCATAGAAGTCTAGCAGCATTAAGAGAAAAGTGGAGAAGGGTGGGATCAGTCCCACCATGGTGTACGCGGAGAAGTACACCATGTCGCCAGCGTGATCCTTCTTGAACGGAAGCTTCCCGACGCGAACCAGGTGGTTGAAGGAGTCACTTGACCACCCCATGAGTGCCCGGACCTTCTTCAAATCACCGTCGGTCTAAGACGGCTCTTGGGGAGTCCCAACTTCATCGCAGCACAGCGTGGCGAGAGAGGAAAAGCGAGCAAAAGTTTGGAGGATTTGAGCGCAAGTTCGAATGAAGGCGTAAAGAATCCCCAAATTGTGCATGCTTTCCTTCATAAGTAAGCCCCCACAACACTTGGATGGAAACCGCAGAGGAGCCAAAGGTACAGTTCAAAAACTTCACCCTGCCAATGACAAGGGGGCCCGGGGCCACCCCGACGATCAAGTCGAGGTCCCTGCCCCAGGCGAACGGTTATCATCATGAGAGGTGGGAAGCCCGATGGCGGCATCCTGACAGAGCGCGCAGAACCAATATGGTTTTCGTATCGGGAACCAGCGACCTTCAATTGCGTGAGATCCGCACGCTCAAATCTCACCTCCCGCATCCTAGATATGCCACGCGGCGATGGTTTAACTGCAAGCTACCGCCAAAGGCACATACAAAGACCCTTGAAGACATGACTCAAAAACCGAAGGATGGACCTACCTTCGGCAGAACGACTTCATCCAAAAGGTCTCTCCCACAGGTGGGCCCAGGGGGCCACTATCGGTACCCTACGTACCGTATACCCCTTGGGACTGCAAAAAGACTAAAGGAACTTCACCTGACTAAGTTGAAGAACTCCGAAGGCCCCAAGTGTCATACGGGACCAAACCTTTGTCCCTTCTATGGTTAGTCCCTGTGCTGCCATGTCTATCCTACAACTGGAGCTACATCCCACACATGGGAAAGCTCCGGGCTAAATACCTGTGCGGCACCTCCGGACCTAATCCCCGATAGAGGGAAGCTCCGGTCTCGACACGTATACAACAGCACTGAACCTACCCGCCCCAGATGGTAAGCTCTAGAGCTACCACGTGTCCATCCACCAGACCTTCAACTTCAACAAGCAGACTGAAGGACACCCAACGGCTCAGACCTTCAAGGGACAATCAAGGACTTCAAGACCTAATTAAGTGTCATTAATACCATCTTAATGACACACGATCGGAGGGCCCTTAATACCAGTAACAACACTGTCAAGGCTCATTACCACGTTATTAAGAATAATTAAGCTCATTAATTGTGTATTAAGCATCAGTAACCGCAAGGGCCACATGTTGGGCCAGGCTAGCGATGTAACGACCAGTCCTTGTACTATAAAAGGACTGGTCGACTGATACACAGGGAGTTCTCTTCTGGACCCTCCTGGAGACACTCTCCCATAATCGGCTCTGACACACGCTCACAAGTGCTTAGAAGCTTAATAACACCCCGTGGAGTAGGGTATTACTCTTAGGCCGCCGGAACCACGTAAATCCTCGTGTCAACTTGCCATCATGTTCTGAATCTCTACGCGCCCACTACCGAACTACAACTCCGCGGCCTGCCAACGGTAGTACCGGGAGAACTGCCGGAACTAGACTCTGACAGCAGCATTCAAATCTTTTATTGTCAAAGTTAATGTATTCAGCACGCATAGGTCTCACAATCTCCCCCTTGATGAATGCATTCGCAACTCCACTTAAAATCCGAACATTGGCTTATTCACACAAAAAGTTTTGAAAACAATTTCTCCCCCTTTGTAAAACAGAAATAAAATGAGAAGAAAAACAAATTCTCCCCCCGAGAAGAATCGTGCCAAAACAATTGTGAATATGTGCAATGTGTAATCAATTTCTCCCCCTTGCATACTTATCTTTAAAAATTCACATATTATCTCTCCCCCTTTGACAATGTATTCAGCGAGGTTCAAAAGAGAAATTTTAATTGTTATGAGCATATTATAGCATATACATATAAAACAAAGCTCATCCAAGTCATACTATAAAGTAACTTACACTATCACAACAATGAAATACATAAAGTAGTGTAAGCCATCCTAGAGATCAAATGTAATTTTCAATTTAAACAAGTCATGATCTCACAAACTTAACTATTTCAATACCCAAAAGTATGACACTTGTTGCTGCATTTTATTATTTTACAAAGCACAAATTTAGATCATATGATATTCGCAAGAGATTATATGTACATCTGCCTTATTCTAACCAACCAAGCCAAGCCTATGTCATTTGACAATCAGAAGCTTAAGGACATGGTTTTAGTCATACACAACTTCTTCCAAGTTCATATCTAAGTGCTATGATAAGCCATCTCAAAAGAAGAAGTGCGATGCATGCATATTCTCTTGATCTTTTCTCAAATTTTTATTGATCATAAAAAATCAACATGTGAGTTGATTACTTGATTAATTCTTTATGATTAAAAGCACTTGTGAGGATGCAACAAGTTCAAAACAGCAAGAAAGTTCAACCATGACCAGATTTAGTGTAAGTAATTATTCCAGTTACTAGACATGGCAAAAACTACAAAATGTATAACACAGGTAATGTAGTAAGAACTTTGAGCATGTAAAAGGAATCACAAGTCATATATGTATGAAATACTATGCTCATATTATTTTAGTTTACATTCACACATAGACTTCCCAAGTTTCAAAACTCCCCCTCAATTTAAGCCATGAGAATGCATAACCCCTATTTCACTACGAATGAAACAAAAACAAGTGAAATCCAAAGGTTTTGTAAAAATGTCAGCCAATTGTAGTTCGATATCTACATGGTGAAGCACAATGTTTCCTTCTTCAACATTATCAAGGAGAAAGTGATACCTAATATCAATGTGCTTAGTTCTAGAGTGTTGCACAGGGTTTTTAGCAATGCAAATGGCACTAGTGTTATCACAAAACAGTGGAACACTATCTAGATCAACCCCATAGTCCTTAAGTGTTTGAACAATCCAAAGAATTTGTGAGCAAGCACTAGCAGCAGCTACATATTCAGATTCGGCTGTGGATTGTGCAACTGAATTTTGTTTTCTAGAAGGACAAGCAACAAGTTAATTACCATGAAAATGACAAGCACCAGAAGTACTTTTCCTATCAATCCTACAACATCCAAAATCAGCATCGGAAAAAGCTTTCAAAGTAACGGTTGAGGAAGAAGGAAGAAAAATGCCAAATTCTTGAGTTCCATGTAAGTACTTGAGAATCCTTTTGACTGTTTGACGATGTGAAGCATGTGGGGAGGCTTGAAAACGTGCACAATGACATACGCTGAATTATATGTCTGGTCTTGATGCCGTGAGGTACAAAAGTGATCCAATCATGCTTCTATATTCTTTTTGATCCACAGGTTCACCATCTTCATCAAGTTCAAGTGTTGTCGTTGTTGTTCCCATTAGTGTCCGAAGAGGCTTGCTTTTGTCCATGTTGAAGTGCCTTAGGAGGTCTTTTTTATACTTCATTTGATGCACAAAGGTACCCTCCTTAGTTTGCTTGATTTGCAGCCCCAAAAAGTACGTGAGTTCTCCCATCATACTCATCTTAAATTCTGAACTCATCACAGCTGGACCGTGTGACCCGTTCATGCAAGCTTCCAATAATCTGTTGTGGGGGATGATTCTTGACCATCCGTAGAGGAACAAATGTCTCACAAGCTTCTTCTTCATCAGGTTCATTGCAGATTGATGAGATTGTGGCTTGTGGACAATCAGGACAAGCAGAGGTGGTTGTCAGAGCTTGTTCAAAGTTCGAAGCTAGACACATGTCAGCTTTGGAACTATCAGGCATTATCATGGTCTCTTCTTCATCTTCGAAAATACCCTCCCCCTGAGGATATGGATCTGGTCCTGCAATACCGGAGCTAGTACTTGGGCTAGCTTCATCAAAAGACACCTCACAAGTCTCCACAATTTTGTTAGTGTCAAGTAAGAACACACGATAGCCTCTAGTATGAGATGGATAACTAAGAAACATGCCATCAATGGATCTCGGTTCAAATTTATCAAGATTACCATGTTTCTTAACAAAGAATTTGCAACCAAAGACCCAAAAGTGCGTAACACTAGGCCTATGTACAAACCGGAGCTCATATGGTGTTTTACCTAGCTTAGCGCGCAAGAAAACACGATTTGAGACATAACAAGCGGTTGCAATCGCATCAGCCCAAAATTTCCTAGGAGTTTGATATTCATAAAGCATAGTCCTAGCCATCTCAACTAAGGTTCTGTTCTTTCTTTCTACAACACCTTTTTGTTGAGGTACATATGGTGAAGAAAATTGATGATCTATTCCATTTTCAGCACAAAAGTGATCAAAAGATTGATTTTTAAATTCAGTTTCGTTATCGCTTCTAATTGCTTTTAAAGATCCTGGGTGATCAATTGATATTCTAAGAAATAAAGTTCTAAACTGACTAAAAGCTTAATTCTTAGATGACATAAAGTAAACCCAAGAGTATCTAGAATAATCATCAACAATAACAAGAACATAACATTTACCTCCGAAGGATTGAACACGTGAAGGTCCTACGGTGTCAAGGTACAAAAGTTGACCCAGTTCTGTTGTCATGATCATTGTGAGAGGAGTTTGTGAATCTGCAACCATCTTAGAATGTTTACAAGAAGAGCACACAATTTCTTTGTCCCCTTTAAGCTTAAGCAGCTCACGTATGCGATCAAGAGCACTACACGCGTGAGATGATCAAAGCCTATGTGACCAAGTCTACGGTGCCAAAAATATAAATCTTTGGAACCATTAGCAACTAGACATCTATGCTTAGAGGAAGACATATCAAAGTCAGCTTTAAAAACTCTTCCAAATCGAGACATGTTAAAAATAAGCTCACTATTTGAACCTACAACTTTGCAGCAGTTTTTATTGAAAATAATTTCCAGATTTTCATCTAGCAATTGCGAAATAGAAAGCAAGTTCTATTTCAAATTTTTGACAAGTGCCACATTCTTCAAAGTGTAGTGATCATTTACTCTAACCGAACACTTAGCAATTTTAGGAGTTGAAGAATTATCAGCAAAAGTAACATTCTCTACACGTGACACAAAAGAGAGGGAGGAGAACCATTCTTTGTTACCGGTCATGTGGCGTGAGCAACCTAAATCCACAATCCAAATGTTCTCCTTCCTCAAGCATGTAACCTACATAGAAGCACAATACATCGATGACTCAATACTGGGGTTAGTCAAAAGGCATTTAGGTATCCAGTACTGAGACACGTGAAAGCTGAGATAAAACGGCAGGTTTATGAGTCAAAGTTTGAGGTTTTTTATTCTTAACTACTGACCTATAAGGTGTTACTTGTGTAGCACAAAAATCAGTAGCTCCGGAGGCAAAAATAGAAGGTCCGAAGGTAAGCTTTGAATGTTTTTGACTCATAACAGCAGGTTACATGTTCCTGACATTCGATTTAATAAGTGCAGCAAATTTTGCATGAAAGTTATGAGATCTAGCAATCATTCTTTCCTTTTCTGTTGTTTAGCTAGTCTATAACAAAAATCTATGACTTGACCATCTCTACCACAGTAGGTACAATGAAATTTAACTTTGTGTTCATGTCTAGATGAGCAAACAACATATTTATTTGAAACCGAATGAGACAACACTCCTGCAAATTTGAAAATCTTTTTTTTGTTTAGGAACTGTTTTAATCAAACCACTTCCTAATGACTTTACAATTTTAGGTGGATGTGCCTTAGCATGAGCACGAGAATCAAAACCTAAACCAGTTTTATCATTGCAAGACTTGGAAGAATTCAGCAGCAATTTTATGTTCTTATTCCCATTAAAAAACTGATCTAATGTCCTATGCATGTTATCAAGTTTATTGTACAGATGAAGTTTTCACATGAAGTTTTTCCTTTTAATTTGCAATTGGAACAAAATTTAACTTCATAAGAACGTAAAGCATTGTTCAATATAGAAATTTCATTCATAGCATCTCGTAGTTTCTTATCAAGATCATCACAAGTAGAACAATGCAAATCAATTGTAGAACAGCTAGCATCTTTCAAGTTTTTATCATTAAGTGCAGCAAGCTCTTTGTTCTTTTCAATTTCTAACTCAAGTTTATCAAGTGTGGAGGTGTGTGCACTTCTTAATGAGGACAATTCTTCATATATTAAATCACATGAGGGACGTACATCATCACTAGGAATCAAAGTTTTTAAACGGATAGATGTTACTTTCATCTCCCAAATTGACATGTCTAATGCACTAAGAAGTTGCCTAGCATTCTCAGCATCAGAAAAGTTAACATTGACATTACGTAAGTTGCTGAGAATTTTATTGAAGTGAACAAAGAGGTCATTGATAGACTCACTGGGTTGCATCTCGAAACGCATATATTCCTTTTTGAACATATCTTGTTTTACCTCCTTGATCGTGTTGGATCCTTCGAGATAGCCACAAAGCGCTCTCCAAACATTGTATGCCGATCAAAGGTGTGCAACGCGGTCAAAGTCGCTTTGAGTGAGTCCTTGGATGATCAAGTTCCGGGCTTTGTTGTTGCTGTCGACGTCCCATAGGTTCGCAGCCGTAACATGATCGTTTGACGGCACATCATAAGGCTTTTACACCTTTTCCCATATGGCAAATCCTTGGGCCTGGATGAAAGCCTCCATGCGTGCCTTCCAAACCAGAAAATCAATACCAGCAAACACACAAGGTTTGGCGGAGTATTTCTCCATGATGATTAGTCAAAACACGTGCAAATCACAATGATTAGAGCACCGTGGCACTGATAACAATTTTAGGATCGAAGATGACGTGAAAAGCTACCAGAGGGGGGTGAATGGTAGATTTAAAAATCTTACGCAGCAGAAACAATTAAATCCCAACCCCTTCGGCAGAAAAATGATTTGTTAAAGAAATCGTGTGTGAGACTAATCTAAACGTGTTTCACCATGACAAAAGTGATATATATCATAAAGAATAAACTCACGAAGTCAACACAAGAAGAATCACTCAAATCCGTTGAGAGAAACTCAAGTTATGATCGAAAGATCAAACAAAGGTCAATCTGTCCTACCGGAGAAAAACAGTTCTGGAACGCTGCAAAGAAATTCGTGTAGATCAGCGACCACAAATTCAATTACGTCAACTTTTTACAGATGATATATAATCAAGTTGTCAAGACAACCCAAAAATAATCACGTCAATTGGATCTGTAAAACTCGAGTTATGATAAAAGCACCGACGAAAGGTAGTGCTGTTCAGAAACTCGACGAGTAAAACTTGTCTGGAACATGTCGGACGAACAAGGCACAAAAGTTCCTTCAAAATAAAAATTTTATTCAATAGAACACAATAGGAACAGCCCCAAAGTTGTCTACCACGAGCTCTAGGCTCCCTTGCTTATATAACTAGCCCTTAGGCCAACCCAATCAAAACGAGGACTTAAATCCTACTAAGTTCACGAGTCGAAACTTTCCATAACTGGTTAGGACTCTTTTATACGCAGATAGAAGTAATCTTAAGACTCCCAAAGAACTTATGAACGTATCCCACATTCCTAAAACAACTCAAATTCGTGACCCACACGAAATCCTATCATAACCAACTCGATACTTTCCATACTAAGCCATAACTGACTCCGCCGCAGCCAAAGTTATAAACCGATATGATCCGATCCTTCCAACCAGATCTTTCCTTCCATAAACCATCTTCAGAACCATGTTGCCACGTCATGCACCGCATGCATACGTGCAAACACCTTCCTTCGACGTCCAGTAACCTTCATATGCACTGCCCTTGATTCAATCATACTGCGACCTCCTGACTCGCTCAACCACAATTCCTCCTGAATTTTGTTGTTGGAACCTCATCTCCTCCCTGAGACTAGTTCAAAGGATCCTGTCACCAGCCACGACTTGAACTCAAGCAACACCTGCACATGAACAAACAACCAATCCGTACGAGCCCAAGTCTGCGACTTGACTCGAGTCAGTTCCAAACACAACACCTTACGCGAGCACCTCACATAAGCATGTTGCAAATCTTAGCAAAACAATATCAGCCATATCAACCAAAATGCAATAAAAACTTAGCAAATGAATACTAAGCAATCTTTCCATAAGTGTAAAGCAAGTTCAAAACATTTCACATGAAAATTTGGAACATTACGATCAAGCTCCGAACCTTGCCAAACCTAACCGGAGCTTGAGCCGGAGCTTACGAAAGCTAGTACAACCTAGCGCCGGAGCTTACCAAAGCTAGTCGGACTTAGCACTGGAGCTAACCAAAACTACTCGGAACTAGTCATCCCAAAAGTCAGAGCTAGAAAAACATGTCGGAGCTAACCAACATAAGTCGGACCTAGCAAAACATATCGGAGCTTAACAAAGACATGCCAGAGCTTATCAAAGACATGCCGGAGCTAAAGACAAAGCTCACCGAAGCTACCCAAAAACATGTCGGACCTAGACAAAGAAAGTCAGACCTATTGTTGGACCTTGCAGAAGCTCGGAGCTAGGGTTGGACCTTGCTAAAAAGATGTTATGGCAGCTTTCAAAACTTTTATTGTCAAAATCAATGTATTCAGCACACATAGGTCTCACAAATTGGGATGGGAGAACAACTACACTATTTAATTATGCATTAATGACATTATGGTTAATATGAACTAGTTAATGTGACATGGTAATGGGTGATTTAAGCAAGCATGGTATGCGGATGGGTTGGAAGTTATGGTGGTTTGGCTTGCTCTACATCTAAGGACCGGTTCGTCGAGCAACCATCCAGGATTTACAGTGCCACCACGAGGCCAAATATGGGTGCGGCATAGCTGATTAATTAGGGTATTGCTAGTATTGAGTTGATCATTTGGCGCATCGGGGAGGGGGAGTCGGATTGGGTTTGTATATAGTTGGCGAGACTCCTTGGGATCCGAACGGCATAAGAGGGAGCCCTTGGTTGAAGATGTGCTCAGTTGGAGACATTGCCACTAGTGTAACCTCAATGGGTCCGTACATGCTAGTAGTCCCTTTGTAAAGGTTATTTTGTGATCTCTTGACCACACACCTATGGAAGTGTGAGACGGCATAATTGAGATTCCGTAGTCATTGAAAGGTGATGAAGTCACAAACACGTGGGTAAAGTGGTACAACCTTTGCAGAATGTCTAAAAAATATCATGATAGCCGTGCTCCCGGTCATGAGCAACCTGGACCCTCACGTGATTAGGAAGAAAACTTGGTATTTGGGATGGTTTGGAAATGGTTATGGTTGATAATATGGTTATGGATTGAATTATGGTATTGGATATGATTAATGGTAATGGTGAAATTTGGTATAATGGTGATGGATATAGAATATGGACTTGTACTATGTTAATCATTATGGTTTATGATGGGTTTACTTCACCTAAGTACAATACATTACTTTCTAGATGTTTTAACGTACTTTTCAGCACTTAGCCATTATTATATTTGTCATTTGTATCGGCTACGTATCATACTTTTCACACTTGCTGAGTACAACATGTACTCACTCTTGCAATTCCCCCACCAACAGTTGCAGGTCAGGATTGGGAGTATAACGATGATAATGTTGAGCTCTAGGCCATGTCTGCTGCCAACTTGCCTGTGGTGTTGATTGGAGCTACGCTATCCCTTATGCTTATTGCTTAGTTGCTTAGTTTGCTTATTTAGTTACTTCCTCTACATTTAGTTCAAACTTGTCATTAATATTCATTAGAGCTTGTATTCGAGGATATTCTTAATTTTGTAGCAAAAATAGTTAATTAATTTTGTTTTGTGGTAATTTTTTGTATATCCCTTTGTGAATGCACTCGTGTATGTGTGTTGAACGTCCTAGGCACACATATGCGTTCACTTGGTTCATTTTCGGAATCGGGTGTCACACTCTAACTCCCTATCGAAATTCAATGACGACATAAGCGTTGGGGATAGAAGGGTTGGTGTTTTGTACCTAAGAGAATCGCTGAATGAAGGATCGCAGCAACTACCCTGACTTCTGTTGTACGGCTAACAGATCCAGCTCGATGCCAGTCCAAATCTAGGAGCTCCCAAAGTTGGCACTGAACTGGCGACAAAGTCCGCCCAACTGTAGATGGAGTCGGGAGGTAAGCTCATAAACCAAGATCTTGCAGTCCTAGTCAAAGCCACAAGGAAGTAGTTGGCCGTCATAGCATCATTGCCTCCAGCCGCGAGGATGGCGGTGGAGTAGATTTGAAGAAATTCGATGGGGTTGACAGTCCCGTCGTATTCCTCCGGTGGATGAGGCCGGAACTTGGGTGGCCACTCGACCATGTAGAGATGCATGGCAATAGCCGAACAGCCGCCCCCACTCCCAGAGGGGAAGGGTTTTCTCGAGCAACTTGCCTTTTGCGGGCACGCTCAATGTTGACGCGGCCGCCCGGCCTCATGTAATAGAAGTCGAGCTCCGATCGGAGGTCCTGAGTCAGGAGCCTTGTTACCGTGTCAGTACGGCGAGCCCTGGAGGGCAGTGACATCACTTGCTTGGTGGGCGCACGTCTCCTGAGCTACGAACCTGAGGACCAAGTCTACCAGACAAGGTCCTGTAACGTGAAGATGCCTGGCCTGTATGGGGCAGACCTTGGTTGCTAATCGCAGGGGCTGCAGCTGCAACCAAATGCTCAACATCAGAGTGCTACTGTTCTAGTTCGGAGGGGGGAACTCCCGACACTGGAGTAAGGTCCGCGTTGTGTTCAGCGCGTTCTCCAGGTTGTTTGTCGATGCAATGATCGACGCGAATTCACCATCCTGTTGTCTAGCGTTGGCTGCTGGAGCAGGTGCTAGGACTGGTATGACACCCGCTGAAACAACAACATTAACCAACTTTTGCACATCAGAGGGATTTCCCGCAATGGGTTGCTCAGCCAGTGTTGACAGTTCCTACGCACTACTAACAATTCATTTCTGGCAGTGCGGCCAGAAAAGCTTGTTAATAGATTTTATATTAGACATATAAATCCGCAAGCGCACAGAAAGTATCGATGTAGCTGTTTTCCTCTAAGGGTATTCCCAAAGGGTGTCATTTATATTCTCCCAAAGGAAGGCTAGATGGAAGTAAAACAATCATCAAGTGGAGAGGCTAGGGTGGCCTTGGTAGGGTTCTAGCATGGATGGATAAATGATAAATTGGAGTAGTGTGACACACACAAGAGCATTATATCTTAAGGGGATAGATAAGGTAGTGGGGGACTACGCTACGGGTTAGGTAGAGGCTCCTACTATGCTTCTAATGTACATATACATAGCCTAAGTTAGTTACTAACGATCATGTAATTTATGAATTCTCATGCTAAATGGATTAACAGATCGGGCACAGGTTTACCCCTAGCAATACTAGGACGACTCCCGCCAAGAGCCTGTGACACAGCAGAACATGGAGGATTACAAAGGTCAGATAGGGCTGTCACCACCTACTGCCTACCTCTTCAATCTATGGGTCTACGAGACATTCAACGCTACTCTCTATCCTAGCACCATGCTAGCGTATTAAGTAATTACCTTAGAAGCCTAGGCACAAGCCATCCTAAGGCAATGAACTAAATCATCTATCAACCACTGTTAATTCATAGCATAAGTGATTCATGTTAACATAATCATGTCATAACGAATTAGACTACAGTGGGTGTTTGTAGTGTTTCTGAGGATATAATTATAATGGTATAGCAAAATTATAAATACTACTGCTACAATATACATGGAATCCATAATCAAACAAGAAACGCTTCATCCAAGTATATGAACAATATCAGACTAAATATAACATCTTTATTAAAAATAAAGTCACAAATACAAATAGGAATACAAGAGGCATACCTTTCCCAACTAGGAATTGGGAAGAGACTCTCTTCTCTACAGCCTATACTATTCTAAACCTATGGACAGTAGTGGATACAATGGATGAATATTCAAGTGGTGTGTGTTGAAGTGAGGGGTGAGGGGTCCTATTTATAGCTTGGGAAGGGTGAGTTCCCGCTACCAAAAGTGC
Source organism: Tuctoria greenei (assembly GCA_036927565.1). Taxonomy (NCBI): domain Eukaryota; kingdom Viridiplantae; phylum Streptophyta; class Magnoliopsida; order Poales; family Poaceae; genus Tuctoria; species Tuctoria greenei. Next base: position 103,832,320 of record JAYESD010000006.1, on the reverse strand, counting down.
ACGAATCAGTCACTCATGACTTCTTCAAGTCGGGAGGAGCCAACACATGGGTTTGACCGCGTTTGGCGCCAGGACCTCGTCGGCCAACTAGGGTGGGTCGACCGACCCGGTCTTGGCTCCTATTGCAGTTTTTTTCCTCCTGTCTTTGCTTGGTGGGTCCCATTGATTTATATTGGTGCTACACCATTGGCTGGCCTTGTACACTTATGTTTGTGGGCCATTTGATCCATGTAGTTCCACATGTCGTCGCTTGATTGGCTAGAATTATATTTTATAGGATCGATCCCTCTGTTTCACTTCAATTCTTCATAGAATCCCTGCATGCACTACTTTCTCCAAAGACAAGTGGAAATAGGTTAAATATAAACGTGATGTCTGCAAGAACTGATATTTCCTTCACATAATTGAGTTATAGTGATGGGTGAAATTTGTTTATAACAGCCGCCAACAAACTCCCCTAAGCTTATCCTTTGCTCGTCCCAAGCAATGTCAAGACTTTAGGTTGATGATAGGGAGTTGCTACTATGTTCAATTTTTCAAACGTGCCATGTGGAAAACAAAATACTCTACCTAGTATTGCAAAAATTGGCATGGTACTTGACCCATCTTAAGTCATTATGGGGCTTATGCCGTCTCCTATTCATGGGTGGTTGAAAGATTGAACAGCAAATGGAGCACACATATCCTAGGAATCAAGTTCCACTCAAATTCCGGAGAGTTCAATTTAGATTTTATGTATCTCAATTTGATTATCTCGGTCTCTCATTTATGTGTAGTGGAAATGTATCCTCACCAAGGCATCGTGCCTAAATTCATCCTACCTCTACATAAGGCTTGTATGTCGAGCTTGGTAGGGAATATTGTAGGCATATTTGCAACACATAATATTGCTAAGTCAAAAGAGCAAGCCTTAAGAGAAATCAATTCAATGCAATTTAATTCGAGGCTTGCGCATGTGGGGTGAAATGAAGTGGATGTGGATATTGAGATGACTCCTTTTTGAGTGTTCTCTCTTATTTTGCAGGGATGGTACATGGCTACTTTTCTCTCTATCCTTTTCCTTTTCTTTTTTTTTTCTCATGCTTATGATGTAAGCATTTTCTTCTCATGTAGCCATGTCTTCTACTCCCTTTTATGCAATAGATCTTGGATAGAGTACTAAGCATGAATGATTTGGAGTTTCTCTTTTTACCGTGGAATGGTGGTATGGTCGAATTTTGCTTACTTCTAGTGTAGAAGTATAGCATGTGCAAGTGAAGTCTTGAATTCAAAAAGTAATGCATGAAATCTCCCATAGGTCTATACTAGTTTGACAAAGCTCAATGTGAAGACAAATAGCATATGCATAAGGTCTATCAATGTAATGTATCATATGGCTTTGCTAGGTATTTACAATCAAATGAGAGTAACTTAAATCTTTTTAGAATTTCTCCAGAAATCTAAGTTTCACTTTCAAACTAGGAATAGAAGCCTTATCACTATATCATCTCTCACATCAACTTAGAATGGATTAAGCTTTTGCTACCCACAATTTCCAAATCAAGGCAAAAAAATTTTATCAAATGAGAGCAATATGTTGGAGAATAGTAAGATGTAAACTAGAGACCTAGGAAAATTAAAACAGAGCAACTATTCATCATTTCATCTATGTGAATACCAAACCATTCTTACCGCACATCATTTATTTTATTTGAAAACAATCTATCCTATATTTTTTATATGCAAGGAGGATGATGAAAAATAAATATGCAAGGGTGTGATACAATTTACCTCAAGTGGGGGTCCTCCTCCAAACTTGTTCTTGACTCACCTCCGTGATGAGGGTTGAACCCTTGATGACGAAAGTATGCCGCAAGATTGGCTTGTTGTTGTTGTAGAGTGGAGTTTAAGTTGATGAAAGGAGCGTCCATGTGTTGTTGCCAATCTTGGGTACCTTGGACATGTCCTTAGAGAGTGTTGTAGATGTCACCTATTCTCACTTCATGCTCTCCCATACGTCTAGTGAGATCCGTCATTCCTTGGCTATAGTCATGATGACTTCTAGCCGAAGAGCAATGACATCTTATCATGGACGTTGGAAGCAAGCTGCTAGAGCTTGAAGTGGATAGAGGTGGCTCCCATGTGGCACCTAGCCATCCATGCCAAGACGGACCTTCGGTCTCATACGATGGAGGTTGAGTCCATCTGGGTGCATCACCAGTTGGGTTCTATTCCTCTTTGTACTCATGGACTGTGGAGGTTGTCGGAGGCATGGCCACTCTCCTTTCACGGCTTCTAGTTACCCTATTTTGGAGATCAAATCCAGATCATAAGCTTTCGTATATGAAAACTCATGATCCTAGAGGTGCTTGCGTGCTTGATCTTCAACTTCACTTTGTATGTCGATGTCATCGTCGTGAAGAAGTTGATGAGGGTTGCTTCTCTCACCCATGGGAGTGTCCTCACCTACACTCCTCATCCGTGAGCTTGGTACAACAGAAGAGCGGCGTGCACTTTAGTCTTCACCATGGCTCGAGCTTGCAGCCTCCTTCCTCTTTCCAATCAACATTTTCATCCCTTTCATGGCCACAACAAACAGGAACACAACAAGGCAAAAACTCGAAAGAAGTGATGTTAGCAAAAGAAAAATCCCAACAAAATTTCCCCTGAAGAACTTGAGAGCAAATTGCAAATGCAAGCAAAAAAATCTTTTTGAGTTGGGAATTGATCAAGAGCACTTCAATGAAGAGCAAGAAAAACAATGTGAGCAAGAGTGACTTTGGGGAGGTATGAAATGAGGTGAAGTGTGAGGAGAAGTGCCCTCTCACGGCCACTATTTATACTGTGCACTCCCAAACGGTCACGAGGATACCAGATGCATCCATTGGAGGAGAGAGAGCAAAAATGGCTCCTTCCCCTAGTCGGCCGAACAGGGGGGTCGGCCGCACTAACAAGTGGGCCCCCTGTTCTCCCTTTTGGCAGGTGGCTCCCCAACGGCTATGGGATTAGCATGTTGGTGAATTACCACTTTTGTAACTCAGAAAAATTGTTTTCTGAATAAAAACACTTTTTTTTTCAAAACCCAACAATTTTCTTTTTGTGAAAATAAAGAAATAAAAATAATAGTTGAGAATATAAGATTCTCAACGTACTAAGAAATTCAAAATATGCAGTGGGGAAAATTAAACTAAACGGGGAAACCAAATAAAGAGAAAAGAAAAATAAAGAAAAGGATAACTACCAATTTAACCTATTGGCTAGGTCTCACCACCGTCCGATGAGATGGACATTTCTCCTTCATTTCTTGACGTCCGGGCCCGAAGGGATGGGTTCATATGTCTTGTCTTGCTTCTTCCACCATACCTTCTTTGGCGGCTTGGTGGACTTGGGAATTTGGGGTTGCCCGGACTTCTCCGTTTTCTTAGGGTGTCGGCGTGGACAATAAGACTGATTTTCTTCATGGATCAAATTCCTCATGAATGTGATGGGCGGGTCCACCTCTGGAGGTGTGACTTTGACCTCTTGAATATGCTTAACATTTGGCCCATACTTGATACGGATCATGGAGCATTGCTCCAACTTTGGGCGAAATTTAAACTTCTCCTCCTTGCCATAGATATGGAAGTGGATTCTCTAGCTCCCAAATCTATGCGAGCCTTCGCGCTGCTTAGCAATGGTCGCTCAAGAATGAGCGGCGTATCCTTCTTTTCACCAGAACATCTTCAGCGATACCCGACGGATAATGTGATTAGGAAGATGAGTCCTGATCTTCTGAAGAGTAATGGATAAGTCGATTGATAGAGATCTCGACGTTGATGATCAGATACTCTCGAGTAGAACAAGAAAAACCCCTGCAATCACTACACCACTGCTCCATCGGTAATCAACCATGCTGCACACGCTTGACCTCGCCAAGAAGGCTAATCCTGCAAGTGCAACCGAGAACACAAGCAAGAACAAGGTAGAAGCAATCTGAGTCGCTAAGTTGGGGTCTCACAAACCAATGAACGGCAAAACTGTGTATAACAGATTAATCTAAGCAAAACCCAATTGTTTATGACGGCCACCATGGAGTATATATAGGTGGGAAGACGTCTAAGGGGGTGTTGGGGTCGTGACCTAACTATAAGACACGAAAATAATGGACTTAGACTTAATACAAGGCCCAATGGACCAATACGGTGATGCAGCACCCAGACAGATTCTGAACACGATTTTGTTTCGACGATTACCGTCGCATCTAAATGAATTTTGACATGGGACCAGCGCCATTAGAAAGTTTATCCTCCCTTTTTCCTTGCATATGTAGAAAATCCAAAACAGAGTTTGTATGTGTCGTGGGCATCCGCTTTAGTGCGTAGTACTCCTGGACTCCGAGTTGGACATGATTTTGAGTTGGGGTCAGTTTCCATCTTCTTCGAACGTATTCTCTGGTCTTCCATGCCCCTAATCCTTCCTACAATTACTCCTTGAATCACTCCATGTATCCTAATGACAATTAAATTATTAGGTAGCAATCTATTCTGAAAAATATATAAGGAAAAATATAAGAACGAGCTCACCTCTAAAATTAATTGTTGTGTGTGAATTCTATTGATTGCATCTTGTATGTTTAATGGAGTGTTGTGTATATCCATAGGAGTAATGTCCTCATTATCCTCCCCTTCTTGAATTGGATTCATCCTCGACTCAAGTTCATCTTTTCTCATGTGTAGATCTATATGTGCAACGCCATCAAATTTTCTTGTATGCATCAAAGGAGGAGGCCAAGGTGGTGGACGACATAGTGCACCATCTCCATGTTCTTCATGAAATACGCATGCACATTCACTCGAGTCGGGATCCCAAACAAATAAACATTGTGTCATTCTTGTATGTGCAATGACAATGTGCTTGATCTCATCAGTCCTAGTGCAAGGTGTCTACATGACATGAAAATTGTAGCAGCAAGGACAGACAAGAAAAGAGAATGTGGCAGTGGGAAAGAAGTGGAAAATCAATTTTAGTTCTGCAGCAAAAACATGTGCAAATAAGAAAAATATTTAGTGGAGACTGTGTTAAAATAAGAAGCAAGGAGGAGGGGAAAATAGCTGGTGTGCAGCAGCAAAAGAGAGAGAAAAGAAAAGAGAATGCTGCAGCAAAGCAAGAAGCAAAAAATCAAAAGAACGCAGTTGCAAAGCATATACATTTTACAAGAAAATATTTGTAGAGAGAATGTATAAACACAGCAGCAAATCATATACATCTTTAGAAAGAAAATATTTAGCAGAAAATGCATAGAACACAGCAGCAAAGCATGTTTAAAAGTGGTTGAATCTGCAAAATAAAATGCTGCAGCGAAGCAATTTGAAAAATAGTTTTTAGAAAATAGTTCTTATGTTTTTTAAGGTCTCCATTATATCTAGGCTTGCGTCCTATGATCAAACACGGCTCTGATACCAATTTGTGACACCTGGTTCCGAGAATGAACCAAGTGTGACACGTATGTGTGCCCAGTATGTTTAACACACATACACGAGTGCATCACAAATGATATTCAGATAATAACCATGTTTCGAATAAAAAATAGTACCTTACACTGCAAGGATTCCGTTTTGTTGCAACGATTTTACTGCAGCGAACAATAAATTGTTGCAGTAAGCTTGGTCTTTTGCCACGATTCACTAGTTCGTGACATTAGGATCTATCGCCATGGAACACAATCATTGCATTAGGATTTGTTGCCACGAATCACTGGTTTGTGGCATTAGAGTTTTATTGCCACGGAACACAATCGTGGCATTAGGATATGTTGCCACAAATCAGTAAACAGCTGCATTAGCATCGTAATGCAACAAAACACAATTATTGCATTAGGATCTATTGCCACAATTGTACTGTTTGGTGGCATTAGGATACTAATGCAACAGAACCCAATCGCTGCATTAGGATGTGTTGCAACGATTCACTGAATCGTGGCATTAGTATCTATCGCCATGGACCACAATCATTGCATTAGGATGTGTTGCCATGATTCACTAGTTCGTGATGTAAGATCTATCGCCACGGGCCACAATCGTTGCATTAGAATGTGTTGCAACGATTCTCTGGTTCATGGCGTTAGTATCTATCGCCACAGAACACAATCGTTGCATTAGGATCTGTTGCCATGATTCACAAGTTCGTGGAGTTAGGATCTATCGCCATGGAACACAATCGTTGCATTAGGATCTGTTGCCACGGTTCACAAGTTCGTAGCGTTAGGATCTATTGCCACAGAACACAATCATTGCATTAGGATTTGTTGCCATATTCACAAGTTCATGGCATTAGGATCTATTTTCACGGAACAAAATCGTTGCATTAGGATCGATTGCCACGATTCACAAGTTTATGGCATTAGGATCTATCGTCATGGAACACACTAATTGCATTAGTATCTGTTGCCACGATTTGCAATTTTGTGGCGTTAGGATCTATCGCCATGGAACACAATCGTTGCATTAGTATCTATTGCCACGATTCACAAGTTCGTGGTGTTAGGATCTATCGCCACAAAACGCACTCGTTGCATTAAAAATCTATTGCCATGATTCACATGTTTGTGGCATTAGGATCTATCGCCACGGAACACAATTGTTGCATTAGGATCTGTTGCCACGAATCACAAGTTCGTGGCGTTAGGATCTTGTAAAATCCAAGTTTTCTTTATCATCGAGTTCAGTACCAGTTGGTTGTCAACCATATTGAAGAGCAATTATTGTTGTACACATAAACTTGATATCATCTATAATCTTTCTTTTACTCATACTAAAATTTTAGTAACAGAAGGCATGAACTTCACCAATGACCATAGAATAATTTAAGTGACCTTTCTACAAATTTTGGAAGCTATTGAATAAAAATTTCTAGGGAAATTACTATGCAGTACTAATATATTCAAATTAATTTGAATATAGCACTATACATTTAGGCCGTGCCAAAATATTCAAATCTGAGGCTATAAATTTTTCCATTACCTCATAATATTCCAAATAGACTTCCTACCAAGTTTCAAGATTTTTGAATTCCATTTGCTATTTTATTTGAGATGCATAGCAAATTTGAACATCAAGATTTGAACACACCATCATGGTCAGCATGACTTGCTTGACTTATTCTCCTAGTTTCACAATTTTTGAAACTCATTTGCTATTTAATTCAGTGGCCCCATTGAATGTCATTCAATTTCAATTTCAAATTTGAAATTTAAATGAAACTTGTCCCAATTCAAAATCCAACTTCATAATCAAGTTCTAGATATTTATTTGTGCCTCTCCACAAAAATCTAGAATTTTTGGATCAAGTTTGGTAGGAAAATTGATGTTGCAGAGAAGTGCAGGGGATAAGAACAGTGGGACCCACAAGTCAGTGGCACATCTACGGTACTGCTCTGCACACCGCAATTTCGACGCCACCTCGCTCGACACCGCACGCATGCAAGCTCCAGTGAGCTGCCTGCTTGCCTGCTCATCGCGCGCCTTAATGCCCCGGTCGTCGCCACCGCCTCACACCACTCCCCTCCTGTCTTCCTCTTTGCTCTACTTCGCACCGCCGTCGCACAGCACCGTCACCTCCGTTCTCCACCGGTGAGCGCCTCCTATGTGCTTTATTTCACTTGGATGCAAACGGCAAACATGAAGCCCAGACTGTGCTCTACCATCCTCAACCTTTGGCTCATCATGTTGTCCCTTGTTTGGCCCTTATTTTTAAGTTCCGCCGTCATCATCGTCAGGACGCCGAGGACAACACTATCTGTCCACCGTGGTGCCAGCAGCCTAGGCTATCTCGCACTTGACATCAACAGACAAACTGAGCGCCAGGACACCACCTTGCTCACGGTACAAACCGTTCCCAAGCTAATCTTTTATCGAGCACGAAATCATCTTTTCCTTTTCGGCATGCTTTATATGCTTTTCCTAGGTTCACCTCGCAATTCGTTTTCTAGGTGTAACTATTGTTTAATCCAGTTACATATTAGTTTGCTAGCCTCCTTATGGTTGAGTACGAACAAAAAGCAGAAAGAATCATCGAGGAATGGCTATGTTATGCCAGTTTTCGTAGCCTCCATGTAAAAACCATCAGCACACCATCGAACTCAGCTTTGCCGGTGATGTCAACCCTTTCTAACCCCCAAATCATCATCCTGGTGCTCCGAGGAACATTTCCCGAGCTTATTACGCAATTTCTGAGCGTGTCCGACGATCGCCAAAACTCTAGCTTCACCGTCGCCGTCGCACCGCTGTCTCCGGCCATCGCCGCCTCGATTGGACCCCACCATCGGCTTGCGCGGTCGATTTTATGGTTGAGCGGTCAAGGCGAGGCTGGAAGGAGGTCAACACAACCTAGTCCGGCGAATCGCCGCCGCGAGTCTGGCGAGGAACGCCGCCGCATCAGGAGGTAGACGAAGACCCCCCTAGGTCCCGCCTGTCAGCGACTTCCCTCTCGATCGGGATCAGCTGTGAACGCGATCCGGTGTGGCTGCGCGGGTTAACCCTGTGGCCCCCCGTGCGGCTCTGCTGCGATTGGTTGGTTTAAAACCAGTCGGCCCGGCTGTTTTATTTAAATATTTCCCTTTGAAAAATAATTCCAGGATTTAACCAAACTTGGAAAATCCATAACTCCTAGTAGAATTGTCCAAAAATTCCCAAATAAATTTTTTTAGAACTAGCATGAAGAATAGTTTCCAGTGGTGCACTTGGATTTGTATGAAAGTCCATAGAAAGTTCTCCATAATTCAGAAAACAAAATTCTTATAGAATTCATTCCTGCAATTCTGCTTTTTAGAAAATTCCCAAATTTGGGAAGGACACTCTCCAAAATTCGCTCGATCTCCAGTAAAAATTTCAAGTTCACTGGACATCATTTACTGGATTAATAAGTGTTACAAATCTCTTCGTAGTTTAAAAATTGGGAAAAATACAAAAATCAATTTCAACTTTTTCCCAAAACTTGTAAAATAAATTTCTCCCTATTGGAAGCTTAGAAAATTATGAAACCAATTTTCCTAGAACCAGTGAAACCTCCTCTAGATGGTACAACCACTAGTAGCCATGATAGATCTTCCAAAATTCAAAAAAAAATTTAGAGAAGGTTACAGCTTGTCATAATTTTTGAAGTAACAAACTCCCTTGATCATATCCTGTTCTTTGCAAAATTCACCATCATAATCCTTAGTATCTACACTAAAAGTCCCAAAGCCAATTAAGATCATTATCTTATTTTGATCACAAGACATTAGCTTGTGACCATAAACATAATTTTATTTTCAAAGTCATTCATAAATAGTATATATGCATATCGTGTAGTAACTAAAGTCGAGGAGCAGCCGGAAGCTTTGGAAGTCCAGCTGCCGGAGACTAACATAGACTCAGACTCGCATTCAGGCAAGCCCCGGTTTGCATTTAAGTTCCTTACATTGTCTTTGCAGTTTTCATTCACTTTACGTGTTCAGATATTGTGCATTACGTTTAAGGTGTTTCACATCCACTTGCATGGCCCACAAATACTATGGAGTCTTGGGTAGGTCTACAGCCCATTGAGTAGAAATTGCTATGCTTATGTTCATAGGAATCCGATACAAGCCGAGTAGTTGGAATCTACTCGCGAGATTTGAATCTATCACACGGGATGAATTGGATCATGAAATGGTTTATAAATATGAAATTGAGGCCGAGCAACGAGGAGGATGCAGTGAGACATGGTCTCACGTGTGTAGCCCTGCTTATGTCGATTGAGGACAGTTTCGTGTGCGGCCCTGCTGGACAAGCTTGAATTGTACCGGCGACATACTGGAGAAATGGGCTCCAGCAAACTGACGTAGCTTAATACTTGTTTTTTGAGTCATTCCGTTCCATTTAATAGGCGTGGGTTGAGGGCAGCAAGGTGTAAATCAGCTGGTGGGCACGTCAGAGTACGCTCCACGCAGTGACCTCCTGCTTGTGATGGATCGACTGGTTTGACATTCGAGTGTTTAGTGAAAGGTGGCCATATACGACTAGTACTAAAGTGTTACGTAGGTACTACTGTAAGTACTCGCTGAAATTTCCAAAAGTGCGTATGTGTCGTGTTGTTCCGGGTGTGTCCTGATTGCAATCACCGTCCCTCGCGGTAATAGAGCACCACTTGTTCACTGCGCTGTGACATAGTAAATACTGAAGAAGTCAGGAAAATACGATGTATTGAATTATAATTGTTTTGCAACCTTGTATGGCTTAGAGATAGTACAATTAAAAGTTTACAGTTTCCCCATAGTTTACATGTAATAGCATTTTGTGCTTTGTGCACGTCATATCATCAGCAAAACGTTTCTTGTTTGATTGTGGAGTCTATGATGTGTCGTGCCTGAAGAATGTCATGTGCTACTTAAAACATGATTATAAGGATCCACTTGTAGGAAAGTCCTTTATGCTATTCCTTACCTATGCTTAGTAATCACCCTGCATATGTCTAGTGAGATGAGTTAGTCTTGCTGAGCCTTATGCTCACGTTTGCAGTTAACTAGTTTTTGCAGATTATATGACTGATGACGGGTTCGATGACGAGGCTGCACCCCCTCCAGGGTTTACAGCCGAGTGGGAACCCTGCATGCCGCTGTAATTTGGGTGATGCTAGTGCAAAGTATCTAGGGCATGGATGACTTTGCTTTTGCATAGCTTGTGCTGAGAGCGTAGCTATGATGTATAGTTTTCGTTCCTTTTCGCTTAGTATTGTAAAACTTCCGCTGTGCTAGAAATGAATACTTGGTATTGTATTCTATTCTCATTCTTTTCTTGTATACTGTTGGGTGTTGCATCGCAAGACACCACCCAATGAGATCCTTGTAGGTCGGGATTCCAGTCCCCACAGGCATGGTATCAGAGCATCGTTGGGAACATTGTGCTTGAAAAGAGCATATTTTCAAAACATAGGATTTTTGAGTGAGGAATCAGCTATATGCCCATATAAGGAGTATTATAGGTATAAGATATAAAGGTGGTAAACTAACTATGTGTTATTATATTTTGTAACGATGCTCCGACGTTAGGTAAGAGGTAAGGTACGCCACCGTAATCGGATCAATTGTGGTAAGCTCACCATGCGAGAGGTAGCATGGAAGTCTTTCCGTTGCTTTGCACGGAAATGTTAATAGGAGTCTCTGAAACATTGCATGTTTCTGAGAACCTATGACACGCGGTACCCCAGCGTGCTTCAAAATTAGTGGGAGACCTCGTCGGGTAGTGTATAACCCAATAGTATGCGTCTCTAGAACTATTCATGTTCTATGGGAGCACGCGAAACACGTATGCCCATGCGTGTATAAGCCGGTTCGTGCGGGAGTCTTTGCTGTACAGACATAGTACAACCATGTACCTCGAGACATGACATCGCTCGAGGGCGACTCACATCAGAGTCATTTGCATTTATTTTCATATATATTATTGTGACTGCCTGTGGTGTTTCCCCATGCCGCCCTTGAGGTGTGAAGGTGTGAAAGGAGATTGTTTGTTTTCTGCAGCACTGACTATGGTAGCGACCCGTGTAGAACACATTTGCGAGTAAACGATACTAGGGCCACCTATAAATGTATCCTGATATACCGGTTAGAATTTTCTTTGGTGAGGCATGTAGTACCGTCAGTGTCAACTTTGATACTTGACCACCCCCAACGACAGAATGGATGCATTATATTTTGGAAAGTCTGACTATCAGGTGCTGGTGGGTTTGGACTCCGCAAAATGAGTTTCGATTCGACATTGTGTTAGAACCAAGATTCTTGTTTTCTGTCTGAAGTTTGCTCAAATTCATCGGGTTGTAATCTTGGTTAGTTGAAAAATGACCTAGGGGTATGCTATATGGATAGAAATCTCTTGAAGAATCTACCACTTTTCTGTTTACCGTCAAGGCAGCAAAGCTTGATATTCTGGTGAAATTTGGGGTATACTTAAACTACTCCAGATGACCCTACCATTGTACCTGTCTCTGTATTTTTGCAATAAATCACTGTAAAAAATCTTCTGCCTTATTGTGATACATATATGGAAAGGGTAGAACGAGTTGTACAGTTTTGTTTTATAAAGATTTTCCTGATTCGAATTTGAGGCAATTAAAATTTCGAGTTCAAAATAGTGAACTGCAGGGCTGCTGTTGAAAAACAGTCAGTTCATCTGTTAAGTTTAGATAGCTCTAGCTTTTAATACAGAATAGTGACATAGTCACATATATACATTTATGGAAATCTTAGGAAGTCCTCTATCAACTTTATGTTGCACTCATGACCTGAATCTTGGTATAACTGTGCTCAATTCCTATTGTCACAAACTTGGTTCTGGCAGACCAGAACTTGAAACAGTTTGCGCATAGTTATGAATTTGCACGCTATACCTGTATAACCAATGTTTCAGGGCTGAAATCTTTTACTTCTAGATTGTGAACTTGATTTTATACAATGTTTATTTTGTCGTTACCTCAATATATTGTTATGATATACCTGTCTTACTTGTGGAAATCAGCACACATATACAGGGGAGGTTCTGTCAAAATTTCCAGAAAACATGGGTCAACTAACCTTTATAGATTCTACTTCATAGCTCACCTGGAGCTGTATGAGTACAAAATGGAAAGGTTGTAAAGTGTACTATAACTTTTGTATTCAACCTGACATCTGGTTCTGATGTTTCCAGTATAAATATTTTGAATTTATACAGGAAGGTCAATTGGAACAGACTGTGATTACAACTACAGTTTTAAATTTTCTTCAACTATTGGAAGTTGGAAACCTTCTCATTGTTCAAGTATCATTTCCACAGATGGCGGATGTGATGATGATATTGTCGGACGGATGGATATTTTCACCGTGCGCTAGCCGTCAGGGTTTCCCGAGCATGCTGCGGGAGGTACTCCAACAGTTTGGCTTCATCGAGATGCCATGCTATTGGGGTCAAGAAATGGTTGACAGAGGCGTTCTGTCATGCACCGTCTTGGTCGACATACCTGCTAGTCCATGTCGTTGTGGATGGGCTCCTTTCTCGGTCACTATTGAGGGAGCTCATTTGGAGGACACATGGGCAATCACAGCGGGCGAAGCGCTTATGAAGCTTTGCGAGCTTCATCGAGATGCCATGGCTGGGACTCAATTTGCTCTTCTCCCGGTCCGTGGTATGGCTGGTTTTGAGTGGCAGCATCGTATGGTTGCTTCCTATACACCGCATGGCGACACAACCTCGACAACACTTGGAACGTATGCAGCTGCATCCTGTATGGTGGTTCTTACACAAGGTACAATTATTCAGGAGCAAGTCGCAGCCTTGAGGCAAGCGACTGAACGGGGTGATACTCTGGATTATATCAATGAGAACCTACCTTCATTCTTGGTTCCAACAAATCACCGGCTGAATAAGTGCGAGAGTTGGCTGCATCACGCTCGCACTAGAATACGGAAAGCTCGTGCCGAACAATGGCAAACTCGCAATGAACTGCAGCAAGCTCATGGTGAACTGCAAGCAAGTCAGTTGATGGCGCAACAACAGCAGGAGCAGCTGTTGGTAGTCACCGAGGAACAAGACGCAGCCATCGAACAAGCTCAAAATTGGTAGTACAAGACAGAACAACTTCAGGATAATGTGATTTAGGCCGAAGCTCAATTGCAACCAGTGGTGTATCCACCGGCTGATAACATACCGCTGAATATGGGTGAGCAAGTGCCTTCGGATCCTGAGGAAGCAGGAGATCCTGAGATACGCTAGTCCAGCGAAGAGGGTGTATCAGAGTAGGATGAGGCAGCACTTCTACCATCACGGGGCAACGTATAGTTTAGTAGTTGCCCGTGTTTATTTTGTGGCCATGATTGTGTCATATTAAAAATAGTAGTGGGTGTGTACAACATGACAAGGTGTGTATGACGTCTCATGAGGACCAAGTATGGTAGAGATGCACTTCCGTAGTGGGAGTCTGTCATTTTGGACTTCACTACTGTAAACTTGGTCATGAGATAATATATCTTGTATAATGTTTATGCTTTATCAATATATGTGAATGTTATGCACTTAGTTCCTTGCCAATATTCGCACTACTGTAATAGGAAATGGATGAAGGCAAAACAAACATGTTGCTGATTTTTAACGTATGGCTACAGAATGGTGCGTACACGTTTGACGCCTGAGATGGGAGGTTCAAGTAGTGGTCGTGAGGACGAATCTCCAACCCAGGATCCAGCTGCGACACTGCAGCAACAAGTTCCACCACCACCACCTACCGAACTTCTGAGTCTATTGGAGGTTCTCTCCACAGTGCTCGGCTCGTGTGATGAGCAAACTGAGTTGTTGCGGACTTTGGTTCAACATTCGTCCGGTCAAAGGGGCCGACCAAATGCGGGTCCACGACAACCCTCTCCGAGTTCATACTCGTACTTCATGTCAACGCACCCGCCGCTCTTCATGGAGGCCGATGAACCGTTGGAGGCGGACAACTGGCTCCGCTCCATCAAAGGGAAGTTCGGTTTGTTGCGCATGACCAAACAACAGAAGACCCTATTCATAGCACAACAGTTGCAGGGTTCTGTTGTGGCATGGTGTGCGAATTATCTCGCCGCACGACCAGCAGACCATGTCGTGAATTGGGGAGAATTCCGGGAGGTTTTTCGCGCCTATAATATACCTCCCAGTATATGAGGAGGAAGCTTCTAGAGTTCTTGGAGCTGAAGCAAGGAGGAAGGAGTGCTTACGAGTACTCCAAGGCATTCAACCACTTGGCCCAGTACGCTCAGGACCAAGTGAGTACTGAAGACCGGAGGCGTTAATGCTTCAATCGGGGTTTGAACCCCAATATGAAGGACAAGCTTGCCTTCTTCAACAGCGGCAGCTTCAACAACATTGTCAACCCCACAATCGTACAGGAGGACGCTACTACGGAGTTGTTCTCTGACAAGAAGAAAAGGAGTGCTCCGCAGAGCAGCGGAGATGGTGCTCCTCAGAAGTACCGAATGGTGTATCGATCACCATACGGCCAGAGGTGGCAGCCGCCATCGCGACCATCGATGTTTCATGGTTGATCGTTCAACAACACCGGCTCTCATCCACAGCAGCAGCAGGGGATGATTCCACGTGCACTTCCACCTCTACCGAGTGCAACGGGATTCTGTCCTCCCTTTCGTGCCGGTCAGACCCCATAAACGTGTTTCACGGGTGGTCATACGGGGCATTTCGCCAAGGACTGCCCGCAGAGCAAAGGACAGTCATTATACCAGGGGACAAACCAGCCCCGCAATCAGCCCAAGAAGCCAGCCACCAGACCCGACAACGTCCACCACCTCGCCATCGAGGACGTTCCGGAAGGCGCACCCGTACTCACGGGTATGTTCTCATTTCTTGGTCATCCCGTGGTTATCCTCTTTGACTCCGGTGCTTCCTACAACTTTATTAGCAAGTCTTATGTCAACTAATATCAGTTGCCTACCGTTCCCACAAAAACTCCATATTTAGTTTGTTCTCCGGGTGAGAAAGTAGTACCAGATGAGATGGTTCATAGGGTACCTCTTAACCTGGGTGGAAACATATACCCTATCTACCTCATTATTCTGGAACATCAGAAGCTAGATGTAATCTTAGGGATGGCATGGTTGCAATACAACTGTGCTATTATAGACATCGTTCCTCGGGGGGTATATCTAAATTCTCCGATCCACCCTCCCCAAGCTGGCAAGCTCTCACTCTCGAGGGTATTATCCAAGTGACTCCAACTACTTACAACACCGAGGCCATTACACTTAAGGACATTCCTGTGGCCATTACACTTAAGGACACCTTGGGGTTGTTCTGCAATTTTCGTGGAGAAGAAGGATAAGACATAAGACTATGTGTCGACTATCGTCCACTCAATGTTGTCACAATCAAGAATAAGTATCCCCTACCAAACATCGATATTCCATTCGATCAATTGGTGGGTGCTAAGGTATTCTCGAAGATGGAACTTCGCTCTAAGTATCATCAGATCAATATTCGACAAGAGGATATACCTAAGACCGCATTCTCGACGAGGTATGGATTGTATGAGTACCTTGTCATGTCCTTTGGAATGACCAATGCTCCGACTCATTTCATGTATATCATGAATTCGGTGTTCATGCCGGAATTGGACAAGTTTGTCGTGGTCTTCTTCGACGACATCCTTGCGTATTCAAAATCCGAAGAAGAAAATACTCAACATTTGCGCATCGTGCTTCAGCGATTGCGAGACCACAAGCTGTATGCCAAGTTCAGCAAATGTGAGTTCTGGATCAGCCAAGTGCTATTTCGAGGGAATCATCTCCGCGGAGGGTATTGCAGTTGATCCAAGCAAGATTAAGCAAGTACTCAAATGGGAGTCTCCAAAGTCTGTAAATGAATTTCGAAGCTTCCTGGGTTTAGTAGGGTATTACCGAAGGTTCATTCCAAGTTTTTCTAAAATAGCTAAACCAATGACAGAACTCCTAAAGAAAGGGAAGAAGTATGTATGGACGAAGGAATGTGAGGAAGGTTTTTAGGTATTAGTGAAACACCTCACAACAGCACCGGTATTAGCCCAACAAGACACAACCAAGTCCTTTGATTTTATTGTGATGCATCTGGGATTGGTTTGGGTTGTGTATTAATGCAATACAGAAGGGTGATCGCTTATGGATCACGGCAGCTTCGGAACCATGAGCAGTATTATCCGACCCATGACCTTGAGCTCGCTGTTGTGGTACTTGCATTGAAGATGTGGAGACACAATCTATTGGACAACCTAGTGCATCTATGTACCGAACACAAAATCTTGAAGTACATCTTCACCCAGAAGGACTTGAATATGCGACAGCGAAGATGGTTGGAACTGATCAAGGACTATGATATTGAGATCCACTACCATCCTGGGAAGGCAAGTGTAGTTGCAGATGTGCTGAGTCGCAAGTCGCATGTCAATAATCTTTCCATCACCTCGATGGAAGAAGAAGAACCTTGTCTTTACATGGTTCCATATGAGAAGCTCTACAATCTAGCTCTCATTCCTACCATAAGGGAAGATATTGTAGAGGTCAGAGGAAAGACACGGGCATGTCACACATTCGGCGAAGAATGAAGAAGGGGGAGATGAAGTGTTTTCGATGTGAGATGACAGTACCATCTGGTTCAAGGGCCGCATCGTGGTGCCTTGTAATACGAAACTCCAGAAGAAGATATTGGACGAAGCTCATTTGTCCAAGTATTCTATTCATCCGGGAAGTAACAAAATGTACCAGGACATGAAGAAGAAATTCTTGTGGTCTCGGATGAAGCGTAAAATAGCAATTTATATATCAGAATCTGATACATGTCGGCGGTGAAAGCCGATCTTTTGAGGACCGCCGGACTACTACAACCTTTAAGCATAGCAGCTTGGAAAATGGGAGGACATCAGCATGGATTTCATTATTGGATTACCTCTCACCTTTCACAAGAATGACTCGATTTGGGTGATAGTCGACCGACTCACCAAGTCGGCTCACTTTATTCTAGTCCATGTCAAATATGTGGCACGACAATATGCAGAGTTGTATATTGCCAGGATCATGTGCCTACTCCGAACTATCATATCGGATCGTGGAACCTTGTTCGTTGCTCGATTTTGGGAGCAGCTCCACGCATCTATGGGTACCAAGTTGATTCGAAGCTCAGCTTACCATCCACGGACTGATGGTCAAACAGAACGAGTAAACCAAGTGCTATAGGATATGCTCCCCATTTGTGCCATTTACCATGGTAAGAATTGGGATGATCATATACCATTGTCGGAGTTTTCATACAACAGTGGTCATCAGGCTAGCATCCAAATGGCACCATATGAAGCTCTTTATGGCCGGAAGTGCTGCACACCTTTGAACTGGTGTGAATCCGGTGAACCAGTAGTATATGGTATCGACTTGGTGAATGAAGTCGAAGAACGAGTACGAGTTATTCAAGCCAACTTCAAGGTTGCTCAGTCTCGTCAGAAAAGCTATGCGGACAAATGATGTAGACCCCTTCACTTCAATGTCGTGGATCACGTTTACTTTCGTGTATCCCCAATGAAAGGGATTCATCGCTTTGAAGTAAAAGGGAAGCTAGCTCCATGTTTCATTGGGCCGTTTGCAATAATTGAACAATGCAGACCCGTAGCCTATCGGCTAGAGCTGCCAGCGTCGCTTTCAGGGGTCCACAATGTGTTTCACATTTCGCAGTTGTGGAAATGTCTCAAGGCCCCAGCTGACGTCCGTATGGAGGATTTGGAAGCTCTCCAACCAGATATTACTTACTCTGAGCATCCAACCCAGGTAATCGATGAGAAGACTCGCTCAACAAGAAGCCGCACATTGCATTTCTACAAGGTCTTGTGGTGCAACCACACCGCTGAAGAAGCAACGTGGGAAAGCAAGGAATATCTTAGAACAAACTATCCGGACTTGTTAACGGCATATGTTTGCTAGGGCTTTTTTCTTTTATCCTTCCTTTTCTAATCTCGGGACGAGATTCTTTTAAGGGGGGAGGAATGTAAAATCCCAGTTTTCCTTATTATCAAGTTCAGTACCTGTTGGTTGTCAACCATAGTGAAGATCAATTATGGTTGTACAAATAAACTTGATATCATCAATAATCTTTCTTTTACTCATAGTGAAATTATAGTAACAGAAGGAATGAACTTCACCAATTACCTTAGAATAATTTAAGTGACCTTTCTACAAATTTTGGAAGCTATTGAATAAAAATTTCTAGGGCAAATTTTTATGTCGTACTAATATATTCAAATTAATTTGAATATAGCACTGTACATTTAGGCCCTGCCAAAATATTTAAATCAGAGGCTATAAATTTTTCCATGACCTGATCTTGTTCCAAATAGACTTCTTACCAAGTTTCAAGATTTTTGAATTCCATTTGCTATTTTATTTGAGATGCTTAGCAAATTCAAGCCATATTTAGAGTTCAAATTTTGAATTCTGTTCAACTCATTTGAACATCAAGATTTGAACACACCATCATGGTCAGCATGACTTGCATGACTTATTCCCCAAGTTTCACAATTTTTGAAACTCATTTGCTATTTAATTCAGTGGCCCCGTTGAATTTCATTCAATTTCAAATTCAAATTTGAAATTCAAATGAAACTTGTTCCAATTCAAAATCCAACTTCAGAACCAAGTTTCGGATATTTATTTGAGCCTCTCCACAAAAATATGGAATTTTTGGATCAAGTTTGGTAGGAGAATTGATGTTGCAGAGAAGTGCAGGGGATAAGAAAAGTGGGACCCAACAGCCAGTGGCACATCTACGGTACCGCTCTGCACGCCACAATTTCGACGCCGCCCCGCTCGACACCGCACACATGCAAGCTCCAGCGAGCTGCCTGCTTACCTGCTCGTCGCACGCCTTAAAGCACCGGCCATCGCCACCGCCTCACACCACTCCCCTCCCGTCTTCCTCTTTGCTCTGCTTCACGCCGCCGTTGCACAGCACCGTCGCCTCCGTTCTCCACCGTTGAGCACCTCCTCTGTGCTTTATTTCACTTTGATGCAAACGGCAAACATGATGCCTGGACTGTGCTCTGCCATCCTCAACCTTTGGCTCATCTTGTTGTCCCTTGTTTGGCCTTTATTTTGAAGTTCTGCTGTCGTCGTCGTCGGGCCGCCGAGGACATCACTCTCTGTCCACCTTGGTGCCAGCAGCCTAGGCCGTCTCGCACTTCGACGTCAACAGATGAATTGAGCGCCAGGACACCACCTTGCTCACGGTACAAACTGTTCCCAAGTTAATCTTTTATCGAGCACGAAATCATCTTTTCCTTTTCAGCATGCTTTGGCCCTGTTTGGTTTCACTTTTCTTAGTCTTGATTATATGATAAGTGTGCTTATGTGAAAAGCAGAGATCTGGCTAAGCTGATTACAGCAAGGCATGAGTGTTTGGTAACTTTGATTATTTTGGATGAATTATTCTATAAAATGACTACTATACCCCTAAATCTGATTAAACTCATTTTTCATCTTTTGTTTTCTATTTCTCATAATTCACGCCGCATCAAAGATGGAATATCTGCTACAGTGTACAGAGGTCCACGCATACCTGACATGAAGCAAGCATGCGGTACACACAAAAAAAAAAACGGCATGAATACTGCAGCTCAAATACAAAACATGCACCTCCTCCAAAAAATTCAGAACATGCAAGATCACCAGTCATTCACAAGTTCACAACAAATGTTTTCACACTATCAGCAGGCTGCAAATTGCTACAAAACTACACACATTTTCAATTTTGAGTCAATGATATTTCACATATCACAGCTGCTGCTGCCCGCTGGTGCCATTGATCTTCCTAATCTGCAGCAATCACACACTGCTGAACATCTTTACAGATTGTATTCGTTGTTGAAAATGTGAGTCAGGTCCACAAATCACAACTTCTGCTGCTGTCTGCTGGTTTGATGCTGAACCAGGTGCACGAAGAAATGTGACCTGATGGCAACTAAAAACATGAAGAAAAGAGCAAATCAAAATTGAAGAACGAACATCGCAGCCAACGAAGCAGGAGGAGACGCCACCAACTCGGGATGCGGCACCGCGGTCTGAGGAACCACGGGAGAAGGCGCCGCGGCGGGAGGATGCACTATCGGATGAGCCGCTAGGGGAGGAGCGCATTGCGGGAGGAGCCGTTGCTGGACGAGGCGTCGCGGAAGGAGCCGCCGCAGAACGAGGTGCTGCCGGATGATCCACGCCGGGAGAAGAGCGTCGCTGGATGCGCCGGCGTGGGAGGACGCCGGGCGGCGGACGCGCGTCGTCGCAGGAGGAGCAAATTGACGTGAGGGTTCCGAAGGGCACCAAAGGAAAATGAACCCCGCGTTCTCAAATCGCGACCCCTGGGCCGCGTTACAGGTACGCGGCGTTCCAGTTGTTTTGGTGCTTCTTAGAAAATTGACTCAGAAATTAATCCCTATTTAAGCAACTCGTTTGGGTGGGATTTTCGCTTTTTTTCATTGATAAGCTGCTTATAAGTGGAAACAAACAGGACCTATATATGCTTTTCCTAGGTTCACCTCGCAATTCATTTTCTAGGTGTAACTATCATTTAATCCAGTTACATATTAGTTTGCTAGCCTCCTTACTGTTCAGTACGAACAAAAACCAGAAAGAATCATCGAGGAATGGCTATGTTATGCCAGTTTTCGTAGCCGCCATGTAAAAACCATCAGCACAACGTCGAACTCAGCTTTGCCGATGATGCCACCCCTTTCTAACCCCCCAAATCATCATCCTGGTGCTCCAAAGAACATTTTGACCTTTTCCCGAGCTTATTGCGCCATTTTCGAGCGTTTCTGATGATCGCTGAAACCCTAGGTCGGCCACCTCCGTCGCACCGTCTGATTGGAGCCCACCATCCGCTTGCGCGGTCGATTTTATGGTTGAGCAATCAAGGTGAGGCCTGAAGGAGGTCGACACAACCTAGTCTGGCGAAGCGCCGCCACGAGTCTAGCGAGGAACGCCACCACGTCAGGATGTAGAAGAAGACCCCCCTGGGCCCAGCCTGTCAGCGACATCCCTCTCGCACGGGATCAGCTGTGAACGCGGATCCGGTGCGGCTGCGCGGGTTAACCCCTGTGGCCCCCGGTGCGGCCCTGCTGTGATTGGTTGGTTTTAAACCAGTGGGCCCGACTATTTTATTTAAATATTTCCCTTTGGAAAATAATTCCAGTATTTAACCAAACTTGGAAAATCCATAACTCCTAGTAGATTTGTCCAAAAATTCCAAAATAAATTTTATTAGAACCACACTGAAGAATACTTCCCAGTGGTGAACTTGGATTCGTATGAAAGTCCATAGAAATTTCTCCATAGATTAGATAAACAAAATGCTTATAGAATTCATTCGTACAGTCTTGCTTTTTAGAAAATTCCCAAATTTGGCAGGACACTCTCCAAAATTCACTTGATCTCCAGTAAAAATTACAAGTTCATTGGACATCATTTACTAGATTAATCAGTGTTCCAGATCTCTTTGTAGTTTAAAAATTGGGAAAAATACAAGAATCAATTTCAGCCTTTTCCCCAAACTTGTAAAATAAATTCCTCCCTATAGGAAGTTTAAAAAATTATGAAACCAATTCTCCTAGAACTAGTGAAACCTCCTCTACATGGTACAACCACTAGTAGTCATGATAGATCTCCCAAAATTGAACCAAAATTCAGAGAAGGTTATGGTTGCCATAATTTTTGAAGTAACAAACCCCCTTGATCATCTCCTGTTCTTTGCAGAAGTCTCCATCATAATACTTAGTATCTAGCCTAAAAGTCCCAAAGCCAATTAAGATCATTATCTTATTTTGATCACAAGATATTAGCTTGTGACCTTAAACATAATTTTATTTTCAAAGTCACTCGTATATAGTATATGCATATTGTGTAGTAACTGAAGTCGAGGAGCAGCCGGAAGCTTTGGAAGTCCAGCTGTCGGAGACTAACATAGACTCAAACTCGCATTCAGGCAAGCCCCAGTTTGCATTTAAGTTCCTTACAGCGTCTTTGCAGTTTTCATTCGCATTACGTCTTCACATGTTGTGCATTACGTTTAAGGTGTTTGACATCCACTTGCATGGCCCACAAATCCTATGGAATCTTGGGTAGGTCTACAGCCCGTTGAGTTAAAATTGCTATGCTTATGTTCATAGGAATCTGGTAGAAGCTGAGTAGTTGGAATCTACTCACGAGATAGGATTCTATCACACGGGATGAATTGGATCATGAAATGGTTTATAAATATGAAATTGAGACCGAGCAGCGGGTAGGATGCAGCGAGACATGGTCTCACATGTGTAGCCCTGCTTGTGTCGATTGAGGACCGTTTCATGTGCGACCTGTTGGACAAGCTTGAATTGTACCAGCGACATAATGGAGAAGTGGGCTCCAGCAAACTGACGTAGCTTAATACTGGTTTATCCAGGCATTCCGTTCTATTTTATGAAGTGGGTTGAGGGCAGCATGCTGTAAATCAGCTAGTGGGCACATCAGAATACGCCACACGCAGTGACCTCCTACTCGTGACGGATCGACTGGTTCGACGTTCTACTGTTTAGTGAAAGGTGGCCATATACAACTAGTACTGAAGTGTTATGTAGGTATTGCTGTAAGTACTCGCTGACATTTCTGAAAGTGCGTATGTGTCGTGTTGTTTTGGGTGTGTCCTGATTGCAATCACCGTCCCTCGCGGTAATAGAGTACCACTTGTTCACTGCACTGTGACGTAGTAAATACTGAATAAGTCAGGAAAATACGATGTATTGAATTATAATTATTTTGCAACCTTATATGCCTTAGAGATAGTATGATTAAATGTTTAGAATTTCCCCATACTTTACCTGTAATAGCATTATGGTATTTGTGCACTTCATATCATCGGCAAAGCATTTCTTGTTTGATTGTGGAGTCTATGATGTGTCATGCCTGAAGAATGTCATGTGCTACTTAAAACAAGATTATAAGGATCCACTTGTAGGCGAGTCCTTTATGCTATTCCTTACCTATGCTTAGCAATCACCCTTTATAGGTCTAGTGAGACGGGTAAGTCTTACTGAGCCTTAAGATCACGTTTGCAGTTAACAAGTTTCTGCAGATTATACGACTGATGATGGGTTCGATGACGAGGTTGCACCCCCTCCAGGGTTAACATCCAAGTGGGAACCCTGCACGCTGCCGTAAGTTGGGTGATGCTAGTGCAAAGTATCCAGGACATGGATGACTTCTCTTTTGAATAGCTAGTGCCGAGAGCGTAGCTATGATGTATAGTTCTCTTTGCGTTTCATTTAGTATTGAAAAACTTCCGCTGTGCTATAAATAAAGACTTGGTTTGTATTATATTCTCGTTCTTTTCTTGTATACTGTTGGGTTTTGCATCGCACGGCACCACCCAATGAGATCCTTGGAGGTCGGGATTCTGACCCCCACAGATCTATCACCACAGAACACAGTCATTGCATTAGGATCTGTTGCCACGATCAACGAGTTTATGGCGTTAGGATCTATCGCCACGGAACACAATGTTGCATTAGGATATGTTGCCATGATCCACGATTTCGTAGCGTTAGGATCTACTGCCATGAAACATAATCGTTGCATTAGGAACTTTTGCCACGATCCACATGTTCATTGTGTTAGGATCTATCGCCACAGAACACACTAATTGCATTAGGATCTGTTGCTAGGAATCACTAGTTCGTTGCATTCTGAATTTCTACAGGAGCATCATTTCAAATTTTGGGTATCTTCTAAAGAGGTGGGATTATTCAATATAGGCTTGCTTCTATAAGATTGCTTCTAAAATAGAAGAGCGGCTTCTATGTTTTCAAAAAAAAATCAAATAGTTCACAGCTAGCTCACACAGTACTCATATGAAAAAATCATCATCTTTGCTGTTGCCCCCCCCACCCCCAATAATGGAGGTACATGACCATCATTGATATATGTATCATCGTTGTCGTCGTCGTCATCTTGATTTTCTGGAGCATCATCGGTTGCTCCCTCAATATCATTTTCTAGCCCATGCCGTCGTATCCTCATCTATGTGTGGAATATTGATATCAGTATGTTGATCATCAAATGTCTCAGCCTCCATCATCTCAGTGACATTATTTTCACTGTCTCCAGGGGCATGGCCAATGGTTCTGTTGCTTCGTTTTAACAACTGTAGCCCATTTAGGTTGCTTCACACTTTGAACATAAAAAACTTGTCCTGCTTGGGTGGCTAGAATGTAAGGCTCATACTTAAATTAAGAAAGAGTAGTGTCAACATCTATCATTTTGGACTGATCCTTTTTGTAGCCTCTGCTTTGGGTCTGACCGGAAGAAGGCCCATCAAACCAGTCACATTGAAATAACAAAACCTCTTGGTTTTTTCAAAATCAAAAGAAATTATTTTCTTGACTACTCCAAACCATTCGTCGTCAACACCAACACCGCTGTTTTGCATCCGTAAATCTTTTTCCACCTCTGCAGTTCAAAAGAAGGAGCCAATTATGAATGATCGACTAAAAAATGTGCCCGACGATCAGGTCCTCTAGATAATGCATACAAATAATTGGATAGTTTGCCTTGTTTGTGTAATGTCGTAATCTATACATCTTAGTATAAAAGGCGTCATCGATACACCAACTTTATAACATATATTTGTTCAATATTTCATCAAAGTATAAACTTGCATGTACTTGCTCATTTCTGGAACCAATAAACAAACTCATCTCTATGGCGTTTTTGAACATCACGAGAATGAATCTTTTTCAATTCTTCAATATGCTCACTGAAAAGGGTACAAAGTTAAATTAGACATCTACAATAAGCATGATCCAATATAGTATAGAACATTTGAGTTATACATACTTGATCCATCGAGCGGCCTCTTCAACATTATTAGGAATAACACACAGTCATTGACACAAGCATCGATCTTTTGCTAGTCCAGTCCCGTGTCACGAACAACCTTCTGAACTTTATCAAATGTATTAGGAAAGCAGTGGCCCTCTAGAAGCACATATGAGAATAGTTCAAGGATCAACTCACACGCTTTTTTGCTCAAACCAGTTAAACACTTTATCTAGTACAACCTGACAATGAAGGATAATTGGGTCACCTTCTCAAAACCTGGATACAACTCCTTTTTGGCATCATTTAATAAGTCATAGAATGGCTTTGCACAACCAGTTGGCTCCGCCTGGTTTATAGCATTTTCTAGAACATCAACATCTTGTGAGGTACCACCATGATCGGTGCCTCTAAGTAGACTAGACATCATATTTTCCATAGCAGCATCATCCGAAATTATCTCCTCATTATTTGTTGATCGCTCAACAATATTTTTCTCAACTCGTTTTTCCCAATAGTGTACCCAACATGTATAATCCGATGATATCCCATTACGAAGAAGGTGAAGATGTACTTCCTTGAGTGTCCCGTGGCAAATATTACGACATTTCGTGCAAGGACAAGGCATAGTTTCTCCTTCAGGAGTGCCCTATAATGCAAAATTTAAAATTGACTTATCTTCTGATATCGCTTCCTACAATTCAATCAGCCTATCCATAAGAGGATAGATTTACAATAACATTATGTGAGCAATTATACCTAGCGATGTTGCTTCTCCACGCGCGGTGGCCGGCGGATGCTCCTCCAAGAGTGTGGCGGCCGGCGGATGCTCCTCCAAGCGTGTTTTGTACAGTCGAGAGAGGTACCGTTGGGGATCGAAGAGTACAGTAATAAAAATTCTTTTCATTTCTTATCTTCCTTCTTTATTCGGCATGAAAAAATTGACCGCCGCGGGCAGGCAGCCAAGACAAAGCGTTCGTGAAGCTATCAGAGTAAGCCCAACACCGCACTAGGCCGCTTGTTATTCGTGGGCTGAAACTGCGCTGAGTCACTTGGTATTCGTCGGCCGAAACTGCGCTAGGACGTTTGGTGTTCGTCCCTATGACACGTGAGGCCATCTACGAGCATGTTAATGTAGCAATGGGGGTGGTATTCCGATCAAAATAAAGCATACGCATAAAATCTGTTGTGCCGCAGCAACACAGTGATGAGAACAAGGATTAAATACTAGATATAAACATCGATGGAACCAAACAGTACTGATCAACGTAACCATTCCAGGCAACAAACTAATCAACAAAACTAGCTTTTACACAATCCCCAATAAACACCAAATAAACTAATCGACACATCTAGTCCGCATCACTTCCCTTCAAGCAGTGGTAATAACTCCTGGCCACGTATAGGAGTACTGGTAATGATGACACCGCGTATAGGGGCATAGGGCCAGTGGTACATTGGAGTACTGCCTATCTTTTTCTAAAAATTTTCTCGTCCTTTAGTTTCTTTTGTCTCTGTGCATTGTCTCCACTTTTCTTTCCAGTTGTCGCTACCTGTTGCGTTTTCCTGTTACTAATATTACTACTTTACAGACCGCTTTGCAGGCCACGCTATGGGCAATCTCGTTTGGCACCTCCAGCAGCTAAAATAACGTACAATCCACTTTAGAGGCTATCGGCGATGTGGAGGGTCGTTCATCAACAGAGAATACATATAAAACAAATATTTCACTTAACAAACAAATCATAGATGAAGACAATAATTGAGCTTACCCAAGCCTTTCAAGCTTGAGGTCATCAAGCTTGCGAGATCTTGGCTCGTTTAGAATTGGCACAATACTCACATTCGTCCTCAAACTTTCAATCAAAACTCTGTTTGGTCCTTAAACTTTCAAATGGGTCAATTATTTAGTCCCTCAACTTCACAGAACTATTTCACTTTCATACTTAGTCTGAGTTGGACATCCACATTGGCATGCCACATCATCTACCCGACCACCTTACTTAGAAATAGATAATAACTTTTTATCATCCTAAAAAATAACTAGTTAATTAATTGGGGTGGATTTATGTAGTTTCATGGGACATACACATTTCTCCTCCATTTTTTTGCAAAAATATCAAGTGATATATCCTATGTTATAAATATTACATATGTAAAAATATTGTAAAATATAAAACTTTTAAGCCTAGGGAATAGCAAACAGAGATGAAGAGCAAACTTTTAAGACTAGGGAATAAAATTTAAAATGAAGCTACACGGCTGGTCGGGTACACATACGGCCCGGGTGTGCCAGTGCAACTTAACCCCCGTTGTGCATCCCATGTCAACTCTATTTTTAAATTTGGTTAAATCTATCTTTGACCAATAATTTATGTAATTTTGTACTGTTTTAACAATACAAGATATGTACTTTTAGATTCACCATGAAAATATTTCCATAATATATAAAAATTGTCCCATTAAACATTTTTAATAGAATTATATAGTTTAGTTAATCATACATACGTACATATCATAGATGAAAACAATAAATGGGCTTATCAATGAGCTCATCAAGCTCGCAAGCTCTTGGCTCATTTAGAAATGGCACAATACTCAACTTGATCCTCAAACTTTCAATCAAAACAGAGTTTGGTCCTTGAACTTCCAAATGGGTCAATTATTTAGTCCCTCAATTTCGCAAAATCATTTCACTTTCATCCTTAGTCTGAGTTGGACATCCACATTGCATGCCACATAAGCTATTATGCCACATCATCTACCCCGACCGCCTCACTTAGAAAAAATATAATAATTTTTTATCATCTTAAAAATAACTAGCTAATTAATTAGGGTGGATTTATGTAGTTGCATGGGATATACATATTTTTCCTCCATTTTGTTTGCAAAACTACCAAGTGATATATCCTATATCATATTACATTTGTAAAATATTGTAAAATATAAAACTTTTAAGCTTAGGGAAGAGCAAACAGAGCAAACAGAGAGGAAGAGAAAAATTTTAGGCCTAGGGAATAAAAAATAAAATGAAGCTACACGGCTGGCCGGGTACACGTATGGTCCGGGTGTGCCAGTACATCTTAACCCCCATCGTGCGTCCCATGTCAACTCTATTTTTGGGTTTGGTTAAATCTATCTTTGACCAATGATTTATATAATTTTGATCTATTTTAAAAATACAGGAATTGTACTTTTAGATTCACCATGAAAATATTTCCATAATATGTAAAAATTGTGTCCCATAAAACATTTTTAATAGAATTATATAGTTTAGTCAATCATACGTATGTACATATCATAGATGAAAACAATAAATGAGCTTACTCGAGCTTTTCGAGCTTGAGCTCATCAAGCTCCCAAGCTCTTGGCTCGTTTAGAATTGGTACAATACTCAACTTCATCCTCAAACTTTCAATCAAAACTCAGTTTGGTCCTTGAACTTTCAAATGGGTCAATTATTTAGTCCCTCAACTTCACACAACCGTTTCTCTTTCATCCTTAGTCTGAGTTGGACATCCAAATTGACATGCCAAGTAAGCTATTATGCCACACCCGGCCACCTCACTTAGAAAAAGATAATAATTTTTTATCATCACGAAAATAACTAGCTAATTATTTGGGGTGGATTTACGTAGTTACATGTATCTACATATTTTTCCTCCATTTTTTTTTTTGCAAAACTATCAATTGATATATCCTATGTCATATTACATATGTAAAAATATTGTAAAATATAAAACTTTTAAGCCTAGGGAAGATCAAACAGAGCAAACTTTTAAGCCTAGGGAATAAAATATAAAACGAAGCTACACAGCTGGTCGGGTACACGTACGGTCTGGGTGTGCCAGTGCACCTTAACCCCCGTCGTGCGTCCCATGTCAACTCTATTTTTAGGTTTGGTTAAATCTATCTTTGACCAATGGTTTATGTAATTTTTATCTGTTTTAGATTCACCCTGAAAAATATTTTCATAATATACAATCTACTTTACATGTTATTGAAGTTAATAAATTCCATATAAATCATTGGTCAAATGTAAGTTTGACCAAAGCTAGAAATAGAATTGAGTTGGGGCAGAGGAAGTAGTATTATGTAGCCGTTTGCCGCATAAGTTTTGGTCCTTGAAGCCCTATTGTACAGGCGGCTGATGCGACCGGTCGCACCAAGCTTACGTGCGCCCAGTTACTGACGTGCCTTAAACGCGCAGCGCATGCGCATCTTTGAATTTAATTCGAACCGCTCCGCGTCCCATCACTACTGCTGCGCGCGTCAAGAGACGAACAACAAGTTTGCTACTACGCTATAAGATCACCTGGGCACGCCATCGTCTCCTCCGCACAACAACTCTTCCTCTCTTCCCAGAACTCGCGCCAAGAACACCATGAATGACAAGAAATTGCCGCCACCTACGGTTAGTCATTAACGCTAGCCTTTGAATCTTTGTAGTGTGAAAGGGTTTAGTTTTGCTTTCACACTACACTAGCTAGCCTATATAAAGTGTACCTGTGTAGACAACAAACATTCTCCATACAAAATAGTCTAGTAACCATTCTCTATATGGTATCATGAGACCAATAATCCTTCCCTGCATTCTTCCGCTTTCTTCTCTTCCATGCATGGCGTCAAGTCCAAAACAAGCAAAGCCTCGATGCTGAGGAAGAGCAAAAGCCTGGCTGCCTAGACAATGGCATAGCTTTTATCCTCAATCCCTCAAGGGAACATCCATCCTGTCAAACATGCATGTCGGGGGCCGCCGCCGCAGTCAGTTTCCTGTCAAGAAACTTGCATGCTGCTCAGCATCGACTCTTTAATTTTCTGGTTTGTCTGGTGGTGAATCGCCTGCGTCATCAGAAACCCAGATGGAGTTGGAGGACAGGAATGGGAGTATACCTACAAGGCTCTTCCCAACCACCACCAGGGACACAGGATGGGGGTTAAGGTATACACTGGCACCCTCGGACCGTACGTGTGCCGGTAAAGGTTGAACTCATCAGTCTTATAGTTCATAGATAGAAAAAAGGAAGAAGAAAAAGGATGGCACACATTTCGATCCATGAACTGTGATACCGTTGACTTCCATCTTAATTGGCCAATTCCCGATTCCGCTGATCTTTGCAGCATGCATTCACTCTAGCTACTCTCTGGTGGCTCGACCCTGGGTATGTTGTGGCCCACCTGGCGTACCCACTGGGTGCGCCCCAGAGAAATGTTGTTGTTGTACGTGGTGTTTGGTTGAGTGAAACTTGTTGTCATAACGATAACAATTAAAAAAATAGGAGTATAACAAATTCAAAATTCTTCATTACTTTCTTTACTCGGAGCTTGGGCCCGTCAAATTTGTAAAATCCCAAATTTTAGGAAGCTTGGCCCGTCACATTTGTAAAATTCCAAATTTTAGGAAGCTTTTGTCTCCTATGTATGGCACATGAAATAATAGTTTAAGTGTGTACAATAAGGACCATGTTAAAAAGAGAGCAAATAAAGTCATATAGATGTAATTGAAAAATTTTATGTGAAGCTCTAGACAAAACCTAGGATTTCTTTTGAATTCAGCTAAGCTCGAATTTCCAAAGGTCTTGAATCATAAATTTAAGACATCTGAAATTATGTGCCTTGATCACCGGGGAAAAAAATCAAAAGAAATAAAACAAACTTGTGTGAATAAAAGTATATATGGAAATGTACAAAATATTCAAATCAATGATCAAGGTACAAAAACATATTCTCCATTTGATCAGGTTAGGCAATTAAAAACATAGGACACTATACATTAATATTCGGAGAAAGAATTAAATGACATGCATATAGATTTTAAAAATTTAATTTGAATCTAATTCAATTTTGCAGGAAACCAAACATGTTATATGTGGAATAGAAATATATTCAAATTAAGTGTTCAATTTCAAATCTGCAGTGGACTAATTATTGAGCATGTTATTGGAAACCCATGGCCATTTAAAAAGGCAATAATTGAGAAGATTAAAAATACATACATAAACATATAAATATGAATTTGAATCTAAATCAAATTTCAAATTTGGCCAATTCGGATATTCAAATTTGTCAAACCATTTAAATATAACAGGACCAATTCTCTTCTGAATTTAGAGTCCTTATCACATCTAGGCTTGGGTAACAAAAAGAATTAAAGGTAAGGGGATAAGGACAGCAGTGGGGCCCACTAGGCAGAGGTATTCTGTTTTGCTTCTGCAGCAGCGCCTCTGCTCGAGCGTCTGCACGCGCGCGCGCCAGAGGAGGCGGCAAGCAGCTCTCCAGCGCGATGGTCTCCGCGTGCATGCGCACCACGGCGGTCCACGACGCCACCTGCCCCGCTCCGTCGTTCGGGTATAAAAGGAACCGAGCGCTCGGCGTTTCTTTGTCCTCCCGCATTGCTCCAACATCGCTCCACTCGGCCTCCCAAAGGACTGCAGCCCCCGCTCAAGCAAAGCCATGTTTTGGTGCGCGCCCATACCCTCGCGACTTCCCTGAACCGAGGCTGCTGCCGGACCTAGTCCCCCGGAGGGAATTCGCGGTTTCCCTTCTGGCGCGCCGTCGATCCACCTCTGTTCCAACGTGGAGCTCTTCCTCCACAGTGAGTAGCTTCACAATTCCAGCTTCCCCCAGCATCTACACTTGCGTGCGCACCTTCCGAAGCCGTTAGATAGCCATAGCCCCCCTCCGGCTAGCCGAGATTTCAAATCTCGCCGCCGCCTAGAGTCTGCTCCATGGTGCCCCCATCCTCCAGCCAATTTCAATCCGATTGGAGTGTTGGACAATGATCAGAGCAGCACCACAAAGCTTCCAGAGCAAAAATTAGCCTTTCCCATGCCTTGTACACCGAGAACACCGTCGCCGATCGTCGGTTTCCGCCGGTCGCCGGTGTAGTTACTTTTCCGTTGCGTTTCAGTCCAATCTGAGGCCACCAATGAATTCCTTAGGGCCGAAAACTCCCGGGTGCCAAGTTCCAGCCTCGGAGAAGGTGTCGCGGTGATTTCCGGCGAGTCGCCGGTCGATCTCCGGCCATGGCGCCGTCACGGGCCGCCAGAGTCGGGGGGAAGAAGATGACCCCCCCCCCCCCCCCCGCGGGATTTTCGTGGCACCCGGATTCCATGTGACAACACGGTTAACTCTGTGGCCCCGGTGTGGCATCGGCTGGGTGGAAAAATTTAGTGGCCACGTGTCAGCGTATTAAAGGGTTATCCTTTTCCATTTAAAAAGAATTCCAGAAAATTTCCTAGACTTTGAAATGCTATAAATTTGGCTAGGATGTTCCAAATTAGATGAAACAATTTTGTAATTCTCCTTAGAATATTTACTTTCCATCGGTCCATCCCAAACTTCATGAAAAGTCCTAAAGAATATTCTATAAATCAATTAATATAATGCATTGTGGAAAATATAGAAAATAGGATTCTATTCAGAAAATTCTGGAAATTTAACCAACCAATCATTTTGTCATGTAGAAGCTCCAGTATAAGTTTCAGGCATAACAAAGTTGTTTAAGAGGGTTTAATCCAAAGTATTTGCCTAGGTTAATTATAATTCCAGAAAATAACAAATTAAATCCAGAAATTCATAAGGACTTGTAAATTCAATATCTTCCTGTAGTAAGCTTGAAAAATTGTGAAACCAATTTTGGTAGCTTCCTTTTGATCAGTGCTATCCAGCTATGCCATTTATGGACATGATAAAACCTCAGGTTTTATCTGCAATTTCCTAAATGATGAAAGCTTGATAGAATTTTGTAGATCATTGTATCCCATCAGATTCTCTGAAATTTTTATGAGAATTTATTCATCACATCTGTATACCAGAGTTAA
Organism: Tuctoria greenei; assembly: GCA_036927565.1. NCBI lineage: Eukaryota > Viridiplantae > Streptophyta > Magnoliopsida > Poales > Poaceae > Tuctoria > Tuctoria greenei. Next base: position 103,799,152 of record JAYESD010000006.1, on the reverse strand, counting down.
ATTATCAGAGCCAAAAGAACTCATCTGCATAAGAATTAATTCTGTATAGTTTCCTAATATCCATGACTATATAGAAATTTCTTATGTACATTCTTATAATATGAAGTAATATCAAATTAACCTACCCAAATCCAATTTAATACCCAACAGCACACCTTATTCATTCTTGATTTACAAACATACTTCCTTTATGAGTATGACATTGCATAATGTATGCATATTCATTAGTTAAGTTATTAAAGTATATTGTGTGTTATATGCATCTTCATTGCGATAGACGCCGTGACGGAAAGGAGTCGAAGAGGACCTGTTCGTGAAGCATCGAGCCACTGACTTTTTGACTTAGCGCAAACTAAGGCAAGCCCCGGTTTGCATTTAAAAGCTTTACAGAGTTTTGCAGTATTTCTCATATTACGTCTTAAGTTTGATATGTGCATTACGTATAGGGTGATTGATAGTCCACTTGCATGACCACAAATCCCAAGGATTGGTTGTAAGGGTTTACAGTTTGACCTGTAGTAACTACTTTGCTAATGTATAGGAAATCCGGTAGAAGTCGAGTAGTTGGAATCTACTCGCGAGAGGGTCACATTTTATTGATCACAAGTCAAGTAGTTGAATTCTACTTGCGAGAGAAGTCCAGTAGGGGAATCTACTCGCTAGATGTTACCAAAATGTTCACTCTTAATAATTGAAGATGTGGACGGGGATGTTCTTGTAGGACGGGATGCACAAGGTTGTCTGATCCTGGATGAGGGGGACAATGCTTGCGACCACATTTGGGCCTGGGCCGGTAAGGGTAAGGCAAATGTGGAGGTTGGTTGTAGCCCCGTCTATGTCGGTTAAGGACCGTCTCGTGTGCGGCCCTGTTGAGCAAGTTTGAAGAGTACCGGTTACATAATGAATTAATAGGGTCCATTAAACTGATGTAGCCCAGGCACCCTCGCATCGAAACTTATACCGCCGTCCATCGGGGGAAGATGATTGTAAGGTGGGAACCTCTAAGGAGCAACTTCGACGTGCTCGGTTAGGGACCTTACTTTTGGGACGGTAGAACTGGTTCGGCATCGGGATGACAGGTGAAAGGTGGCCACATACGACGTGCGAGAGGAATACAGTGAAAGGTACTTCCGAGCGGGCGTATGTGTCGTGTATTCCGAGTGTGTCCTGATTGCAATCACCGTCCCTCGCGGTAATAGAGTACCACTTGTTCACTGAGTTGTTCATATCATAACTGCCTCAGATATATATCCACGCCCATTTCCAAAATCCAAACAAGAGGTGTAGACAAAAGTTTTCACAAGAGAGAAGTTGCGTCGTGCAGCTGTAGACGACAACTGTAGGGACGACAAGGAGAGGATCCAATGGCAGAGACTCCGGTGCACAGCGTGACGTTCGAGGATGATGTGATCACCACCACTATGACGTCCTCTGGCGAGGCTATGGAGGACTGGCTCGACAAGGTCCTCTCCGTCCCCAGTCCGCGCCTTCACAAGCTCATCGTCAGGCCCGACGTCGAGTGGCGCCCCAACTTCTCCGCCGACCAGAACCCCGTCGCTGTTCTGCAGGTCTGTGTTGGCCACCGTGGGTCACCCCAATTAATTACATCTAGGGCTGCCAACGAGTTGAACTCGAGCTTGTCTTTCTAAGCTTGAGTTTAATAAAACACCGAGTGGATCTCATTGATCCCAGAATTCATGTATATATAATAGAATCTACTAAATTTAGGAGTCATAACAAATGGAGTAGGAAGGTGGACGATTTTGCACATTATTTGTTGCTATAATATTTAAAAATTGTGTCCCATAAAACATTTTTAATATAACTATATAGTTTAGTTAATCATACATACGTACATATCATAGATGAAAACAATAAATGAGCTTACTCGAGCTTTTCGAGCTTGAGCTCATCAAGCTCGCAAGCTCTTGGCTCATTTAGATTTGGCACAATACTCAACTTCATCCTCAAACTTTCAATCAAAACTCAGTTTGGTCCTTAAATTTTCAAATGGGTCAATTATTTAGTCCCTCAACTTTACACAACCTTTTCACTTTCATCATTAGTCTTAGTTGGACAACCACATTAGCATGCCACATAAGCTATTATGCGACATCATCTACCCCGGCCACTTCACTTAGAAAAAGATAATAATTTTTTATCATCTTAAAAAATAACTAGCTAATTAATCGGTGTGGATTTACGTAGTTGCATGGGATATACATTTTTCTCCTCCATTTTTTTTGCAAAACTATCAAGTTATATATCCTATGTCATAAAACATATGTAAAAATATTGTAAAATATAAAACTCTTAAGCCTAGGGAAGAGCAAACAGAGCAAACAGAGAGGAAGAGCAAACTTTTAAGCCTAGGGAATAAAATATAAAATGAAGCTACACGGCTGGCCAGGTACAAGTACGGCCCGGTTGTGCTGGTGCACCTTAACCCCCGTCGTTCGTTCCATGTCAACTATAGTTTTAGGTATTGTTAAATCTATCTTTGGCCAATGATTTATGTAATTTCGATCTGTTTTAACAATACAAGAATTGTACTTTTAGATTCACCATGAAAAATATTTCCATAATATATAAATTTTTTGTCCCATAAAACATTTTTAATAGAATTATATAGTTTAGTTAATCATAAGTACGTACATATCATAGATGAAAACAATAAATGAGCTTACTCGAGCTTTTCGAGCTTGATCTCATCAAGATCGCAAGCTCTTTGCTCGTTTAGAATTGGCACAATACTCAACTTCATCCTCAAACATTCAATCAAAACTCAGTTTTTTCCTTGAACTTTCAAATGAGTCAATTATTTAGTCCCTCAACTTCACACAACCGTTTCACTTTCATCCTTAGTCCGTGTTGGACATCCACATTGGCATGTCACATAAGCTATTATGCCACATCATCTACCCCGGCCACATCACTTAGAAAAAGATAATAATTTCCATCATCTTAAAAAATAACTAGACAATTATTTGGGGTGGTTTTACGTAGTTGCATGGGGTATACATATTTCTCCTCCATTTATTTTTTGCAAAACTATCAAGTGATACATCCTATGTCATATTACATATGTAGAAATATTGTAAAATATAAAACTTTTAAGCCTAGGGAAGAGCAAACAGAGCAAACAGAGAGGAAGAGCAAACATTTAAGCCTAGGGAATAAAATATAAAATGAAGCTACACGGTTGGCCGGGTACACGTACTGTCGGGGTGTGCCGGTGCACCTTAACCCCCGTCGTGCGTCCCATGTCAACTCTATTATTAGGTTTGATTAAATCTATCTTTGACCAATGATTTATGTAATTTTGTCTGTTTTAACAATAAAAGAATTGCGCTTTTAGATTCACCATGAAAAATATTTCCATAGTATATAAAAATTGTGTCCCATAAAACATTTTTCTACATTGGCCAGTTCCCGATTCCGCTGATCTCTCCAGCCTGCAGTCACACTAGCTCCTATCTGGTGGCTTGACCCAGGGTATCCCGTGGCCCACTCAATATACCCAGTGGGTGCGCCCCTTAGAAAAGTTGTTGTTGTTGTACATGGTGTTTGGTTGAGACAATATGCAACTTGTGGTCATAACGATAAGAATTAAAAAATAGAAAGAGTATATCAAATTCAAAAATTTTCATTACTTTCTTTACTCGGGCCCGTCAATTTCGGAAACTCCTCTGCTCATATTGTAACTGCATCAGTTATATATCCACGCCTGTTTCCAAAATCCAAACTAGAGGTGTAGACGAAGGTTTGCACAAGAGAGAAGTTGTGCCGCACAGCCGTGGACGGCAACCGTAGGGATGACGACCAGAGGGGACCCAATGGCGGGGATTCAGGTGTACAAAGTGACGTTCGAGGACGACATGATCACCACCACCGTGATGTTCTCCAGCGAGGCCGTGGAGGACTGGCTCGACGAGGTCCTCTCCATCCACCGTCGGCGCCTTCACAAGATCGTCGTCGGGCTCGATGTCGAGTGGCACCCCCGCTACTCTGCCGACCACAACCCCATTGTCGTTCTGCAGCTCTGCGTCGGCTGCTGCTGCCTCATCTTCCACGTCATCCATGCTGACTACTACCCCGACGAGCTGGAAGATTTCATCAGTGATTCCTACTACTGCTTCATCGGTGTGGGCTTGGAGAGTGACGTCGACCGACTTTTGAAGGACTGGCAGCTGAAGGTTGCCAAAACTGTGAACTTGGTCGAGATCGCGGCAGAGGAGATGGATTGCCTGAGCCTTCGCTACGCAGGGCTGAAGGACATCGCGAGCGCCATGATATGCGCCAACATGGAGAAGCCTTATCGGGTTACAACAAGCCATTGGGACGCGTAAAATCTCTCCAGCGAGCAGATCAGCTGCGAGCATTGACGCTTTCGTCTCCTTCTAGGTCGGCCGCAATCTGCTCTCCAGTGGCTACTCATCTAACCACCGAGTTTGCAGATGGGCTGCCATCGATCATCCTGGTATGTGGAATTCGCAGTAGGAGCGCTCAAGTTCTAGCTTTTCTACTTGTGCGCTCAAGCTTAAATAAAATTATTTTTTTCTGGAGAACACACTATATCTTGGGTAGGGATGAAAACGGTACGGTAAATTTCCTGATCATTCGACACCATTTTTGAAAATTTACGATGCGATTATCATTTTCGATATTTTCCGAAAATTTTTATCTGATAATATTTGCGAGCTTCAAGCACTGCCACCCCGAGCTCCACGCGCCTCCGCATATGTTCCACTGTGAGGCTGCAAACTGCTAGCCAAAAGGTCGGTGCCGCGCGCCATTGGTCCGGCCTTCGCTTTACCGTCGCCTCAGCATGCCACCGTCTTGGCGCACTGCATTCGGCTTCCGTGCTGCCACCGTCGGTTAGATCAGCAGCGCGGGCCGAGGCGAGGAATTTTAAAAACATTCATGTTATTTCACATTCATCGAGGTCTTTCACATGCATGTTAGTTTTCCATGCATGCTACGAGGATAGAATATTATCCTATCATCAATAGAGATAATAAACTTGACAGGAAGGATTTTCCCTCGAGGGTACGAGGATAGAACGTGGACTACCATCTAATAAGCACACAACTCTCACTACGTACGTGTTCATCAAATTAATCGATCGCATGCTGCTGCCATGTATCACTGTACTCGTCTTTTGAAGAAACGACAACCGTAGGCGCTAGCCGCTACGTGTTCTGATTTTAGTAACAAAGTGAATACACTTGTGAAAACACGTACGCCACAACCGATCCTCAACATCATTAAATTATCATGATCCTCAACAAGGGGGCACAAAAGTGCTCAACATGTGATAAAAAATGCTTGATCGCGAGTCTCATTCACATGCATTATATTCATGTCCACCATCATATATGATCACAATAATTATAATTGGTTTGATATGGACTCTCGGTTGGCAATGGTCGGATCCTTTAAAAAAAATAGATGTGGACTCTTGGTCAATTGCCACGCGCATTCACGTCAATCTTCCGCACCTCTTTGAAATCCTTCGCACGAAATGTTACAAACACCATGGGACGGACCTACAAAGTATGCCAGGTGGGCCATTGCATACCCCGGGCCTTTTGCGTGTTAAATTAAAAAACTGGCCGATGAGACGTCTCGAGCTGTTTCGAGAGGAGGTAAACCGTGGTTTGGAGTAACTCCGACCGTCAATTCAAAAGCACAGTTCTCGAGGCATCCGATCATCTCCACTCGCAAGCTTAGACAATGATTCACTATAAAGGCACATTGTCCTCTTCTTCTCCGCTGCACCTTTCGATTGATCTTAGCCTCCAAACGTCTCCTCTTGCTTCTCTGTCGCACCACCATCGACCACATCTCTCTCTTTGTTTGAACCTCCGTCGCGACACAAATGGGTAGCCCTGCACCGAAGCGCTCTAGGCCATCGACGTCTTCTGAACGTCCTTCTTCATTCACGTCACCGCCAATGCCAGTGGATCTGGAGGCGGCACTCGCACCTCCTAGACCAATGTCTCCGCCCTCGGCGCCCGCACCTCCTCTGTCCGACTGTGATGAGACTGTCCGCGACTATGCAAAAACCATCAAGAAACGTGAGGACGAACTTAAGGAGGTCATATGCAACCTGTTCGTCATCGACGTGAAAGCAAGAGCGCTCGACAAAATGGCGCAGGATGTATTTGACAATACATCTCCCTCCAGTCACCGCCTGGGACTTGGGATCATCCCCACCACAACAGCATGGACTCCGCCCGCTACTACATCTTCGGGTTAGGCTTTGTGGCCGCTCGTTTCAATTGCCTCTACGAGACGATCGGTGAGTAGGCTGGGGTGGAGTTTCGCGAGCAACTAGTGAACACCTTCGGCCGGAAGTTCCATCTGGTGTTGGAGGAGGCACCGCTGGCGGATGCGGAGGCGGCGACGGAGGAGGTGGACAAGTCCTCCGAGTAGAGTAGGATTAGTAGTAGTTTTTTCTTTTGTTTTCCATGTGTTTTTTTCTTGTTTGTAATATATGTGTTATTTTTATGTTAATGAAAAATGTCTTTTATGTTCATGAACAATGTGTCCTACAGTATGTATTAACGAAAAACTCCTCCTCTTATCGAAAAACATCACGTATGAAAATTAACACACTAGTAATATTATATATTATAAATATTAAACACATTAGGACGTAGTATTATATTTCAAAAAATTACAAAAATAATGTTACTGTGCATCGCATATGTATGATGCAAATACTAATTAATTTCATTTCTTTTCTCTTTAACAGCTGTCATCGTGCCCCCCCCCCCCCCCCCGCCCCCGTCGTGGCCCTAGGCGGTAGCCCCTCCCGCCTAGGCCCAGAGCTAGGCCTGCCTTTAACACCATCTGCAGCGGTTTCCTCTAAAACTTACTCTATATCTCTATCCCTCTATACTTCCAGTATATCCTCTATACATCCAATATATGGACACTTACTCTATACTTCTAGTAGTCTACTATATATTTACAGTCCAGTAAGCTTTAAAGTGAACCACTGCGGAAGGTCTAACACCTTGGTGCGGGAATGGAATTCTCTCCGGCAGGGCCGCACAGCTGTCTCTATGCGACCCTGGCCAGATGGTTGCCATGTATGTTCACGCTCTGAATCTTACAGCCATACAGCCAAAAGGGCACACTGCATGGTTCTCGCGATTGTGCCACCCTGCCCTGATGACTGCCACGTACGCCAATGCCCCAAATCTTGCAGCGCGAACGGGCACAACGCAACAATCGAACAATTAATGAATGTCATTTCAAAGTGTGAAGCGACCCATGCATGGAAAAATGACGGACTGTTAGAACTAATGATAACATATGAATTGTATATTATGGAAATATTTTTCATGATAAATCTAAAATTACAATTTTTATATTGTTAAAATTGATCAATATTACATAAATCATTGGTCAAAGGTAGATTTGACCAAACCCAGAAATAGAGTTCACATGGGACAGAGGTAGTATAACAGAGGAAACAAAAAACACACTCTCGGTTTGACAGGTAACAAGCTAGCCAGCAACGAACACTGCTTTTTATATTATTCATACCGTCATTACAACAAATGAGCATAGCACCTTTTATAGGATTGGAGCACACGAACTCCACGTCCGAAATTTGCTCAGTGATACAAATGACTCGACGCTCGGCGTGCACGAACTACCAAACAAAAAATTAGATCACTCAGTCCATCCAACTAAACGTTAATTTGGATGATCCAATACATAAAGAAGTGGATGATCCTATGTCCAATCCAACTTCCACGTAAAACCAAATGCAATTGATCGACTGAGCACTTTGTCACATGTCACTAGTGTGCGCATGTACACGGCCTCAAGACCGGGTTTAGGGTGCATCGTACGTGGACTAACCACACATGACCCGACCAAACAACAAACACTCACGTAATTAGCATACACCTGCAAGAGCGACTACCTGGCCGCATCCTTCACGTACGAACGGCAACGGCGACCAACTTATATATACTTTGTACTACGTACAAAGAATTTTCCTTGTCCATGAGCCAAACAAGCTCTTCTGATGCGGCAACTAATAATCAGCACATGATCAACGAGCCTCCAACCTAACTACAAAATAAAGTAATTTATAGCTGGCTACAAAATATACCTTATATATATATATATACCTTATATATATACCTTATATATATATATATGGCGATCTATCAACAAAAAGAGAAAAAACATACGTAACGTCATCATACATGATCATCAACGTCTCTCTCACATGCATGTTATAGTTGTACATGCATGCTACGCCCGAAATATATGATCATTGAGCCTCAAACTATATATATTATATATATGATGATCTTTCAACAGAAAGAGAAAACTATATATATATATATATATATATATATATATATATATATATATATATATATATATATAACATCATCATAAATGATTGTCGACGTCTCTCTCACATGCATGTGTTATAGTTGTCTATGCATATATGCTACGACTCAAACATATGATCAACGGCCTCAAACTATATATATATATATATATATATATATATATATATATATATATATATATATATATATATATATATATATATATATATATATATATATATATATATATATATATATATATGACAATCTTTCAACAAAATTAGAAAACATCTAACATCATCAGACATGCATGATCGAGGTCTTTTGCGTGTCAAACTGAAAAACATGAACGAGGGTTTGTGATATATATATGTGTTAATGAATGAATGTGTAGTGTATGTTCATCGTGTTCCTCAGGAATGACAATTCATAAGGAAGGATTTGCTTATTTTTTTGACAAATGAATGATTATTACCAAGTGAATGTGCTCTAAGTTCAGTGATGTGTTGTGTCTCAGTGGGAGGAGGAGGAGGATTTAGGTTTTCTTTTATTGTTTTTCTTTTATTTTGTGTCTTGTACTTTTTTCTTGTGTTTATTGACGATCTTTCAACTATATATGATGATCTTTCAACAAAAATAGAAACATGTAACGTCATGAAACATGATCGAGGTCCTTTGCCTGACAAACTGAAAAACTGGAACTGAAAAACTAAAACACCGCGGGACTGACCTACAAAGTATGCCAGGTGAGACATTGCATACCCTGGACCCTTTGCGTGTCAAATTAAAAAACTGTCTGTGAAGCCGAGATGGGACGCGTCAAGCCGTTGCGATAACCTAGAGGAGGCAAACCGCGGTTTGGAGTAACTCCAACCCACCCACCTGGTCGAAAGCACAGTTTTCAAAGCGTCTGATCATCTACACTTGCAGCCTTAGACGACGACCCGCTATAAAGCCACACCGTCCTCTTGCGTCTTCGCCGCACCACTCCATCGATCGTAGCCTCCAAACTTCTCTTCTTGCCTCTCCGCCGCACCACCGTCGACAACCTCTCGCTCTTTCTCTGCACCTCCGTTGCCGCACAAATGGGTAGCGCCGCACTGAAGCGCTGCATGCCATCGACGTCCTCCGAACCTCCTTCTTCTTCGTTTCCGTCTTCGCCAATGCCGGTGGAACTAGAGGCGGTACCCGCACCTCCTCCATCGCCTTCTCCACCTGTGGCACCCGCACCTCCTCATCCCGTTTGGGTTGAGGAGATTATCTGCCTCCTCCAACACCGCATCGATGAACTCGATCGGCGCCTGAAGGAGGCCACTGAGCACCTGTCCACCGCCGTCAGGTGCACAAAAAAGCTCGACAAATTCGCGTGGGGTGTATTTTCCAATACATCTTGCTCGTGTGACTGCTCGTGTCTTTAGAAAAGTCCTGTCTGCACCATCATGGACACCGCTGGCCACTACTGCTTCAGGTTAGGCTTTGTGGCCAGTCGTCTCGATGTCCTCCACGAGACGATCGGGGAGGTGGCTGGAGTGGAGAGCCGCCAGCATCTTCTTTAGACCGTCGCCCGGAAGCTTCACACTCAATATCCGTAGGAGGCGGCAACAGTGGAGGAGGCAGCAGCGGCGGGGGCAAAGGAGGCAGCAGTGGCGGAGAAGGAGGTGGAGGAGATCTCCTCCGACTCCGAGTAGAGTAGTATTTGTAGTTTTTATTTTCTTGTTTTCTTTGTGCTTTCGTAGTTCTTGTTTGTAATATATGTGTTGTTTTTATGTTAATGAAAAATGTCTTTTCTTTTCATGAACAATGTGCCCTATGCAGTATCGAAAAACAACTCGTTTCTGAAAAAGGGGTGTGATAACTGGTGTTTAATGTCTAGCCAAGAATTTGTTGTGTTGCGACAATCGATGACTCTTTGCTGAAACTACCTTGAGATCGTGGTTGAGGCTGGGTTCCTCCTCCTTTGTGTTCTTTCACTCAATTTTTTCATTTGTAGTAAGTGGTGAAGATCGATGGTGACCGATTTTACATAATCTTAGCCTGTGATTGTTATGGCGATCAAACTTCACCAAGGCTAAGATTAATGCTGTACTTCTGTGTGCCCAGGATGTTCAACACACATACACGAGTGCATTCACAAAAGAGTATACAAAAAATTACCACAGAACAAGATTAATTAACCCAATTTTATCACACAAACCACATTATCCTCGAATACAGGTCCTAATAAAAACTAATAACAAGTTCAACTAATGCAGTGGAAACAAACTAAACAGCTCGGTAACATAAGCGATAGGGTATAGCGCAACTCCATGCAATACCACGGGCAAGCTGACGGTAGACAGGGCCTAGAACACTGCATTATCGCTATTAAACTCCCAATCCTGACCTGCAATTGTGGGGGGGGGGGGGATTGCATGATTGAGTACATGTCGTACTCAGCAAGTGCGGAAAGTATGACATGTGGCTTATTCGAATGACAAATATAATAATGGCTAAGTGCTGAAAAGTCCATTAAAACATTTGGAAAGCAATGTATTATATGTATATGAAATAAACCCATCATAGGCCATGTAGTTATCATAATACCAGTCCATACACCATATCCATCATCATATACCAATATCCATATTCAATACCAGAATTCAATTCATAACCTTCCATAACCATAATACCAACCATAACCATCCCAAATCTCAATTTTCCTCAAATCATGTGAGGGTCCGGGTTGCTCATAATCGGGAGCACGACTATCATTATAGTTTTAGACACACTCTACAGAGGTTGTACCGCTTTACCCACGTGTTTGTGATTTTATCACCTTTCGATGACTATAGAATCTCAATTATGCCATATCACACTTCCGTAGGTCCGTGGCCAAGAGATCACAAAATAGCCTTTACAAAGGGATTACTAGCCTATTTAGACCCCACTAAGGTTTCACCACTGGCGATGTCTCCAACTGAGCGCATCCTCAACCAAGGGCCCTCTTGAGCCATTCGGATCCCAGGGTAGTCCAACCAACCATCAACAAACCCAATCCGACTACCCTTCCCCGAGCATTCTTAATGGTCCAAATAGCACTGGCAGAGCCCATATTAATCAGCTACGCTGCACCCATACCTGGCCTCGTGGTGGTACTGTAAATCATGGACTGTCGCTCCACGAACCGGTCCTAAGATCTAAAGCAAGCAAAACCACCATACATCCATTCCATTCACATACCAGGCTTGCTTAGATCACCCATTACCATATCCGATTTAACCAGTTCATGTCAACCATAATCTCATTAATGCATAATTAAATTAAGTAGTGTAGTTGTTCTTTCATCCCAATTAATTAAGCGAAGCAAAAAGGTAAAAATCCCATCCCAACTCTCTACCATATATTCCGGGTGACAAGGGTGGTTAAACAAAGCTAGTACACTTTCTATCATAGGATTTCCCATCAAAATTGACACAAGCATGCAGATTTGCAAGCAAAACATTTATTTTAAAACAGGATCAATATGCTTCAACGATACTTGCCTTGCTCTTGGGATTGATTAGGATCAAAGGCTTGAAACTCTTGGTGTTGGAGATCATCCGCGGCACCCTCTAGCGCAAATCCATCTAATCCACATAAAAATCATACAAGACAAGAAACACAATCAAAGAGTGCACAAATATTACTCAATATGACATGATATGCACGATTAATGCAAATGCAAGGTAGAACTTGTTAATAGATTGCTTTTAAATGATCACTAACTAGTTCTAATAGCTTTTAACAAGTTTATACAGGTTTGGATGTGATTAGAGCTAATTTTAGAATTAATTCAACACAATTTAACTAGGAAAATTGGACTAGTCCGCTAGGGACCGAACAAGTCCGCACTTTGTGACATTAGCAGATTAGGGTTTTCTAAATCGACATGAATTTGGGGACTTGGAGTTGAATTCACGTAAGAAAAAGAGAATAGAAGGCATACCAGCTGTTTAGGACTCCAATGAATCGAGAAACTTGGAGGTAGCACTTGGATCTTGATGATCTAGGGTTGATGATGAACTTAATGGTGGATTGTTGATGAAGAACTCGAAGTTGATGGAGATCTTGATCCTCTTTCGTTTCCTCCTCTTCTTCTTCTTGCTTGGGATCTCCTCCTCCCTCCTTGATGGTAGCTCTCCACGAACTAAGGTTTGGGTGGGGTGGAAAAGTGGCAAATAGATGTCAAGCCAAGGGGTGGGGTTGTTTATATAGAGGTGGAGGCTAGGGTTAGATGGATTTCGATTTTGAGAGGAGTAGAGGCCGGTTTAGAGTCCCACTGGGCTCTAAAAGATTTAGGCACGACGTCCCTAGGCCCACTCAATGTGAAACCAAAGAAACGAGTCATAAAATAAAAGATCAATTTGGAGTCGCAAAATATCAGACAAGTCCAAAAAGGACCGGACTAGTCCGAAGTTAGTCAGAAAGAATTGGGACAAGTCTGGCCAAAAATCGTACAAGTCATACTTTAGTCAGGGAGTAAATCAGACAAGTCTGCTGGAACACCAGACTAGTCCGGACAAGTTCAGGGACATAGCAAATTTTCAAGGATTCTTGGAACACCGGACTAGTCCGCACAGAATCTGACAAGTCCGAAAGTGTCCAGTGGCAAAATCGGACTAGTCCGCAGCAAAAACTGACAAGTCCGTTTGAAGTCAGAGAGAAATCGTACTAGTCCTCACCAAAATCGGACTAGTCCACACTTTTCAGCATTTTAAGTGAGGTATTGTTCCAAATCAATTTTGAACTCATTCCTCTTGATGTGGATTAATGTTAAACATGTATATGAAGGTATGTAGGGCATGATGCATGAAAATGAGGGTGCTACAAACCTACCCCCCCCTTAAAATGAATCTCGCCGTCGAGATTCGACGTGGAAGAGAAAAGATAGGGAAATTCCTTCTTGAGATCATCCTCCAATTCCCAAGTTGCTTCTTTTCTTGTGTGGTGCCTCCATTGAACTTTACACCATCTAATAACCTTGTTCCTTGTGACCCTCTCCTTGGTTTCCAAGATCTTGACCGGTCGTTCGACATAAGTCAAATCTGCCCCAAGTTCCAATCCTTCCATTGGCACTTGTTCTTCCGGTACTCTCAAACACTTTTTGAGCTGGGAAACATGAAAGACATCATGTACATCTGAAAGATGAGTTGGCATCTCCAACTTATACGCTATTCTCCTCTTTTGTCCAAAATCTTGAATGGTCTAATGTTGCAAGGTGCTAGCTTGCCTCTTATGTTAAACCTCTTATGACCTCTCATCAGTGGCACCTTGAGGTAAACAAAATCTCCCACTTCAAAGGCTAATTTCCATCTCTTATTGTCCGCATAGCCTTTTTGTCTTGATTGGGCAGCCCTCAAGTTTTCACTAATTATTTGGACTTGATTTTCGGCTTCTTGCAACACATCCGGACAAAATACTTGAGTTTCTCCTACCTCATTCCAAAATAAAGGAGTCCTACACTTCCTTCCATACAACGCTTCATATGGTGACATTTTGAAACTTGCTTGGTAGCTATTGTTGTTTGAAAATTCCGCATATGGCAAGCTTTTCTCCCAACTTTTCCCATGCTTCAAAGCATAAGCTCTTAACATATTCTCCAAAATTTGATTGGTCCTCTCAGTTTGTCCATCCATTTGAGGGTGATATGCTGAACTAAAATTCAACCTCATTCCCAAAGCTTCATGCAATTTTTGCCAAAACCTGGAAGTGAATTGTGAACCTCTAATTGAGACTACCTTCTTCGGAACTCCATGCAAACATACTATTCCTCCCATATACAGTTCCGCCAAATTCTCTCCACTATAGGTGGTCTTGACGGGAATAAAGTGGGCTGACTTAGTTAACCGATCCACAATTACCCAAATTGAGTTGTAACAAGACTGAGTACATGGTAAACCAACTATGAAGTCCATACCGATTTCTTCCCACTTCCATTCCGGGATCTTCAATGGTTGCAATAATCCAGCCGGCCTTCGATGTTCCGCCTTGACTCGTTGGCACACATCACACAATGCTACATATTCAGCTATGTCCTTCTTCATGCTAGCCCACCAATAACAAGTCTTCAAGTCTTTGTACATCTTTGTACAACTAGGATGAATTGAGTATAGTCAGTCATGTGCCTCTTTTATTATTATCTCCCGAATACACTTCACATTAGGCACAACAATCCTCTTACCAAGCCATAGTGTGCCACGTTCATCCTCATCAAATCTGAATTCTCTCCCTTCTTGGGTCCTTTCCTTGATTTCTTGAATTTCCTCATCCTTAGTTTGACCTTCCCGAATTTCTTGCTCCAATGTTGGGTTTAACTACATCATCTCTATCTCTTTTACATATCTAAGGTTCAACCATTCAAACTCCTTACATAAGTCTAATGGTAACTCTCGAATCGTGAGTTGGTGACTTACTCCTTTTCTACTCAAAGCATCAGCCACTACATTGGCTTTTCCTGGATGATAGTTGATCCCCAAATCACAATCTTTGATGAGCTCCAACAATCTCTGTTGCCTCAAATTCAGATCCGTTTGTGTGATAATATACTTAAGACTATTGTGATCTGTATAAATTTCACAGCAATGTCCAAGGATATAATGTCTCCAAATTTTTAGAACATGAACAACGGCTGCAAGTTCCAAATCATGCGTTGGATAATTTTGTTCACGTTTCTTCAATTGTCTCGATGCATATGCAACCACTTGACCTTCTTGCATAAGAACACATCCAAGTTCTTGTCTCGATGCGTCGCAATAAATATCTAAACTCTTGCTCACATATGGCAATACCAAAACTGGGGCTGTTGTGAACCTCTTCTTCAACTCCTCAAAACTGTTTTCACAAGCTTGAGTCCATTGGAAAGTCTTTCCCTTCATTAGCAATTCTGTCATTGGCTTGGCTATTTTGGAAAAGTCCTTGATGAATCGATGGTAATATCCAGCCATCCAAAGAAAACTCCTTATTTCCTTGACTTTTTGCGGTGGTTGCAACTTCAACACATCTCTCACCTTTCTAGGGTCAACCGATACTCCTCCTCCTGAAATTATATGACCCAAAAATGATACTTCTCTTAACAAAAACTAACACTTGTTGAACTTGGCATACAATTGATGCTACCTCAGATTCTGCAACGTAAGCCTAAACAATACAGGAAACGCGGTCATTTGCGATGGCCACCAGTATTTGCGATGGCCGGCCGTTGCAAATAAACCTATTTGTGACAGCCCGCAAGTGGCTGTCACAAATTAGATAAAACGTCACAGATATACACTTATTTGTGATGGTTTCTTCAGTAGCCGTCGCAAATAAGACGGTCGTTGCAAATTAAGATTATTTGCGATTGCCTTTTCCGTTAGCCGTCGCAAATAGTATTAATTGCGACATCCAACTCTATGGCCATTGCAATTAACCTAGCCTTCGCAAGTTAAAGGCCTATACCGTCGGGCCGAACTCATTCGCTTCGTCTTATCATTAAGCGCGCCGCCGCCGCTCCGCTCCGCCCCTGGCCCCGCCGCCCCACTCCCACTGTCGGCACGCCACGCCCTCGCCGCCCCCGGCCCGCTGCGCCCCGACGGCCACTGGCCTCGCCAGCCCTGGCCCGCCGCGCCCCCGCCATCCCCGGCCTCGCCGACCCCGGCCCGCCGCGCCCCCCGTTGCCCCCGGCCTCGCTGCCGCCAGCCTCACCGGGTCGTCGGGGGCCCCTGACCCCTAGCGTCCGCCTCCTCCCCGAGCACTATCGCCCTCGTCCTCACCCGAGCGCCGCCGCCCTCGCCCGAGCGCCGCCGTCCCTGAGCCTGAGCCTGGCCGGCTGCCTCCACCGAGGTGAGCTACCTATTAGTTGTTAGTAGTTTTAGTGAATTTTTGCAATTAACTGTCAATTGTTAGCTAGCAAATGGACAATTAAACAGAAATTGGGGTGAGCCCCCGTCGCTTCGCTTACCCATGAGCGATGGGAATAGGTGTTGGCCGTCGCTTTTTTTGCTTGGGCGCCACCTTTTTTTCCTGAGCACTGCTTTTTTGCCCCAGCGCCGGCCGCGCCCTTGCCGCCCCCGGCCTTGCCGCCCCCGGCCCCGCCCCTTGCTGCGCCCGCCCCCGGCCCCTTTTAGGTATTAGGTTTACTCGAATTTGTTTTTACATTGCGGCTAATTGTCTATTGTGCAGTATGCAAAATTTCACACTAGTGCTATAAGGTTGTCTTGTATTAGATTTAGCATAATTGGATTTTAGGCTATCTCTTTGGCTAATATGTTTTTTGTCTTGCATAATTGTATATGCTTTATATGTTGTCTTGTATTACACTTGTAATTTCACACTTGTCCATTGTGGCTAATATGTTTTTTGTTCAGATTTTGTAGTAAATGCATAATTAGATTTTGTAGATGCTTTATTTGTTTTTTGGTTATAGCTTGGTCTGTCATTCTGAATTTCTATTCTGTTTAGTGTATGTTTGGACTTTAGTGCATTCATATAATGTTTTTGAGTGACTACTTAATATATATAAATAAAGGGGTTTTGGGCCGGCTCGGACCAACCCGGAAGGGCACGACACGTAATAAGTGTGATCGTGCCGTGTAGACCATTGTAGTGGTATCGTATGCGTCAAGTCAACACGGAAGCGAACGGGTTGGTAAGGATGTCAATGACCCGCGATTGCGTGGACGGTGAAAATGGATGTGGAATTGTCATCTAAGACGAACTTTCCTCTCACTCTTTCTCTAGTTCTTTCCTCTCTCTCTCTTAAATGACTTCAAAATGAAAATGATCAACGTAACCTATAGCAATATATTTCCCGTTTCAGATCGGCACGTGTCACATGCCATTGGCATGTCAGACGTGCAGGTTCGGAATTGTCCCTTTTTGGACAGGATGGGAGTGACCGAGGGGGCATGGCCTGTGATGACACGCGGGTCTGGATTTGGACGAGATTTCAATGGTGTAACCCTGTTGTTTTATGCTGCACTATTTTTGAGGGTGTAGTGCAGAACAGCGGGGTTATGCTGCTGAAATTTCATTCGAATGCGGATCACGCGTCTCGTCATGAGCACGCTCCGCTCGGCCACTCTTGGGAGGGTTTAGGATCTATCTGCCTAGGTTGTAGGGCTATGACATAACATAACAATGAAACTAATAACGATTTGTCTGCTTTAAAGGTATACTCTGACGCATCTCGTCATGATTTGTCTGTTTTAGGACCTATCATGTATACATTAACGACAATTTCTTTCGCGTTAAACTGCAGAGCCAAACATGGGTGAAGACCGCAGTTGGATGTATACTGGCTGGAAGAGCAGATCTAGTGGTCACTCGGATGAGTGGTTTATCAAGTTAGATAAATTTTTAGATCGAGCATTTTCGTTGTCAACGGAAGATATGGTGCGGTGCCCATGTACAACATGCCAGAGCACCAAGTTTTTTAGAAGATTGGAGCTTTCGTTTCACTTATGTTGAAATGGTTTCGCTCCACATTATGAAGTGTGGACCTTTCACGGCGAGACTAATTTCGAGTCATAGCAGAAGTGGATGAGGATGATGATATAATAGAGGTTGATAGGATGGATGAGATGCTAGAAGCTCTGGAAGCGGAGGATCCTCTTACAAATGAGGCACACAAGTTCTTCGAGGAGCTAAAGAAATCACAAGAGTCGTTGCATGAACACATGGTTGTTACCGTACTTACTTTCATGACCAGATTTATGGCAATTAAGTCCATGTACTTTTTTCCATCAATTGCTACAATGATCTCATGAAATTGATCTGCGATATCCTTCCACAACCTAACAAAGCGCCACCAGATATGTATCATTCAAAGATCAAGATATCTGGTCTCGGTATGAAGTATGAGAAAATCGATGTGTGCCCAGACAACTGCATGCTATTCTGGAAAGAGCACGCTAATGAGAAGATGTGCTTGAAATGTGGTAAACTGAGGTATGTCGAAGTTGTTAATGATGATGGAGATAATGTTATAACAGATGTCACACATAAGCAACTTCGTTACTTGCCTATGACACCTCGGTTGCCAGACACTTCTATCGTCGAGCTTGGTGCAGGACTCGATCAATTAATTGGAGATGTTGAAGACGTTGAAGATTTAGAGTCACATGATATGCGAAAACGGAAATTAGAACAGGCCACGATGGAAGATTGTTGGGCTGGTTTAAGGAGTAGGGCACAGGCAAATGATAATGATGTTTATGAATTTTGAACGTGATTACAAGTAATGTTTTCTTGAAGATAGTAACATGAATTTTGTATATTTTATTTGCATATTTACTGATTATCTAATTAAAACAGTATGGCATCAAAGAAGGGTAAGATGGTGCCGCCGACGAGGGGGTTCTACCCCTCTAGACCTGAGGACGCTTTCACTGGAGCGTCGTCGACTGGGAGCGGACACTCTTAGCTGCTGGGGCACGTTCTGAGCAGCTCTAGAGCTTCATCACAGGTAAATTTCACTCGTTTTTGACAATTTCTTTAAATTCAATTTCACATTAGACTTACTTATGTAATATTTGAATGTTGTAGTCCTCATTGGCTGACTCAGAGGCTGCGGCGCCAGTTGACCTTGGCTACTCTTCGGCCAGCCAGCCTTCTGTTCTTGACCCTTTTGACTTGGCTGGTGAAAAGTCTTCTGGGTCACCTGACGTAGCACCCCAGCAGACGCGGAGGACGAGGATACCTCACTTTGTTAGTCCTCCACTGGTCCCTTCACGGAGGATCCTGATTCGTCCGGTCAGAGACAGGTAATAAAAATTATAGTGTTCTATTCTGGTTTATTTTGGTTACTTAAGTAATGAATCAATAAATACCTTGCAGGGTTTGGGACGACACATCTTTCATCGGTGAGAGACACCAAAGACCGGTGAATGGTGTCCTCGGGTCCTTAGTGCGTTTGCACTATCCTGGGGTCATCGATGGGGTGCCTGCTCTTTTGTGGAAGGACTACGCACGTGTCCACCACCAGGAGCACGACAACCTTCAGGAGGCCGTATGGGCCGATTTTATGGTAAGTATGTTAAAAATCATTTCTAAGTTTTTACTCTTAAACTCTTTTAATGAACATCTCTTCAATATATTCATTATCGCAGGCAAGGTATACTTTAGAGGACCCGAACGACCCTCGCCTGGTTGAGGATGCGAGGAGAGTGTTTCACTACAATGCTGCCAAGGCGCTTCGACAAGCTTTGTCGATTGCTCATGTTCAAATTATTAATGAGCACTTGAAGGCCAACCAGCACCACGTGCTACACTTCCGGCAAGAGAGCGAGAGGCACTTGACGAAGGAGGAGTACGCGCAGGTACGTGGGGTGTACTAAGTATTTTTTCTGATAATTTCCTCGATGGTATTTTTGACGACTTCCAACTATGTGCAGGGCCACGTGAGCTGGTTGCATGGTCGGACCGATGCATTTCGGGCCCTTTGTCGCTACTGGGCTAGCGATGAGTTTAAAGCTAAGTCCGGGAAGGCTCAAGAGTGCAGAGGGGTTGAGGGGAAGAGCATGCACGGCCAAGCACTACAGGAATCGCGACAATAGACGACGGCCGAGAGCCGTCGTCTATAAGGCCTGCGCCGTCGTCTATAACTTATAGACGACAGTATAACCTTATTCACAACATTAACTGGCCGTCGACGACTATTTGTCGTCTATAACATTATAGACGATGGCTACCGTCGTTAATTAGTTAATTGACGACGGCCATCCTTAGCTGTCGTCAATAAGTTAGCTCCACCACGTGTCAGCATAGAAACCTTATTGACGACGGGATCTTGGCTACAGTCGTATATAACAACACTTATTGATGACGGTTTTTTGGATACCATCATCTATTAGGTACTCTAAAGACGACGGTTCCACTGGGGCCGTCGTCTATAAGAGTTGCTTATAGACAACGGCAACAGACAAACCGTCGTCTATTATGTTTGTTTTTTAAAAAAAAAACAGAAATTAGATATTATACAGGTTTCACAGATACAAACACACACTATAGTATCAGTCACAAAAACATTACACAAACAGTATCACAGTTAGAAAAACAGTATCGCAGAGTGCAATGTACTCGTCAGCCAGTTCCTTTTGGATGCTCTCGCTTGACGACTGCTTTCCTCTTCTCCAGCAGATGCCATACTTCATTTGCAGCAACCTGTACAATATCATCAATCAATTTGTCAGAATACCATCAACAAATCTGACTATCATGTAAACTATTGAGAAAAATAGCTTTATTCTGATCTTCTAATCTGATATAGAAATTTTCCGCTGACGTGAAACCTGATCTTTTTTGTTTTCATGGTCTATGTCTGCAGGGAGAGTGCCTAGAAACTTTCCATCTACATTCTTATTTGGTCATTTCTGCATCTACGAGTGTAATTGGGTTGCTTTCTTTACACTTTGATGAGGAGATGTTGTCCACTATCAGTATTAATCTAAGCTCTTTTTTTTTGCGGTTTGGCACTGTTTGTGTTCATATTGATTTTCGTAGTCCATACATACACTAATTTTGTGTTCTTAAAATGGAAAAGTAGGCAACAAGGAATTCTTTCAATAGTATAGCTTGTTGTAACGATGTACCAGTAGATTGCATTATTTTCTGTAGCTTTTATGGAAATGACACACTTGTGGTATATGTAGGATACTCATGTTGTCACTAGTGAATAAGCTTCCAGAGTTGTTTTTATTAAGAATAAACTTTTGTCTATCTTAGCATCAGTTTGTCTCTACCTTACAAGTTACTATTGAAACTTTTTTCCAACAGGTTAAGTTGAGTCTCATTGATTTCAGATGTCCCAATCTGTAGATGCAACAAACAAAAGAAAATGATAAGAATTAACATGCAAGTAGATTTCAAATCGGCTAACTTGACTCACACGCTACCCCGCCCGCTGCCGCCGAAGTTCAGAAAGTCGTCCTCCAGCAGTCGTCCAAGCACCGGGATTTGGGGCGACGGAGTTTGAGCCTCCGTCCCCGATCCCTGTGATATGCAAGTGTGGTTAGACAAGTTATAAGTATAAAAATGCATATTTTACTAAATTTGAACAAGTTTAACTAGTTTCAGTTATTTTGAATAATTTTATACCTGTGCTCCTGTCGTCGGCACCAGTGGCAGCTCCGTCGATGGTGGCGCCCATTGCGGAAACATAGTTGGTTGTCCTGCGCTCATAGCCTGCAAATACAAATCAAATCATTATAACTGTCATTTGTATATTACAAATGTTAAGTACAACATTCAGAACTTACCTAGAAGGCAGCTTGCCACTGTAGCATGTACGAGTTTTGATACTCGTCCCTAGCCCTAAGCGTCGCTGCCTGCATCTCGTCCCTAGTCCGGAGCGCCACTGCCTGCATCTCATCCCTAGTCCGGAGCGCTTCTTGCGTCCTCTGGAGCTCCTCCCGAAGACTCTGGAGCTCCAGATCTCGTCTCGTACGGCTGCTGCTGGACCCGCCCTGCTGCGATGAAGAGGCTCTCGAGGAAGCCCGCGCCTGCCTCGAGTCGACCACTCCATCGAAGATGGCCAACCTGCACAATGAAGTAAGATGATTAAATTTTTGTAACTAAATGTTTGTGACAGTAAAATAAAATTAACAAAATTCACCGTCCGTGAGGTATCCCACCACCGATTGCATACGCGGCTTCGGGTACGATTGGCGCCCTCTGCCAATCGAACTCTTCACCTCGAAGCCTCCACGCCTCCTGCCCGTACTTTGTCTGGAAACACAGTAAAATAACATTATTGAAACTATTAAAGAAAATTCAATTAAGTTAACGAAATAACTCACCAACGTCTGAGTCGCCGTCTGAGAAGACAGCTGCTCAGGCTGCGACGGGTCACTTCCCAAGTGACCCCTCTTCCACACCTCAATAGGTGACGGCTCCTGACCCCTCTGGTGCTACTATCGATACATGTTAGCACAATGAAAGATTATAAAATTACTTAAATAGAATTATGTCACACTTACCATCCGTTTATAGAGACGTATGTAGCCGTCGCCACCCATACGGTGTTTTCCGTCCGTCCCTCTACTCTCTCGACGGGTTTTAGACACGCCCTTGAAGTTTTGGCTCCCCCAACGAGCACACAAGTCACGGTATGCGTCCGGACGGCTGTCAAGCCACGCTACACCGACCTGCACACATTTTATTATTAAATGAAAGCATTGATCACAATTATATAATGAAGTAAAGTACAATAAACACTTTACCTCTGCGTACTGCGCCTCTGTCAAGTACTTGTCGGCCCCTTCCCTGTACTTCCCCGGCTGACCCTCCTCCGGATGCAACTTGAAATACGCCTTCGTAGCTTGTATGCGAGCCGTCGATAGTGATTGAGTCACGAGCTTCCTGGCGCAGTTATGTAAGACGAGACGAGCTTGATCCGTCGGCTCGGCTTCATTCTCCAAACGGTACCGTTCCTGGAAGAACAAATATACAAGTAAATATATTTAATTTATAATAAATATGTATTACACAAATATTTGGTCATACTTACCATAAAGTCGTGCCACACAGCCTCCTGGTGGTTGCCGTAAGCAAGGTCCTGGGCCGTAGCATAATGGTCCCAAGATGTGGCATGCTGTCCGTTCACTAGACCGGGGTAGTGCAAACGGACTAGACTGCCCAAGACCAAATTCACTTGCTTGTGGTGTCCCTGCCCTGTGAACGAACAATCCTCCCAAGCCCTGATACATGATTCTCAATTAGTATATATATAAGCCTTTAAATATCTGAATTGTTAAAGATTTACTTACTTCTCGCTAATAGGACGAATAACGATCCGATCATTTGGGTTTGCAGGAGCCGGAGGAGGAGCCACGTAGTGGCTCCTCCTAGTCCGTCGTTGTGCAGCTGGCTCCACATCAGGTGACCCAGAAGTGGTGTCACCCGACTGCACTGGCTCTGAACAAGGTGGCACCGAAGAAGAAGGCTCTGAAGTAGGCACCGAAGAAGGAGGCTCCAAAGCAGGCACCGAAAGAGGCACCCTAGCTTCCGAGTCCTCGGACATAGACTCGTCCTGACAATTTCAAAGTTTCATATTAGAGAATAAAGAATTAATTATATAATTTATGTAATTAAATGTTCTTTACCTGGCCACGTGACGACTGCAGTAGATGGCTCACCAACTGAGCTTGTCTACCTCCGCTAAGCTGACTACCCTGGAAGACATTGTCTCCTCTTGTGGCTCTCGGTGACAGAAAGCTTCGTGCCTCTTTCCCTCGTCCTCTGCTGCTGCTCGACGACATACTGTTTAATAAAAAATTGCTAAAGAATGTAATGGAAAATATAGAAGAAGAAAGAAAAGATGAAGCAAACATTACATGTACTCAATTTTAAAATTCATCAGCATCATGCTCATGTACTCTACTCCGTAAACCGGACCATCGATCTTCTATCGTGGAAGTTGCCTGTTTTCGTTTTCGTTTTCGCATCTTAGGAGTTTCTACATCTTCTGCATCTCCAACTAAGTCATCGAGTCCTAAACCAGGCTCGACGACAAAAGAGTCCGGCAAATCTTGTTCTTGGTAAACAAAATCAACCTCATCATCAAGGTATCCATCATTGTCTGGTGTATATAACCGCTCACGAGGATTCACCTTGTGTACAACCCACCAAGCATTAAGCTTTTCACATGGATAATGTAGATAATACACTTGCTCGACTTGGTGTGCAAGGACGAAGGTGTCGCAGCCTTGTAGCCGGTCCTTGTGTTTTACTTCTACCATGCCAAATTGGTTTTGTCGAGTTCCATGGTTATGATCAAACCAATCGCAGTCAAAGAAGATTACTTTAAGGACCTTATTCCCCGCAAAACTGAATTCAAGGATATTTTTAATGATACCATAATAATTAGTTTTGGGCCAACCCAAAACCCGTATATTTACATATTAATAAACAAACCAACTAATAAAAAATTACACGTTCGGTACAACTGAAAAGAGCATAACTGTTATGCCTAATGACATCAAAAACAAAACGCAGAACGGTAGTTAAAAGTAAGTGGTGTTTAGTCACTAAAAATAGCAAATTATTTTTATGATTATGATCCGGATGATTTTCAGTTTACAATATCATGCAGGCTTAGCAATTCCAAAATTAACTACTTCCATGATTCACTAAGACCATGATTAACATGCAGGCTTAGCAATTCCAAAATTAACTACCAACAGCTTACTAGCACATAATCATGGTGTCCTAGAAGGGCAGTAATGTACGGAGAAGTTCTGCTACAGCCAAGCACGCGCTAAACATGTACGGGTGTTGTTCCTTTTTTTTTCTCAAAACTGAGAGATCAGGACATCCTATACCAGCATGTAAAAGACCTTATTACTGACCAAAAAATGCTCTACCACTTGTAATTACAGTAATACACTGACTCTGGAAATCAGACATGTCTGAAAACAACCATGCTACAACAGGCAAGCTCGCAAATCCACACCCTCTACACAATAAACTAGTCAAGGACAAAAACTAATTAATCACGGTGCTTGTGGGCAAGCTAAAACGGACAAGAAAGGAAACATGCTGGTAGGAAGGATGAAAAAACTATACTTTAAGCACAGTCATGGATGGTACTGAAATAGTACGCCAATTAAACTGAGAGATCAGGACATACATTAATCATTGTACGCCAAAGAATCCACATAAAACTAAACCTCATTACCAAACGGAACAACAATACCAATAAATTGCATACGTTGGCGTTATATCAGTGAAGTACCACAATACATGATCAACATTTTAGTAGCTATATAGTCATGACACTAGAACATTTTGATAATAGATAAAAACTAAGACAACTAACCCTAAACTACCCTAGGGAGGCGGAGGGGCGGTGTTCCACGGTGGAGGGCGGTGGGGGGGGGGGGGGGGGGGGGGGGCGGTGTTGCACGGTGGAGGGCGGCGGGGGGCGGTGTCCCAGGGTGGAGGGTGGCGGGGGGGGGGGGGGGTGTTGCACGGTGGAGGGCGGCGGGGGGTGGTGTCCCACGGTGGAGGGCGGCGGGGACAGGGCTGCCGATAGGGGGCGACGGGGAGTGGGCGGCGGGGACGAAGCTGCCTACAGGGCAGACGGGGAGGGGGGTGGCGGCGCACGATGGGAAGGAGGCGGCTGCGAGGCGGCGGCGCGTGGTGGGAAGAGGCGGCCCGCGGTGGGGAGAAGGTGGCTGGGAGGGGCGGCGTACCTCGGCTGTGGCGGTGAACCTCAGCGGCGGCGATGAACCTCGGCGGCGGCGCGGCGAGAGTGAATACCAGAGCGGCGGTGGCCTCGAGCGCAAACGGAGGAAGACAAATGAAAAATTGGCCGCGGACGGGCTGGAAATAGTCCCTAATAGACGACGGTACAGTAGAACCGTCGTATATAACAACTTATAGACAACTGCCCCTTCTCACCGTCGTCTATAAATACTTAGAGTGGGCCTGGTTCGGCCCGTTATTGACGACAGATACTAAAAGACGACAGCCCACCGTCGTATTTAAGTTAGTGACAACGGTTCTAGGTCAACCGTCATCAATTACTCTCTTATTGACGACGGCTAGATCACACCGTCGTCTATAAATTTAAAGACGATGGGACCGTCATCTATAAACTTGGCCGTCGTCTATTGTCGCGATTCCAGTAGTGAAGATAACCACTTGCGTTTAGCTAAACGCATGGTAAGTGTATGTAACTTATGTTTATATATTCATAATATATTGTTCGTACTAACACGTATTGACAGGAGTGCGAGAGGGGGTGCCGCCGACCCCTGCTGAGATTTGGAAGTGAGGTCACGGGGACCCTTCTCACCCTCAGGGTGCAGTCAGGCTGCAGCCGAGCGATCGGTAAGTTTAGAAATCATTCATATTAAATATAACTATATGTATTGTTGAACTTATACGGTTTCCTTGTGTTGCAGGCTAAGTACAGGAGGAGGCTAGGAAGATACATGACGAAGATTTTGATTGGGAACGTGCTACCGATCCTCTAGCCGCGTATGCAACCGGAGGTGGAAAAGCACACGGAAGGTGAGTTTATAAGTCATTTTATCATTTCCAATTAAAAGTATTCAAGATATTTCAATTTTATATTACTGACTCTCTTTTTTATTGGCTCGCCATATTCGACGGAGTTGTCGTTTCGAGGGCGAGGAGACCTGCGAGAGGCAGCTCCACGCAGGCTTCTTCGGTGGGCACGGTAGGTCGTCGCGTCTCACAGAGGGACATTGAGATGCAATCCCTCTGACAAACTCTAGAAGAGAATTTCAGGCGACAGGAGGAGGAAAGGAGGGAGGCCGAACGCCAAAAGATCGCGACGGAGGCAACGATCCAAACCCAGGCAGTAGCGTTGGCGCAGATGCGGGAAGTAATGGAGGTAACAAAATAAAAACTAAAGTTCTCATTAATTCAACATAAATGACTTACTAATATGTAACATTTAATGTTTGCAATGACAGGCCATGGCTCGGGTGCAATGTCTGGGGATCCAGCTACTGCCACTACCACCGGTCCTTCCAAGCGATCCTTCTTCTACGGGTGAGGTAATTTTCTATGTCAACTTAACAATTCTAGTTTTAACTCAGCTTAACAAAAATAAAGCGAGGAAATGGAGTGATAGTGAAAGATAGATAGAGTGAGGGATGAAGTTAGAAGAGGGAGGAAGATAGAGAAAAAAGGATTGAAATAGAAGAGAGAGGAGATAGTTAGATAGAAGAAAAGGATTGAGATGGAAGAAAGAGAGATAGAAGAAAGAGCGAGTGATAGTTAGATAGAGTGGGAGAGGAATGACGAGAGTGGGAGATTGGAGATAGGAGAGGGAGTGAGAGAGAGAAAGGGAGATGTAGATTAAGATAGAGGCAGAAAGATAAAGGGAAAATGATAGAAATAGAGAGATGAACGGAGAGAGGAAGAGAGGGGATCTAGATAGAGATAGAGGGCGAGGGAGGGAGTGATGTTGATGCATTTATATTTTAACTCTAAGTTCCATTAATTGCACGGATCTTCGACGACAGCACAAACTCCGTCGCCGTCGCTACCGCCACCTGAAATGAGGCGCGACGATGACTTCGACTTCGGAGGAGGCTACGGAGGTGGCTACAGAGGTCAGACAGGCGAGTGAGCCCTTGTTTGGTTTGTTGATGGTGATGCCATGTTTCGACGATGTGTTGTGATTTGTTTTGAGACTGTTATGATGTTTATATTACAGTTTGTTATACTGTCTGTTCTGTGATTCTGGCCATCAAGCCGTGTATTATATTCAGTTCTTAAAAAAAACTTATTTGCGATGGCTTTTTATACAGTACCGTCACAAATAAGGTCCCAGACCGTCGCAATTAAGCCTCTGTTATTTGAGATGGCCCGGCCGTTGCAATTAAAGTCTTATTTGCAACGGCCGAGGCGCCGCAAATGCCTGGGTGGGCCCTGTCTTGTGATCACGTGGGACCCATCGGCTGACATTATTTGTGACGGCCTGGTTGACGCAAATAGCGCCTTAATTGCAACGGCCAGGCCGTCGCAATGTGCCCGTGGGGCCCATCGGCCCCCTGGCAATAATTTGCGACGGCTATGGCCAGCCGTCGCAAATAAGCTTATTTGCGACGTATTATTTGCGACGGTCAAAAGTCATCGCAAATAACGAAAGCTTATTTGCGACGGTTTCTAGCTCATTTGTGACGGCCCTGGCCATCGCAAATCGTCGGGATTCCTATAGTGCAAGTGTTCCTTATGTTCCTTCCCATCCTTCGAGTAGATCATAATATTATCAATGAAAACCACGACAAATTTATCGAAGTACTCCATGAAGACTTTATTCATGAGGTACATAAAGTAGTCAGGCGCATTTCTCAATCCAAAAGGCATCACGGTGTACTCATAGGATCCATATCGTGTCCTAAAAGTTGTCTTTGGTATGTTCGGTGGTCTAATCTTAATTTGAAAGTATGCCGACCTCAAATCAATTCTAGAGAAAACACAAGCACCCTTCATCTGATCAAACAAGTCTCTATGCGTGGAAAGGTGTACTTGTTCTGATGGTCACCTTGTTGAGAGCTCCGTAATCTACGAACATCCTTTGTGACCCATCCTTCCTGTCCACAAACATCACGGGCGCTCCCCAAGGTGAGGATTTGGGGTGGATAAAACCTTTCTCCAGTTGCTCTTTAATCTGCTTCTTGAGATCCGCTAATTCCATAGGAGGCATCCTATACGGCCTCTTAGCTATAGGTGCAGTTCCAGGTACTAAATCAATAACAAACTCAATGTCTCGATAAGGTGGCATACCTGGCAACTCGTGAGAAAAAACATCAAAAAATTCACACACCACTGGAATCTCCTCAATTGCGGCACCGTCCATATTATTCAGCTCCAATTGCTTCGGTGCAGTTTGAGATGCTTCAAATTCTACGATGATCCCTTCCTCATTGGTCAACTTTACTGTTTTTGTGGCACACTCAATAACTCCATTGTGTTTCCTCAACCAGTCCATACCAAGTATAATGTCCGATCCTTGAGAGTCCAAAACAATTACGTTGGCGGAGAAGTCTACCCCCCTTATTCTAAGGCTTACTTTTGGACATACTATATTTGTCCTCACCTCTCCTCCAGTAGACATAACCAATAGAGTAAACTTCATATGAGAGATAGGAAAACTATACTTGGCAACATACTTCGATGCAATGCTCCAGAATCAAACAACATAGTTGCGGGGTTGGGGTTGGCGAGAAACATACCAATGACCACGTCATCCACTTGTTGAGCATCCTCCGTAGAGACATGGTTCATGTTGCCATGAGCAAAATTCTGCTGTCCACGGTTCCCTTGTGGCGCTCCTCCATTAGGTCATGGGTTTTGCCTCGACGCATTGCTTCCTTGACCAAGGCCTGACATAGGACGTTGATGTGCAAAGTGTCCAGCTTCTCCACAAGTATAGCACTTCATAACTCCACCAGCATTAGTGGGGCGAGCTTGGTCCTGAACATTTGCACCAGGAAAATTAGCGCGAGGTGCATAAGGCATTTGAGGCCTAGGTGCTTGCATGATAGGGCGCTGCTGCACAAACTGAGTTGGACGGGGTGCAAATCTAGGGTGATGAGTAGGCGCAAAAGAGTTGAAGTAAGGTGCATTGGGCGGTGTGAAGTGAGGGTGCACATTACTTCCTTGTTGTTGTGCTTGATATGGCGCCTTCCTCTTGTTGTCTTGTTCCATCTCACGAACCTTGTTCTCAACCACAATTGCTTTATCCACAAGCTTCTGGAAGTTGGCATAGTCAAAGTTGAGTAGCTGCACTTGGATTTCATTGTTCAAGCCCCTCATGAATAAGTATTGTTTCTGGCTGTCCCGACTAACATCCTCAGGCGCGTACCTTGAGAGTTGAGTGAACTTATTGAGATATTCACTCACGCTTGATCTTACTTGCCTTAAGTTCTCAAATTCTTGCCACTTCAAAATCATAACACCTTTCGGCACATCATGAGAATGGAAACTCTCCTTGAATTCGGCCCAAGTGATCCTCTCCTGACTCTCATGAGCATTGCAATAAGAATCACACCAATCCGCAGCTGCTCCAACTAGTTGATGGGAAGCAAATAAGACCTTCTCTCGGTCACTGTATTGGACAATAGCTAGATTCTTCTCCACGGACTTGATCCAATCATCCGCATCCATAGGGTCAGCAGCTTGAGCAAAGGTTAGCGGCCTAGTCCTCATAAACTCTCTCAACCGGTTAGGAGGAGGTGGCGGTGGCGGTGGAGGCATGTGGGGCTGATTGTTGATATTGCCAGCCTGCAGCTGTCCTATAGTTTGTATCATGGTCTGCATGAGCTGGTTCTGCATAGCCAAAAGTTGCTCTATGTTGATAGCTCCATGAGCAGGTCCTTGTACGTTGTTGTTTTGAGGTGCTCCATGGTTCTCCTCCTCATCATTAGCATCCCTCTGGTTGTGAGTCCTCACCATCTGGAGAAAAGAAATAGGTAAGAATTAGGAAACGTACCCAACTATATGCATCAAGGGATACCCGGGTCCAAGCCCATGGAGTGTACCCGGGTGACCCCAGGGGGCCCTAGAGATCAAGATGCCTCTAGGTCCCAGCCCACAAAGGACGCCCTAGGTTCGGGGAACCTAGAGCCTCTAGGCCCGGAGCAAATGGAAGAGGATGTGCCAGATTCACCAAGGAGGGTCTGGACCATCCAACGTCCAGTCTACATCATTAGCGAAGTTTTGCACGAAGCAAAAACAAGGTACCTTGAAGTACATAAGTTGCTATATGCAGTGTTAATCACGTCGAGGAAGATCCGCCATTACTTTTAGGGACATAGGTTTTCAGTGGTGACCTCGTTCGCACTGGGGATTGTGCTCTGCAGCCCCAATGTGACTGGCAACATCGCCAACTGGGCGGCAAAATTGGCGGAGTTCGAGCTTGACTTCATGCCGCAACATGCGATCAGGAGCCAAGCAATGGCGGATTTCATTGTTTAGTGGACACCCTCACCAAGGAATCTAGGGGGCCATGAAATCAGCGAGCTGTAGCCCAGGGCACCGGTGGTCCCCGGACTGCACTGGGCACTCTTCTTCAACAGTTCCTCACGGAAGCAGGGAGCCAGAGCTGGCGTACTGCTCATCTTGCCAACAGGAGAGCGGTTCAAGTACAAGGTGCGCCACGACTTCAAGGTGACCAACAACATGGAGGAGTGTGAAGCCCTCATCTTCGGACTAACAGTTGCGCAGGGTCTCGGCGTTCAACACATGCTGGTCAACGGAGACTCCCAACTGACTATCAAGCAGGTTCGGGGAGAATGCTCCTGCTATGATCTTCAGCTCGGGGTGTACCTACTACACGTCAAGAAGCTGGAGGTGGCTTCGAGGCCTTGGACCTCTACCATGTAGTGCACATTGACAACTCCATCACTGATGCCTCGTCAACAACGACATCCACAGGGGCCTTGGTTCTTGAAGGTGTCTTCGATAGGAGATTGGTGCGACCAACCGCTAGGCCTGTAGGGCCTAACGAAGAAGGCAAACCCAACACCTTGAAGCTGGCGGTCTCGACAGACCCTCAACCATGGGGCTCGCTGAGGTTCTTGTGCGTCACCCGGGACCCCAGATCACCCGGCGCCCAGGATCCAGTAGCTCAAGAGAGTCCAGATGCATGGATCACGGAGATCCAAGACTACCTGAAGGACTACATCCTTCTCAAGGAGCATGTATCCGCTGAGCGGATCGTGACGGTCGTAAAACACTACATGATGGTAGAGGGAGACCTCTGTTAGTGTGGTGCCAACAACATTCTATTACGGTGCATAACTCGGGAGGAGGGTTGTGACTTGCTCGCAGAGATCCATGAATGAGAGTGCAGGAATCAAGTAGCTTCCCGCACGCTGGTTGGTAAGGCCTTCCGGCAAGGCTTCTACTAGATTACAGCACTCCAAGACGTCGTCAAGCTGGTGTAAAGGTGCAAGGCATGCCAGTTCCATACCAGGAAGATTCACGCACCGGTGTAAACACTACAGATGATCCCGCACTCCTGGTCATTCACGATCTGGGGGCTGGATATCCTGGGACCCTTCCCCAAGGCCTTTGGTGGGTACCGGTTCCTCTATGTCATTATACACAAGTTCAACAAGTGGCTAGAAGCACTCCGGTGATCACCATCAACAAGGTGTCCGCAATAAAGTTCATCAAGTCGATCGTCTGTAGGTTTGGGGTCCCGAACATGATCATCACAGACAAAGGGACCCAGTACACCAGTGCAACAGTCCAAGACTACTGCAAATACCTTGGCATCAAAATTTGTCATGCGTCTGTGGCTCACCCAGAGAGCAACGGTCATGTTGAAAGGGCCAACATTGAGATCCTTAGGGGCCTCAAGACACGGACGTATGATATCTTTGATAAGCATGGTACCAAGTGGGTTGATGAACTCTTGTGTTCTATGGGCGAGCGGGACATCACCTATTCGGGCCATAGGGGAAATGCCTTTCTTCCTAGTGTATGGGGCCAAGGCCGTCCTCCCCCCAGAGATCGCCGTGGGCTCCCTCTAGGTCCGATTATTCGATGAAACCACGCAGGACCGGCTCCAGCATGAATATGTCGACCTCGTCAACGAAGCAATGTGGCATGCGACCATTTGAAACGCACAGTACCGGTAGGCCCTTCGGTGCTACCAGGAACGATTCATGCGGAGTAGAGAACTGCATATGGGCAACCTGGTGTTGCGACGAATACTTCCTCAAGAAGGGTCACATAAACTCTCACCCAGCTCGGAGGGCCCCTTCCAAGTGACACAGGCATCCTGCCCCGGGTGCGTCCCCCTGGCCATGGAGGAATGAGAGGCCCTCTCCATCCCTTGGAACATAGGGAACCTCTGTAAGTTTTACTTGCATAATGGTGGGACAATGTACGGTGTCATGGTGTCTAGAAACAGCGCGTTGGACAACCAAACTCTGGGAGGGAGAGGTCCAGAGTGTTCAGCCTGCTTAATCTTGGTCATGCACCCAAAGCGTGAACACTTTGCCTCGCTTGCCATCTAGAGTGGGTTGTTGCCTTATTGTAAAGCATGTCTCCTCGTATGAATGCGAATTTGAAATAATCACTGACTTACCATGTGCTTTCTCTTATGTTCATCTAGTTACCCGTTTATTCTATGATCATCAGTCTATGCTCATTTTTCGTATATCATCTTCATATACATGGTCAATTATTCTCTATATCGCCCCTGGTGGAGTTATGCAACCCTGCTTCAGGCGAAATTGTTTAAGGAACCTGCAACGTCTTTCGAGATCTTGCAGCGGCTCTCTTACATGGGGTCATGTGGCGCCAGATGGTCTCCCACAAAAGGCCTACACCGAGCTGGAGGTCCAGGGTGTGAATTCTGCTTAGTCTGGTCCTATACCCTAAGCATGTGCACTCGGCCTCCCAGTGTTGTAGTTAAGTACTGGGGGCAGGAGGATCACAGCCTGAGTAAGCGGGAGTCGGATCTTGGGTGATAACACTCTGAATTACCCAATCCCCGCGTACCAGCCCAGGACTGTTAGCCGAAGCAAAACTAAAAGAGTAGGGAAAGGTGGCCGATGAGCAAAATAATACCTCCTTTGTCGTGTGTGCAGGACATACAAGACAGGTGTTCAAGCACAACCAATAGCAGCAGCGGTAAGGTACATGCTTCCCAAGGGCCCCGTCGTTGACGTTTCTTTGCTACACTGATGGGCAGCACTAGAACATCTAGCTCCGACACCTCCATGGGGGGCCACCGACGCTCTTTGACATAATGGCAACAAGTGCTAATTTGTCAGTGCGCTCCAGCATCCCTCTTTTGTTGCTAATAAGGTTTTTTTGATTTCCTACCAGCTAGAGCCCGCCATCAAAGTTTCTACATGTTGATGGTAGGCGTAGTCGGAGCATCTAGCTCCGGCACCTCCCAAGGGGCCCGCCATCGGCATTTCTACATCTTGATGGTGTGCGACACCAGGGCATCTAGCTCCGACACCTCCTAGGGGGCCCTCCGTTGACATTTCTACATGTTGGTGGTTTGCGACACTGGAGCATCCTACTCCGACACCTCCAGGGGGCTTGCTGTCGATGTGTCTATGTGTTGATAGTGGGCGATGCAGGAGCATCCAACTCTAGCACCTACCAGCCAGTGGCTCGCCATCGATGTTTCTACGTGTTAATGGTGTGCGACGCTGGAGCATCCAGCTCCGACACCTCCCAAGGGGCAGTCGTCAACGTTTCCACGTGTTGATGGTGGGTGATGCCGGAGCATCGAGCTCTAGCACCTTGCAGGGGGCCTGCCATCGACGTTTCTACATGTTGATGTTGGGCGACGCCAGATCATCGAGCCTCGGCACCTTCCAGGGGGCCCGCCATCGACGTTTCTTCGTGTTGATGGTGGGCGACGCTGGAGCATGCATCTCCGGCACCTCCCAAGGGGGCCGCTGTCGACAGTATTTGTACGTGTGCATTGTGGGCGATGCTAGAGCAGTCAGCTCATGCACCTCCCAGGGGGCCCGCTGTCGATGTCTCTATACAACATAAGCCAAAAAGTGAAACATGAATTCGAATTCATTAAGAGTTATTTTACAAAAGGGGCCAGCCCTGATTTCAAAGGTGCTTCACCTGGGGGCCGCTGGTCTCAAACCTGCTGGAACAAGGAAGCCACACGTGCGTTGGCTTGCACCATAGTGATAAGGCCAGTCTTGAGTTCAAAGTTCACGTCTCCCGTGTTAACAGTGGTCCCAACAGGCACATTGTTAGCAGAGGGAGCCGAGAACTCACGAAGGCTCTTCTGGGCCATTGGTGTTTCGGTTGTTGGTGCGGTTATGCTGGCTTGCTTTACCGCTCGAAGCTTGTGAGGAGTAACGACACGAGGTTGATTTCTCAGAAGGGATTCAGAATCTTCAACAAAGTTTTCCGGCAAGCGAAAACAAGACATACACTACCCTGTTTTCACATAGAATGCGAAAAGAAAGAAGGGTCATCCTACTAAAACCTATCAGGGTCCAATCCTATTCACTCAATCATGTAATAATTTGGCTGATTTCCCCGACTACTGCGCCGTTGATATTTCCTACGCACTACTAACAATTCATCCCTAGCAGTGGTTCCAGAAATGCTTGTTGGTAGGTTTTGATTCTTAAATGAACGTCCGTAAGCGCATGGAAACTATCGATGTAGCATTTCCCCTTTAAAGAGTATTCCCAAATGGTGTCATTTATATTTTCCCAAAGGAAGGCTAGATGGAAGTAAAACAATCATCAAGTGGAAAAATTAGGTTGGCCTAGGTAGGTGTAACACCCTCATTTTCATCCATCATGCATTGCATAAGCTCATATACATGTATAACATTAATCCACATAAAAAGAAATAAGTTTGAAATGAATTTAGAGTAAAACCGAACTTATGAATTTTGGGAAGTGCGGACTAGTCCGTTTTTGGTGAAGACTAGTCCGATTTCTCTCTGACCTCCATCGGACTAGTCTGTTTTTGCTGCAGACTAGTCTGTTTTTCTCTTATGACAATTTCAGACTTGTCCAGTCTTTTGCGGACTAGTCCGGTATTCCAAAATTCCTTGAAATTTTGCTAAGTCTCTGGACTTGTCCGGACTTGTCCGGTATTCCAGCAGACTTGTCCGTTTTTCTTCTGACTAAAATTGGACTTTTCTGGTTTTTGCCAGACTTGACTGATTTTCCTCTGACCAAGTTCAGACTTGTCTGATATAGTCTGGACTTGTCTGATATCTCTCTGTAAATCTTCGGACTAGTCCGTCCTCCTGCGGACTAGTCCGGTAAATCGAGACTCTGAGTTCATCTTTTCATTCACCACTTGTATTTGGGTTCTACCTTAAGTACGCCTAAGGGTGTCGTGTCTAAATCTTTTTGGAGCCCATGTGAGACACCACACCAGACTCCACCCACCCCAAACTCAAATTCATTGAAACCTTAGCCTCCACCTTTATATAAACAACACCAAACCTTGACTCTACATCCTTTTGCCTCAATTGAAGTCCACCCAAACCCTAGTTCGTGGAGAGCAGCCATCAAGGAGGGAGAAGAAGATCCCGAGCAAGAAGAATAACAGGAGGAAACGAAAGAGGATCAAGATCTCCATCATGTTTTCATTCTTCATCAACAATTCACCTTCAAGCTCTTCATCAACCCTAGATCGTCAAGATCCAAGTGTTGCCTCCAAAATCCTTGATCCATTTGAGTTCTAAACACCTGTTATACCGTCTACTCTCTATTTCTCACATGAATTCAACCACGTTTGTAAAACCCCACTTTTATGGCATGTTAAGTTCATATGGGTTTTGTGATCAACTATTTTAGATATCCAATATAATGGTGCACATGAACTATGCCATCCAAAACTTTTCTTGCACTCATTGTTAAATTCTTTTAACATGGGTATTTGACTTCACCATGAATCCAAACTATATTCTATTCACCCTTTTTAAGAATAAGAATTTTTGGATAAGATTTAGTAAGCAATGCAAAATGAAGCCCTAATAAGCTCTAACCCAAATATTCAAATTAAGGGCTCTAAATTTTTTTCCATGAGCTACTAAATTCCTCAATAGCATGCTTACAAAGTTTCAAGATTTTAGAAACTCATCTACTATTTTAATTGAGGTGCTTGGCAAATTTGAATCAAATTCAAATCTGAATTTTTAATTCTTCTCCAACTTCTTTAAACATAAGATTTGAGTTCACCATTGTGTTCAGAATAATTCATTTGCCATCTCCACAAAATTTCATGATTTTTGGAGTTGATCTTCTATTTTTAAATGAATTAGTAACTCAACTGTGGGGAGTATCACTGGACAGTGGGCCCCACATGTCAGCTCCTCTTTGAACGGATCAGCTCGACCCCGCCATCTCTGTACCGACGCACCTCCGCTCGACACCCCGCGCGCGCATGCAGCTCCAGCGAGCTGCCTGCCTGCTCGCCGCGGCCCTATAAAAGGCCGGCCGAAGCTCCCTTCACTCCTCATCCCCGATCGCAGCTCCACTGCCTCGCGACTTTTCTTCCGCCGCGCGCCATCGCCGCCGCTCGTCACTGCTCCGCGGTGTGCCGCCGTTCCGCGCCGTTTCAAGCCAAGCTCCAAAGAGCAAAAAGGTGCGCCTGATCAAACTCTAGCTCATGGTACAAACCATTTCCCTTATCGTTGAAGCTTGAGCGAGTTATTGTTCGTTTCCCCTACGCCCGAAAGTAGATAACTAGCTATGTTTTCATGTCGATTCCTTTTCTGCAAGTAATCATCCTTTGCAATTGCTTAGAGATAGTTTCTATAGGCCCTAGCGCTCCTGTCTGAGCAAGAACCATTAAGAATCATCGAGCAACGACTCTGAATTTCGAGTTTTGCTCGCCGCCGGTGAGAAAACCTCGGTTCACCGTCGAACTCGTGATTCCCGGCAACTCACTCCCCTTCTACGCCCAGATCCTTGAACTCCATCATCCCAGAAAGGTTTTGGAGAAATTCCCAAGTGATTTGAGGTACTCTGGAGCGAGTTCTATGTTGCCCGCGCGCTCATCGCCTCCACCGCCGTCGCACGACCTTTTCCGGCGAGCTTCAGGACCCACTGACCTCACCATCGTGCTCAGCGACCCCAAAAACCCCCAGGCGGCAAGTTTCCGCGAGTCTGGTCCATTGGTTTAGCCGGCGGCGAGCTCGCCGGCGAGCCACCACCGCGGGTGCTGCTCCGCGCGAGCACCGGCCCGAGGTAGATGATGACCCCATCGGGTCCCACCTGCCATTCACTGCGGGATCACGGTGCGGCTGAGATCTAGTGTGGCTGCGCGCTTTAATTCTGTGGACCCCGGTGCTGCCTCAACCAGAATGCGCCACGTGGTCTTTGGGATGTATCTAATTCCAGAAATTTGTCCAAACTTCTAAATTGAATATCTTTCTGTAGAATACTCCAAATTCATTCAAACAAATTTTGTTTGAAATCCCTTGAGCTCTAGTTTCCCTCAGTATCAATTAGGCTCTGTGAAAATCAATATTTAATTCTGTAGAAATTAATCTTTCCCAAGTAAAATGCAATTTTTCCAGATGAAGTATTCCCTGGAAAAATCCCCAAAATTCACATAAAAATTATTGTCCTATTCTTGACTACCCGCAAAAATTTGGGAGCCATTGCACCTGTTTAACCTCTGTATAATTCAATTACCTTTTTCAGTTATTGAATTTTCACAGATATGCAGATGCTTTATTATGCCCCAAATTTGGACTGAATCTTCCTTTTGTCATACCTTAGCTCCTGTACAAATCTTGGATTTAATGGACCTCATATTCTAGTCTTAATTCAATTTCAAACTGAATATTGACTAAATGCTTAAAAGTTCAATTACAAGACAATTCCAGAAATTCTTGTCAACTTAGAAACTCAATAAATTCTTCACCAAGGCTTAGAAATTTATGAAACCACTTTTGCTAGGACCAGGGCAATTTTCTCTATCTTGATTATCAACTGATGGCTATATTCAAGCTACAGTTTCATCTCAAAAAATTGTGGAAGTTATTTGCTTGCCATAATCTTAGAGACCACACTCTACTTTGATCATCTCTTGTTCTTTGCAAGAACTTCTATAGTATTCCCTAAATACCTAATTCAACGTTCCCAAGCCAAATAACTAATTATCCTATAATGGTCACCATAAATTAAAATCCTGGTCTTGATATTAAATATTTTCAAAGTCATTCATACCGTATTTTATGCATATCGTATAGTAACCGAAGTCGAGGAGGAGTGAGAGGCCTTGGAAGAGCATCTTCCAAATTCTAACTCAGAACCTGACCTGCAACAAGGCAAGCCCCGGTTTGCATTTAAGTCGTTTATAAACTTTTGCTTTATCACTATGATGAGTAGTATATGAATTATGCATTACGTTTAGAGTGAATGATACTCCACATGCATGACCAAAAATCCCAGGGTTTATTAGGCACGAGTTACAGTTGACCTGTAGTAACTGCTTCGCAAATGCATAGGAGATACGGTAGAAGTCGAGTAGTTGGAATCTACTCGCGAGAGATGTATCTCACGGGATTGATTGAATAGAAAATGGCTTAATATAATGAAATTGAGACCGGGCAGGGAATGGATAGGAAGCGGCGAGAATTGAGTCTCGGTCGCATAGCCCTGCCTGTGTCGATTAAGGCCCGTCCGTATGCAGCCCCTTCGGACAAGCTTGAATTGTACCGGCAATATAATGGACATATGGAATCCAATAAACCGATGTAACTTGATAACTGGGATGTCGAGACCCATTAACTCACCATCGATAGGGGTGGGTTGAGGACAATAAGGTGTAAATCGGTCGGCGGACACATGAGGTGTTCCGTGCGGAGACCTTCTGTTTGCGGAGGTGAGACGGGCTCAGCATTCGAGTTTCTTGTGAAAGGTGGCCATATACGCCTAGTACTGAAGTGTTATGTAGGTACAGGTGTGCTCGCTGACACTTCCGAACGACGTATGTGTCGTGTTGTCCGGGTGTGTCTTGATTGCAATCACTGTCCCTCGCAGTAATAGAGTACCACTTGTTCACTGAGCGGTGACGTAGTAAATACTAAAGAAGTCAGAAAAGTCATATGGTATTGAATTATAATTACTTTGCAACCTTGTTTAGTTTAGAGATAGTATAACTAAAGATTTTCAATTTCCCCATACTTTAGCTGTAATAGCATTATGTGTCTCGAGCATGTCATATCATTGGTAAAGCGTTTCTTATTTGATTGTGAAGCCCATGATGTGCCGTGCTTGGGAAATGTCATTTGCTACTTAAAACTTGATTATAAGGATCAACTTGTAGGCGAGACATTTATGCATCAACTTACCTATGTTTAGCATCCACCTTGCATATGTCTAGTGAGACGGGTTAGTCTTGCTGAGCCTTATGCTCACGTTTGCAGTTAACGAGTTTTTGCAGGTTACTCTGTTGAGGGTGGGTTTGACGATGAGGCAACACCCCCTCCAGGGTGTACAGCCGAGTGGGAACCCTGCACGCCGCCATAGTTTGCGTGTTGCTAGTGCAAAGTATCCCATGCATGAATAACTTTGCTTTTGCATAGCTAGTGCCGAGAGCGTAGCTATGATATATATATATATATTTCTTTTTCCTATAGTATTGTAAAAACTTCCGCTGTGTATTAAATAAAAGACTTGGTCTTGTACATTATTCTGGTTCTATTCTTGTATACTGTTGGGTGTCGCATCGCACGACACCACCCAATGAGATCCTCGGATGTGTGGATTTCGGTCCTCACAGACATGGTATGAGAGCATCATTGGGAACAGTGTACCTGAAAAGAACATATTTTCAAAAATTAGGAACTTGAGTGAGGAATTAGTTATATGCCTTTATAAGGAGTATTACTAGTATAAGTTATAAAGGTGGTAAACTAACTATGTGGTATTATATTCTGTAACGACGCTCCGACATCAGGTAAGAGGTAAGGTACGCCACCGAGAGCGGATCAATCTCGGTAAGCTCAGCATACGAGAGGTGGTATGTGAAATTTCCGTGGCTTGGCACAGAAAGTCAATATGAGTCTTTGAAACTTTCCATGTTTCTGAGAACATATGACACGCGGTACCCCAGCGTGACACAAAGTTAGAGGAAAACCCCGTCGGGTGGTATGTAAACCGATAGTGTGTTCTCATATCTATGAGAACATGCGAACACGTATGCCCGAGCGTGTATAAGCCGGATCGTACGGGAGTCTTTGCTGTACAGACGTATTTACAGCCACGTACCTCGAGGCATGACCTCGCTCGAGGGCGACTCACACCAGAGTCGTATGCTTTTACTTTCAAATATAATTGTATATTGTGGTTACCTGTTCTGTTTCCCTGCCGCCGTACGGCGTGCCCGTGCCAGGGGATTGTTTGCTTTCTACAGGGACACTAATTTCGGTAGAGGGCCGTGTAGAAACCGTTTGCGAGAGAACGATATAGGAACCACCTATAGACGTAACCGGATGTACCGGATAGAATTTCCTTTCGTGAGGCACGTAGTACCGTCAGTATCAAACATGATACTAGACCCTCCCCACTGACAGAATGGTTGCATTGTGCTTTGAGAAAGTCCGACTATCGGATGCTGGTAATTTCGGGCTCATAAAAAAAGAAACTCCAACTTGATAAGGTAGATAGAACCAAGATTCTTGCTTTCTGGTTGAATTGGCTCAACTTCGCCAGGTTGTAATCTTGGTTAGCAATTAGATAACATAAGAGTATCCTACATAGATGGAAAGCTCGTGAAGACCTCTCCAACTTTCCTGTTGACCATAAAGACAGAAAAGCTTGTTAATCTGTTGAAAACTGGGGTTTACTGTAATTACTCCATATGAACCCACCTTTGTACCCGTTTCTGTATTCTTGCCATAACTCACTGTAGAAAAGTCCACTGCCTTATTGGGATATATGTTTGAGAACGGTAGGTGGAGATTTACGAGTTTGTCATGGGAAGTCTTTCCTGATTTTAATTGGAGTTTAACCAAATTGGGAAGTCAGCACAGTGAACTGCATGACTGCTGATGCAAACCAGTCAGTTTTACTGTTAAGTTTGGATAGTTATAACTCCTAATCCAGAACAGTGATATGGTTACACATATACATTTCTGGAAAGCTTAGGAAGTCATATATCAACTTTATTTATCGCTCCTGACCTGGATGTGGGTATAGCTATGCCTAATTCCATTTGTCGCAAATTTGGTTCCTGCAGTCCAGAACATGGAACAGTTTGCACATAATTGTGAATTGATGCATAATACCTACATAGCAAGGTTTTCGTGGTGGAACTCCTTTAGTTCTGGATTGTTAACACGATGTTACTCAATGTTTATTTTGACATTACCTCAATATCTTATCATGATAAACCTGTATAGAATGTGGAGATAAGCCCATATACAGGGGAGGTTCTGTCAAAATTTCCAGAACCCTTGAGTCAACTCAAAACCGGTATAGATTCTTCATACTAGTTCAACAGTAGCTGTATCAGTACAATATGGAATGGTTTTGAAGTGTACTACAACTTTTGTATTCAACTTAAATTTTAGTTCTGACTTCTTCTGTATGAAACTTACGGGTCAATGCAGACAGGTCGGCTGGAACAGAACTGTGATCACTTCCAGTTTGCAGCTTTCTTGGATCAATTGATAATGGATAGTTTCTTTGATCCAAAATTATCAGTGATTAAGTTGAATACTTATACTGTGTATTGATATCCTGGTATGCTTGTCCACAGATGGCAGCACCAAGAATTCAGTTACCAAATGGATGGGTGTTCTCAACGTGTACCGGACACGCCGGTTTTTCGGACGTGTTTGTGAAATTTCTTTGCCAATTTGGCTACCGGAAGTGGCCTAAATATTGGGGCATGAAATTCCAGGAAAGCGGTATGTGGAGTTGCACCATCTATGTTGATGTGCCTGCTGGTCCACAGCATCTCGGATGGGCTCCATTCTCCATCAAGATTAAAGGGTTAATATTGGAAGAAACGTGGAGCTACGCCGCAAGTGTTGCCATAGGGAGATTCTGCAAACTCCATGGCAATAGTCTGGTGGGTACTCCATATGCATTCTTTCCAGTTACCGGCAGGGCTTCCGAAGCTTGGGCAACCCGTTTGCTTATGGAGGTAGAAAATCGTGGCGAAACTTCCACGACTGCTTTAGCGGTGTATGCAGCCGCATCCCATCGCGAGAAGGGAAATCAAAGGGCATGCATAAAAGAATTGACGGACAATCTGAAGCAAGCCATGGCTCGAGCAGATCACTTTGAGTGGGCAAATGACGGACTTAGGGATATGATAGCTCCTCTCAACCATCGTTTAAATATCAGGGAGAATCAATGGCATGACGCTGTAAGGGATTTAGCCGCGTCTCGCCAGGAGGCTCTAGAAATGGAGACTGAGTTAGGGGCAAGCCTACATTATGGACACCATCGGGACACTCAGTTGAACGCAGTGACTGTGGACCGGGATAAGTCCAGGATGCAGGCTCAGAGCTGGAAGACCAGCTGTGAGCAGGCTCAGCAGGAGAA
The DNA here is from genome assembly GCA_036927565.1 of Tuctoria greenei. Taxonomy (NCBI): domain Eukaryota; kingdom Viridiplantae; phylum Streptophyta; class Magnoliopsida; order Poales; family Poaceae; genus Tuctoria; species Tuctoria greenei. The sequence continues at coordinate 103,756,269 of JAYESD010000006.1, read as the reverse complement.
TGAGGCCTGGGGGATGTTTATGATACAGGCAGATTGGCAAGCTATGGCTGCTAAGAAGACGTTGATGTTGAATGATGTATCAACTTCTACTCCAGCACCCGTATCAGTGGTGCCTAGCCCTGAAGATGAAGAGGAAGAAGAAGACCCAGAGGAACTTGAATACGTCGAGTAGGGCGTATTGAAGTGAGATGTGGTAGCACTTCCGCCAACACAGGGCAACATATAGTTAAATGGTTGCTAGTGTTTCTCTTTTGTGACCATGTTTGTGTCATATTAAGAGTAATGGTAGTGATATCTAGATAATTAGATGAGTATGACATGTCAGGAAGACCAAGTATGGTAGAGATGTATTTCCATAAGGGGAGTCCATCATTTTGGGTTTACTACTGTAAACTTGGTCATGAGATGATATATTTTGTATAAAGTTTATGCTTTATCTATATATGTAAATGTTATGATCGTCTATTATTATCTACCGCATTTCTAAGGGAGGATGAACTTGAGGCAATGGGACTTACCGTGTTAATCGTTGTATTGCAGTATGGTGCGTACTCGTGCAGCCTCAGAGGTGGGAGGATCTAGTGGAGGACAGGGGGATGACACACCACCCCCGCGGCAGAATACGCCTCAGACGCAACCACCTCCACCACCTCCAACCACACTCCCCAGGAGTCTCGCGGAGGTTCTCGCTGCAGTGCTCGGCTCGCGCGACGAGCAAACCGAGTTAATGCGGACGTTGGTGCAGCACTCGTCCCGTCGAGGGGGACGACAGGATGATGGACCGCGTCATCAATATCAGAGTTCCTACTCTGATTTCGCATCGACGCATCCACCGGTCTTCAGGGAGGCCGACGAACCTTTGGAGGCGGACAATTGGCTCCGCTCCATTGAAGGGAAGTTCAGTTTACTCAACATAACCGAACCGCAAAAAGCGCTGTTTGCAGCACAACAACTCCAGGGGTCTGCCGGCGCATGGTGGGCCAATTACCTTGCAGCACGCCCCGCTGGCCATGTCATAAGCTGGGCCGAGTTCCGGGAGGCGTTCCGCGCCTACCATGTTCCTCCCGGAATTATGAGGAGGAAGCTTCAAGAGTTCTTGGAGCTAAGACAGGGAGGAAGGAGTGCATACGAGTACTCCAAAGCATTCAATAACTTGGCCCAATACGCTCAGGACCAAGTGAATACCGAGGATCGGAAGCGTGAATGCTTCTACAAGGGTTTGAACTCCAAGTTGAAGGACAAGCTGGTCCTGTTCAACCGCGGCAACTTCAACGACATCGTCAATGCTGCCATAATGCAGGAGGACGCCACACGCGAGCTGTCGTCCGATAAAAAGAACAGGGGTGCTCCGCAGAGCAGCGGAGGTGGTACTCCTCAGAAGTACCGTATGGTGTATCGATCACCATCCGGCCAGAGGTGGCAGCCGCCATCGCGACCACCAATGTTCCGTGGTCGTCAGTTCAACAACGGCGGATTCCGGCCACAACAGCAGCAGGGGATGATCCCACGTGCACTCCCACCTACACCACGTGCACCGGGATTCCGTCCTCCCATTCGTACTGGCCAAACCCCGTACACGTGTTTCACGTGTGGGCGTACGGGACATTTCGCCAAGGACTGCCCTCAGGATCGACAAGGAGGAGGGCCATCATCTTACCAGGGGGCCAACCAACCCCGCAACCATCCCAAGAAGCTAGCCAGCAGACCCGGCAACGTCCACCACCTCGCCATCGAGGACGTTCCGGAAGGCGCACCCGTGCTCACGGGTACGTTCTCTATCTTCGATCAACCCGTAGTCATACTCTTTGACTCCGGAGCTTCGCATAAAGTTATTAGTAAATCTTTTGTCCTCAACAGTCAATTACCAATAATCCCCACATAAACTCCATATGTGATTAGCACTCCAGCCGGGAAAACAGTAACAAATAAATTTGTTCCTGGAATCCCACTTAACCTAGATGGGACCATATATCTTACTTCATTTCTGATATTAGAGAATCAAAAGCTAGATATCATCTTAGGAATGGCATGGTTGCAGTACCATGGTGCTATTCTCGATATCATTCCTAGAAAGATTTATCTAAACTCTCCACTCCATCAACCCCAAGTTCTCAATCTTGAGAACATCATTCCATTGGAACCATCTATTCTCAATACCGAGGTTATGGAACTAAAGGATATTCCGGTAGTATGTGAATACCCCAACGTGTTTCCTGAAGATCTTCCTGGTATGCCCCCAGAAAGAGATATAGAGTTCAAGATTGAACTTGCACCAGGAACAGTGCCAATTTCAAGACCACCCTACAAGATGGCACCCAAGGAACTTGCACAACTAAAGGAACAATTAACTGAACTTGAGAGCAAAGGTTTTATTCGTCCAAGTTCATCACCATGGGGTTGTTCTGCACTGTTTGTAGAAAAGAAATATAAGACCTTGAGGCTGTGTGTAGACTATCGTCCACTTAATGCTCTCACCATCAAGAACAAGTATCCACTACCGCACATTGATATTCTTTTCGATCAATTGGTGGGTGCTAAAGTATTTTCAAAGATGGATCTTCGTTCTGGTTATCATCAAATTAGAATCCGACCAGAAGATATATCTAAGACAGCATTCTCAACAAGGTATGGTCTGTATGAGTATCTGGTTATGTCCTTTGGATTAACCAACGCCCCGGCTCATTTCATGTATCTCATGAACTCAGTATTCATGCCGGAATTGGACAAGTTTGTCGTGGTCATCATTGACGACATACTTGTGTATTCAAAATCCGAAGAAGAACATGCTCAACACTTGCATATTGTGCTTCAGCGATTACGGGACCATCAGCTGTATGCTAAGTTCAGCAAGTGTGAATTCTGGATCAACCAGGTGCCATTTTTAGGGCACATCATATCAGTGGAAGGGATTGCGGTTGATCCAAGTAAGATCCACCAAGTCCTTAAATGGGAGTCTCCAAAGTCTGTACATGAAGTCCGAAGTTTCCTGGGTTTAGCTGGATATTGCCGGAGGTTCATCCCCAATTTCTCCAGGATAGCTAAACCAATGACAGAACTTCTGAAGAAAGGGCAGAAGTATGTATGGACCGAGGCATGTGAGGCAGGTTTCAAAGCATTGGTGAAACACCTCACCACGGCACCAGTTTTAGCCCAACCAGACAAAACCAAAGCATTTGATGTCTTTTGCGACGCATCTGGGATTGGTTTGGGTTGTGTGTTGATGCAGGAGCGAAGAGTGATCGCGTATGGATCACGGCAGCTTCGGAATCATGAGCAGCATTACCCGACTCATGATCTTGAACTCTCTGCTGTGGTGCTAGCATTGAAGATGTGGAGGCATTATCTACTGGGTAATTTAGTACACCTCTACACTGATCACAAAAGCTTAAAATACATCTTCACGCAGAAGGATTTGAATATGCGATCAAGGATTATGAGATTGAGATCCACTACCATCCAGGCAAGGCGAATGTAGTCGCAGATGCACTGAGCCGCAAGTCCCATGTCAACAATCTTTCCCTCACCACAATGGAAGGAGAAGAAGGACCGAGTCTTTACTTGGTTCCATATGGAGCACTCTACAACCTAGCTCTCATTCCTACCATCAGGGAGAATATTGTAGCAGCTCAGCAGGAAGACATAGGAATGTCGCATATTCGACAGAGAATGATAAAGGGGGAAATGAAATGTTTCCATAGTGACAAAGAGGGTACCATCTGGTTTAACGACCGTATAGTGGTACCCCGAAACATGGAACTTAGAAAGAAGATACTGGACGAAGCTCATTTGTCCAAGTATTCCATTCATCCAGGAAGCAACAAGATGTACCAAGATTTGAAGAAGAAATTCTGGTGGACTCGGATGAAGAGAGAAGTAGCTAAATACGTGTCCGAGTGTGATACGTGTCGGCGAGTAAAGACCGACCATATGAAGGCAGCTGGACAGCTTCAACCTTTAAGCATACCAGCTTGGAAATGGGAGGATATCAGTATGGATTTCATTGTTGGGTTGCCTCCCACTCTCCATAAACACGACTCCATTTGGGTGATCGTTGACCGATTGACCAAATCGGCTCATTTCATACCGGTCAGCGTGGCATACGATGCGAAGCGATATGCGGAAATTTATATCTCCAGAATAATATGTCTACATGGTGTACCCTGTACCATCATCTCAAATCGTGGAGCTGTATTTGTTTCGCGATTCTGGGAGCATCTCCACGATGCACTGGGGACCAAATTGATTCAGAGCTCGGCTTATCATCCTCAAACCGATGGTCAGACCGAACGGGTGAATCAAGTGCTAGAAGACATGCTTCGTGCCTGTGCCATCCACCAGGGTACGAACTGGGATGATCATCTACCTTTGGCGGAGTTTTCATACAACAACGGTTACCAGGCTAGCATCCAGATGGTGCCATATGAAGCTCTCTATGGCCGAAAGTGTCGCACGCCCTTGAACTGGTGCGAATCAGGTGAACGGGCAGTGTACGACATCGACTTAGTAAATGAAGCCGAGGATCGAGTTCGCACTATTCAGGCGAATCTTAAAGCTGCTCAGTCTCGTCAGAAGAGCTACGCGGACAAACGACGTCGACCTCTTCACTTCGAAGTTGGAGATCAAGTTTATCTCCGGGTATCCCCTATAAAGGGTATCCATCGCTTCGGGGTAAAAGGGAAGCTAGCTCCACGCTTTATTGGGCCGTTCGCAATAATCGAAAGATGCGGACCTGTGGCATATCAATTGGAGTTACCAACGTCACTTTCAGGAGTCCACAATGTATTCCACATTTCCCAATTGCGGAAATGTCTTAAGGCTCCAGCTGATATCCTTATAGAGGATTTGGAAGCTCTCCAACCAGATCTCACTTATTCCGAGCATCCAACTTAGATCATTGATGAAAAGACTCGCACCACAAGAAGTCGCACCTTGCATTTCTATAAGGTTTTGTGGAGCAACCATAGTGCGGAAGAAGCCACGTGGGAAAGCGAGGAGTATCTTAGAACGAACTATCCGAACTTGTTAGCGGCATATGTTCGATAGATCCTTTTTCCTTTACCTTCTTTTGTAATCTCGGGACGAGATTCTTTTAAGGGGGGAGGAATGTAAAACCCCACTTTTATGGCATGTTAAGTTCATATGGGTTTTGTGATCAACTATTTTAGATATCCAATATAATGGTGCACATGAACTATGCCATCCAAAACTTTTCTTGCACTCGTTGTTAAATTCTTTTAACATGGGTATTGGACTTCACCATGAATCCAAATTATATTCTATTCACCCTTTTTAAGAATAAGAATTTTTGGATAAGATTTAGTAAGCAATGCAAAATGAAGCCCTAATAAGCTCTAACCCAAATATTCAAATTAAGGGCTCTAAATTTTTTTCCATGAGCTACTAAATTCCTCAATAGCATGCTTACAAAGTTTCGAGATTTTAGAAACTCATCTACTATTTTAATTGAGGTGCTTGGCAAATTTGAATCAAATTCAAATCTGAATTTTTAATTCTTCTCCAACTTCTTTAAACATAAGATTTGAGTTCACCATTGTGTTCAGAATAATTCATTTGCCATCTCCACAAAATTTCATGATTTTTGGAGTTGATCTTCTATTTTTAAATGAATTAGTAACTGAACTGTGGGGAGTATCACTGGACAGTGGGCCCCACATGTCAGCTCCTCTTTGAACAGATCAGCTCGACCCCGCCATCTCTGTACCGACGCACCTCCGCTCGACACCGCGCGCGCGCATGCAGCTCCAGCGAGCTGCCTGCCTGCTCGCCGCGGCCCTATAAAAGGCCGGCCGAAGCTCCCTTCACTTCTCATCCCCAATCGCAGCTCCACTGCCTCGCGACTTTTCTTCCGCCGCGCGCCATCGCCGCCGCTCGCCACTGCTCCGCGGTGTGCCGCCGTTCCGCGCCGTTTCAAGCCAAGCTCCAAAGAGCAAAAAGGTGCGCCTGATCAAACTCTAGCTCATGGTACAAACCATTTCCCTTATCGTTGAAGCTTGAGCGAGTTATTGTTCGTTTCCCCTACGGCCGAAAGTAGATAACTAGCTAATTTTTCATGTCGATTCCTTTTCTGCAAGTAGTCATCCTTTGCAATTGCTTAGAGATAGTTTCTATAGGCCCTAGCGCTCCTGTCTGAGCAAGAACCATTAAGAATCATCGAGCAACGGCTCTGAATTTTGAGTTTTGCTCGCCGTCGGTGAGAAAACCTCGGTTCACCGTCGAGCTCGTGATTCCCGGCAACTCACTCCCCTTCTACGCCCAGATCCTTGAACTCCATCATCCCAGAAAGGTTTTGGAGAAATTCCCAAGTGATTTGAGCTACTCTGGAACGAGTTCTATGTTGCCCGCGCGCTCATCGCCGCCGCTGCCGTCGCACGACCTTTTCCGGTGAGCTTCAGGACCCACTGACCTCACCATCATGCTCAGCGACCCCAAAAACCCCCAGGCGGCAAGTTTCCGCGAGTCTGGTCCGTTGGTTTAGCCGGCGGCGAGCTCGCCGGCGAGCCACCGCCGCGGGTGCTGCTCCGCGCGAGCACCGGCCCGAGGTAGACGATGACCCCATCGGGTCCCACCTGCCATTCACTGCGGGATCACGGTGCGGCTGAGATCTAGTGTGGCTGCGCGCTTTAATTCTGTGGACCCCGGTGCTGCCTCAACCAGAATGCGCCACGTGGTCTTTGGGATGTATTTAATTCCAGAAATTTGTCCAAACTTCTAAATTGAATATCTTTCTGTAGAATACTCCAAATTCATTCAAACAAATTTTGTTTGAAAGCCCTTGAGCTCTAGTTTCGCTAAGTACCAATTAGGCTCTGTGAAAATCAATATTTAATTCTGTAGAAATTAATCTTTCCCAAGTAAAATGCAATTTTTCCGGATGAAGTATTCCCTGGAAAAATCCCCAAAATTCACATAAAAATTATTGTCCTATTCTTGACAACCCGCAATAATTTGGGAGCCATTGCACCTGTTTTAACCTCTGTATAATTCAATTACCTTTTTCAGTTATTGAATTTTCACAGATATGCAGATGCTTTATTATGCCCCAAATTTGGACTGAATCTTCCTTTAGTCCTACCTTAGCTCCTGTAAAAATCTTGGATTTAATGGACCTCATATTCTTGTCTTAATTCAATTTCAAACTGAATATTGACTAAATGCTTAAAAGTTCAATTACAAGACAATTCCAGAAATTCTTGTCAACTTAGAAACTCAATAAATTCTTCACCAAGGCTTAGAAATTTATGAAACCACTTTTGCTAGGACCAGGACAATTTTCTCTATCTTGATTATCAACTGATGGCTATATTCAAGCTACAGTTTCATCTCAAAAAATTGTGGAAGTTATTTGCTTGCCATAATCTTAGAGACCACACTCTACTTTGATCATCTCCTGTTCTTTGCAAGAACTTCTATAGTATTCTCTAAATACCTAATTCAACGTTCCCAAGCCAAATAACTAATTATCCTATAATGGTCACCATAAATTAAAATCCTGGTCTTGATATTAAATATTTTCAAAGTCATTCATACCGTATTTTATGCATATCGTATAGTAACCGAAGTCGAGGAGGAGTCAGAGGCCTTGGAAGAGCATCTTCCAAATTCTAACTCAGAACCTGACCTGCAACAAGGCAAGCCTCGGTTTGCATTTAAGTCGTTTATAAACTTTTGCTTTATCACTATGATGAGTAGTATATGAATTGTGCATTACGTTTAGGGTGAATGATACTCCACATGCATGACCAAAAATCCCAGGGTTTATTAGGCACGAGTTACAGTTGACCTGTAGTAACTGCTTCGCAAATGCATAGGAGATACGGTAGAAGTCGAGTAGTTGGAATCTACTCGTGAGAGATGTATCTCACAGGATTTGTTGAATAGAAAATGGCTTAATATAATGAAATTGAGACCAAGCAGGGAATGGATAGGAAGCGGCGAGAATTGAGTCTCGGTCGCATAGCCCTGCCTGTGTCGATTAAGGCCCGTCCGTATACAGCCCCTTAGGACAAGCTTGAATTGTACCGGCAATATAATGGACATATGGAATCCAATAAACTGATGTAACTTGATAACTGGGATGTCGAGACCCATTAACTCACCATCGATAGGGGTGGGTTGAGGACAGTAAGGTGTAAATCGGTCGGCGGACACATGAGGTGTTCCGTGCGGAGACCTTCTGTTTGCGGAGGTGAGACGGGCTCAGCATTCGAGTTTCTTGTGAAAGGTGGCCATATACGCCTAGTACTGAAGTGTTATGTAGGTACAGGTGTGCTCGCTGACACTTCCGCACGACGTATGTGTCGTGTTGTCCGGGTGTGTCTTGATTGCAATCACTGTCCCTCGCAGTAATAGAGTACCACTTGTTCACTAAGCGGTGACGTAGTAAATACTAAAGAAGTCAGAAAAGTCATATGGTATTGAATTATAATTACTTTGCAACCTTGTTTAGTTTAGAGATAGTATAACTAAAGATTTTCAATTTCCCCATTCTTTAGTTGTAATAGCATTATGTGTCTCGAGCATGTCATATCATTGGTAAAGCGTTTCTTGTTTGATTGTGAAGCCCATGATGTGCTGTGCTTGGGAAATGTCATTTGCTACTTTAAACTTGATTATAAGGATCAACTTGTAGGCGAGACATTTATGCTTCAACTTACCTATGTTTAGCATCCACCTTGCATATGTCTAGTGAGACGGGTTAGTCTTGCTGAGCCGTTTTTGCAGGATCAACTCACGTTTGCAGTTAACGAGTTTTTGCAGGTTACTCTGTTGAGGGTGGGTTTGACGATGAGGCAACACCCCCTCCAGGGTGTACAGCCGAGTGGGAACCCTGCACGCTGCCATAGTTTCAGTGTTGCTAGTGCAAAGTATCCCAGGCATGGATAACTGTGCTTTAGCATAGCTAGTGCCGAGAGCGTAGCTATGATATATATATATTTCTTTTTCCTATAGTATTGTAAAAACTTCCGCTGTGTATTAAATAAAAGACTTGGTCTTGTACTTTATTCTGGTTCTATTCTTGTATACTGTTGGGTGTCGCATCGCACGACACCACCCAATGAGATCCTCGGATGTGTGGATTCCGGTCCTCACAACGTTTCTCCAAATTCATGTCGATCAAGAAAACCCTAGTTTGCTGTTCCAGCGACGGGCGAACTAGTCTGGTCCCAAGTGGACTAGTCTGATTTATCGATAAGTTTCCTGTTAATTAAATCTAAATTGGTTTGAATCAATTCCAAACCTATTCAAACTTGTTAAAAACTATTAGAACTAGTTAGTAAACATCATTAATAATTCCTAGTTTTGCTTTGCGTTTACATTAATCACGCATATCACGACATATTGAGTAATATATGTGCACTTATTGATTGTAATTCTTGTCTTGTATGTTTATTGCATGGTTTAGATGGATTTGCACTAGAGAGTGCCGCGAAGGATCTCCAGCACCAAGAATTTGAAGTCTTTGATCCTAACCAGGCCTAGGAGCAAGGCAAGTGTCCTTGAACATATTGATCCATTTTTTACAATAAATGTTGTGTTTTCAAAACTGCATGATTGTGTCAATTTATGGGAAATCCTATGATAGGAAGTTTACTAGCTTTGTTTTACAACCCATGTCACCTGGAATTCATGGTAGAGAGTCGGGAAGGGCTTTTTACCTTTTTGCTTCGCTTAATTAATTGGGATGGGAGAACAACTACACTATTTAATTATGCATTAATGAGATTATGGTTAATATGAACTGGTTAATGTGACATGGTAATGGGTGCTCTAAGCAAGCATGGTATGTGGATGGGTTGGATGTTATGGTGGTTTTGCTTGCTTTAGATCTAAGGACCAATTCATGCGAGAACAAGCCAAAACAACAGTGCCACCACGAGGCCAAGTATGGGTGCAACGTAGCTAACTAATTAGGGTATTGCTAGTATTGCATGGATCATTTGGCGCACCGGAGAAGGGGAGTAGGATTGGGTTTGGATGTGGTTGGCGGGACTTTCTAGGATCCGAAGGCACAAGAAGGGGCCCTTTGTTGAAGATGTGCTCAGTTGCAGACATCACCACCAGTGAAACCTTAGTGGGTCTGTACATGCTAGTAGTCCTTTTGTAAAGGATATTTTGTGATCTCTTGGCCATACACCTATGGTAGTGTTTTGGCATAATGGAGATTTTCTTTAGTCACTGACGGGTGGCGAAATCACAAACACGTGGATAATGTGGTGCAAACTCTACAGAGTATTAAAACTATCATGATAGTTGTGCTCCCAGTTATGAACACCTGAACAACTTCCATAATTAGAGGGGTTTTGGTTATGGATATGGGTTGGTATGGTTATAGAATGGTCTGTGTTTGGATAAGGTTATAATATGGTTATGACTGGTTATGGATGGTATTATGGTTTATCTCAATAGATATGGTTAATGGAAATGGTGAAATCTTGTATATGGATGATAGTAATGAAATATGGACCGACATTATGGTAACTTCATAGTTTATGACGGGTTTACTTCACATACATGTAATATATTGCTTTTCAGATGTTTTAATGTACTTTTCAACACATAGCCTTTATTACATTTATCATTTGAATTAGCTACATGTCATACCTTCCACACTTGTTGAGTACGACATGCACTCACCCTTGCAATTCCCCCACCAACAGTTGCGGGTCAGTATTGGGTCAGGATTGGGAGTATAAGGATGATAATGCGGAGTTCTAGGCCGTGTCTACCGTCAGCTTTGCCTGTGGTGTTGATTGGAGCTGCAATATACCCTTATGCTTCAGTCTGCATTAGTTGAAACTTGTCATTAATATTCATTAGAGCCTGTCTTCGAGGATATTCTGAATTGTGTAATAAAAGTGGTATATTAATCCTATTTTGTGGTAACTTTCTGTATATCTTTTTGTGAATGCACTCGTGTACGTGTGTTGAACGTCCTTGGCAGACATATTCATTCACTTGGTTCATTTTCGGAGCCGGGTGTCACAAATTGGTATCATAGCCACTGGTTGACTGTAGGACGCAGCCTAGATAGAATGGACACTTTAGAGCACATATGAGCACTCAAGAGTCGATATGTTTTTGCTTCTTGTGCCGTTTGCTATATATTATTTGCTTGTGTGCTGAATAGAGAATTTTGGGATGCTTTAGCATAGCCATGTCCATATAGGCTACTATAGGTAGGTAGTTGCTTAGTTTCATATCCCTTGATGCATATAGTTGGAGACATTTTCTAAATTCTTATCTCTTACTTTTCTTCAGATGGTGAGGACTCGCAACCAGAGGGATGGCAATAATGAAGAGGAGATCAATGGAGCACCTCAGAACAGTAATGGACAAGGACCTGCCCAGGGAGCTATCAATATTGAGCAGCTTTTGGCTATGCAAAACCAGTTCATGCTGACCATGATATAGACTATGGGACAGCTGCAGGCTGGCAACAACAACTATCAGTACCACATGCCTCCACATCCACCCCCACCTCCTCATAACTTGTTGGGAGATTTCATGAGGACTAGGGCACCGGATTTTGCCCAAGCTGTTGACCCTACGGATGCTGATGATTGGCTCAAGTCTGTGGAGAAGAAACTTGCAATTGTCCAACGCAGTGACGGGAGAAGATGCTATTTGCTTCTCATCAACTTGTTGGAGCAGCTGCGGATTGGTGGGATTCGCTAGCAACGCCCATGAGAACCAAGAGAGAATTACTTGGGTTGGGTTCAAGGATAGCTTCCATTCCCATTATATGCCCGAGGGTGTTATGATTTTGAAGTGGCAAGAATTTGAGAACTTGAGGCAAGGAAGGTCAAGCGTGAGTGAATATCTCAACAAATTCACTCAACTATCAAGGTACGCGCTTGAGGATGTGAGCCGGGATAGCCAGAAACAATACTTATTCATGAGGGGCTTGAACAATGAGATCCAAGTGCAATTGCTGAACTTTGATTATGCTAACTTCCAGAAGCTTCTGGACAAAGTGATTGTTGTGGAGAACAAAGTTTGTGAGATGGAGCGAGACACCATGAGGAAGGCGCCATATCAAGGACAACAACAAGGAAGCAATGTGCGCCCTTGCTTTGCGCCACCCAATGCGCCATATGACAGCACTTCAGCTCCTGTACAGCGCCCTGGTTATCCACTGCGCCAAGCTCAGTTTGTGTAGTAACGCCCTCTCATGCAAGCACCTAGGCCTCCAATGCCTTTTGCACCTCGTGCCAACATTCCTGGTGCAAACATTGAAAATCAAGTCCGTCCAAATTCTGGTGCAGCGAGGAAGTGCTATAATTGTGGAGAAATAGGACACTTTGCACATCAATGTCCCAAGTTAGGCCTTGGTCAAGGAAGCAATGCGCCAACACAGAACCCAAGACCCAATGGAGGAGCGCCACAAGAAAACTGTGGACATCAGAATTTTTCTCGTGGCAACGTGAACCATGTCTCAACGGAGGATGCTCAACAATCGGATGACGTGCTGACTGGTATGTTCCTCGCAAACTCCAACCCAGCGACTATGTTATTTGTTTCTGGAGCATCGCATTCATTCATTGAATCGAAATATGTTGCCAAGTATAGTTTGCCTATCTCTTATATAAAGTTTACTCTATTGGTTAAGTCTCCTGGAGGAGAGATGAGGACAAATATAGTATGTCCAAAAGTAAGCCTTAGAATAAGGGTGGTAGACTTCGTCGCCAACCTCATTGTCTTGGATTCTCAAGGATTGGATATTATACTTGGTATGGACTATTTGAGGAACCACAATGGAGTTATTGAGTGTTCCACAAAGATGGTGAAGTTGACCAATGAGGAAGGGATCACCAAAGAGTTTGAAGCATCTCAACACGCACCAAAGCAGTTGGAGCTGAATCACATGGACGGTGCCACAATTGAGGAGATTCCAGTGGTGTGCGAATTTTTGGATGTGTTTCCAGATGAGTTGTTAGGTATGCCACCTGATCACGACATTGAGTTTGTTATTGATTTAATCCCTCGAACTGAACCTATAGCTAAAAGGGCATATAGGATGCCTCCTAAGGAGTTAGCGGAGCTCAAGAAGCAGATTCAAGAGCAACTAGAGAAGGGTTTTATTCGCCCAAGCTCCTCACCTTGGGGAGCGCCAGTTCTTTTCATGGATAAGAAGGATGGATCACAAATGATGTGTTTGGATTACCGAGCGCTCAATGAGGTGACCATCAAGAGCAAGTACACCTTGCCATGCATAGAAGACTTATTTGATCAAATGAATGGTGCTTGTGTCTTCTCCAAGATTGATTTGAGGTCGGGATACTTTCAAATGAAGATCAGACCATCGGACATACCCAAGACAGCTTTCAAGACATGGTATGGATCATACTAGTACATCATGATGTCCTTTGGATTGACGAATGTGACTGCATATTTTATGTACCTCATGAATAAGGTCTTTATGGAGTACTTGGATAAGTTAGTTTTGGTGTTCATTGACGACATCATGATCTACTCGAAGGATGAGAAGGAGCATGAGGAAGACCTGAGGCTTACATTGCAGAAATTGAGAGAGCATCAATTGTACGCCAAATTCAGCAAGTGCCAGTTTTGGTTGAAAGAGGTGTCGTTTTTGGGTCATATCATCTTGGGAGGAGGAGTATCGGTCGACCCTAGAAATGTGAAGGATATGTTGAAATGGGAAACCCCGCAGAACGTAAAGGAAATCCGGAGTTTTCTTGGGATGGCTGGATATTACCACCGGTTCATCAAGGACTTTTCAAAAATAGCCAAGCCAATGACGGAATTGCTAATGAAGGGAAAGGCTTTTCAATGGACCCAAGCTTATCAAGAAAGTTTTGAGGAGTTGAAGAAGAGGTTAACTACAGCCCCAGTTTTGGTTTTGCCGTATCTAAGCAAAAGTTTTGATATTTATTGCGATGCATCGAGACAAGGACTTGGATATGTGCTCATGCAAGAAGGTCAAGTGGTTGCATACACATCAAGACAATTGAAGAAACATGAGCAAAATTATGGGGGCCGGAATCCCGACATCCAAGGATCTCATTGGGTGGCATCGTGCGATGTGACACCCAACAATATACAAGAAAAGAACGAGAATAAAATACAATACCAAGTCTTTTTTTATAAACACAGCGGAAGTTTCACATTACTAAGCGAAAAGGAAAGAGAACTATACATCATAGGTACGCTCTCGGCACTAGCTATGCAAAAGCAAAGTCATCCAGGCCCTGGATGCTTCGCACTAGTAAACACCCAACTTAAGGCGGCGTGTAGATTTCCCACTCGGCTGTAAACCCTGGAGGGGGTGCAACCTCGTCATCAAATCCATCATCAGTCATATAATCTGCAAAAACTTGTTAACTGCAAACGTGAGCTTAAGGGTCAGCAAGACTAACCTGTCTCAATAGACATATGCAGGGGTGAATACTAAGCATAGGTAAGGAATAGCATAAAGGACTCGGCTACAAGTCGGTCCTTATAGTCACGTTTTAAGTAGCACATGACATTCTTAAGGCACAGCACATCATAGACTCCACAATCAAAAAATAAACGCTTTGCTGATGATATGACATGCCCAAAGCACATAATGCTGTTACAGGTAAAGTATGGGGAAACTGTAAATTTTTAATTGTGCTATCTCTAAGCCATACAAGGTTGCAAAACAATTATAATTCAATACATCATATTCTTCTGGCTTCTTAAGTATTTACTATGTCACAACGTAATGAACAAGTGGTACTCTATTACCGCAAGGGACGGTGATTGCAATCAAGACTCACCCGGACAACACGACACATACGCACTTTTGGAAGCGCCAGCGAGAACATACAACAGTACCTACATAACACTTCAGTACTAGTCTTATATGGCCACCTTTCACCCAACACTCGAATGTCGAACCGGTCGATCCGTCACGAGCAGGAGGTCATTCTGTGAGGCGTACTCTGACGTGCCCACTAGCTGATTTACACCTTGCTGCCCTCAACCCACGCCTATAAAACAAAACGGAATGCCTCGACAAAACAGTATCAAGCTACGTCAGTTTACTGGAGCCGTTTCTCCAGTATGTCACCGGCACAATTCAAGTTTGTCCAGCAGGGCAGCACACAACACGGGCCTTTATCGACATGGTCATAGCTATGCAACCAAGACCACCTCTTGTCGCTCCCTACTCATCTATGACCGGCCTCAATTTCATATTTATAAAACATCTCTTGATCCAATTCATCCCGTGTGATAAAATCCTATCTCGCGAGTAAATTCCAACTACTGGACTTCTACTGCATCCCTATGAGTATAAGCATGGAAGTTACTACACGAGTCTGTGAGCCATTCTAACAACTCCCTGGGTTACTTGGTCATGCAAGTGGATGTCAAACACCTTAAACGTAATACACAAACATCTGAAGATGTAAGGTGAATGAAAATTGCAAAGACACTGTAAGGAACTTAAATGCAAATCGGGGATTGCTTGAATGCGAGTCTGAGTCTATTTTAGTCTCCGGCATCTGGACTTCCAAAGCTTCCGGCTGCTCCTCGACATCAGTTACTACACGTTATGCATATACTATATATGAATGACTTTGAAAATAAATAATATTTTTAAGGTCACAAGACAATATCTTGTGAATCAAAAAGATTATGATCTTAATTGTCTTTGGAACTTTTATGGTAGATAATATAGGCTATAATGGAGACTCTTGCAAAGAACAGGAGATGATCAAGGAAGTTTGTTGTCCCTAAAATTCCTACAAGTAGAAACATTCTCTGAATTTTGGTTGTAATTCTGGAGGTCTATCATGGCTACCAGTGGTTGTACTATGTAGAGGGGGTCTCACTGGTTCTACAAAATTTTGTTTCACAATTTTCTAAGCTTCCCACAGGGAGATTCTGATTTTACAAGTTTGGGGAGAAACCTGAAATTCATTTTGTATTTTTCTCAATTTTTAACTACATATAGATTCGGAACACTGATCAACCCAGTAAATGAATTCCAATGAACTTGAAATTTATACTGCATATCAAGTGTATTATTAAGAGTGTTCTGACTAAAATTGGGAATTCTCCAATTAAGAACACTAGTAATTAATTTACCAAGCAGTTAGATCAAAGGAATTAATTATAAAAATCCCGGGAGTTTCATGGCCAAAAATTGCGCCACTGCAAACTTAAGATTGAGATGAGTCTACCAGAATTTTTATGGAATTTTTTGAGAAAATCTACTAGGAGTAATAAATTTTAGAAGTTTGACTGAATCCTGGAATTATTTTTCAATTCAAAAATTTAAATAAAACGGCTGGGCCCACTGGATTAAAATCGACCAATTGCAGCTGGGCCGCATCGAGGGCCACGGGGTTAACCCGCATAGCCACACTGGATCCAGAGCCGTAGCTGATCCCGCACGCGGGAATACTCGCTGGCATGTGGGACCTGCGAGGCTTTCGTCTACCTCCTGACGCGCGATGCGGCCGCGGCGGCGCAGCGCCGGCGAGCTCGCCGGGATGGCGGCGTCGACCTCCACTTGACTTGGCCCTTACCGCCTAGCCATAAAATCGACCGCACAACACGATGGTGAGGTCCAATCGCGGCGGCGATGGCCGGAGATGGCGGCATGAAGGCGGCGGCGGAGCTAGGGTTTCGGCGATTGCCGGAATCGCTCGGGGATGGCGCAAAATGCTCAGGAAAAGGCTAGAAATGTTCCTGGAAGGACGAGGATGATGAATTGGAGGTTAGAAACGGGTGACATTGCAGGCAAAGTCGACTCCGACGGCGGACCAACGGATTTCCATTGGCGGTGGGAAAACTTGAATATCTCAGACTCTACTCGATGGCATCCACTGATTCTTGGCAGAGGGGTGCGGTAGGAGGTACAGAGTATAATACTTAATTGGATTGAAGGATCATTACACATAGAAACGGAATCAAACCAAGAAGTGAGCTAGTTCATGGGCTACGACCGAAAGCAAAACATGTATTATTTGCATGATACAGAATGAAACGAAGAACGGTTTGTACCGTGAGAAAGGTCGTGTCTTGGTGATCCTAGTTGCTTCTGAGAGCAGCTCGAGAGAGGGGCTGTGGCTTCGGCGTGACGGGGAGGCAGTAGCATGCTCACAGCGGCTGGACAGCAGCGCCGGTAAAACTGCAAAAATGCCGCCTTGTAGCCGACGAAACAAGGAACTAAAAGATTGTGAAGGTAAAGGGAAGGCTTAGGTTCCACTTTGTTGTTGGGAGGATGACCGGATTCGGCAACACTTCTGGCTCGTCGGGCGCGGAGGGAGGCGGCAGTGGTTTGCGCTCTGGAGCGATGAAAGAGCTGGTGCCTTTCCCTTCGGCCAGATATGTGAAGATAAGGAGGAGGAGAGTGGAGGGGGAACACACAACTGGGGTGCCAAGCAGCTGCTTGCCGACGGTGAGCTGTTTGCCGCACCGGGCGTCGTATGGCGGGGAGTCAGAACAGAGCACTCACGGTAAACGTCTCCCTGACTAGTGGGTCCCACCGTTCTTATCCCCATGCCTTCTCTACAACTTAAATTCTCTTACCAAACTTGATCCAAAAATCTTAGATTTTCGTGGAGAGGACAAATCAATGGTGTAATTTCAGATTCTGAAAATGGATTTCGAATTTGAATAAATTTTAGTTAAATTTCAAATTCAATTTTGAATTTTACCTGAATTTGCTAAAGGTCTCAAATAAAATAGCAAATGGAATTCAAAATTCTTGAAACTTTGCGGGAAGTCCATTTGGAATATTATGAGGCCATGGAAAAATGTATAGCCCAAGATTTGAATATTTTGACAGGGCCTAAATGTATAGTGCTGTATTCAAATTAATTTGAATATATTTAGTACTGCATCATGTTTTTCCCTAGCAAATTTCCATTCAATAAATTCCAAAAATTTGTAGAAAGGTCACTTGAATTATCCTAGGGTCATTGATGAAGTCCATTCCTTATGTTAATAAAATTTGAGTAGGAGTGAAAGAAATATTTTTGATGATATCAAGTTCATGTGTACAACCATAATTGAGCTCCCCGACGGTTGATAACCAACTGGTAGTTGAACTTCATATTAAGGAAAAACTGAGATTTTACAAGAATTATCCATCACATGACTTGGAACTTGCAGCCGTGGTACATGCATTGAAGTTTTGGAGACATTATATGCTTGGATATAGGTGTGAAATTTATATGGACCATAAGAGTCTCAAGTACATATACACACAAACGGATCTGAATTTGGGAGAACGAAGATGGTTGGAGCTTATGGAATATTACGATGTAGAAATAAACTATCATCCATGGAAGGCTAATGTAGTGGCCAATGCCTTGAGTAGGAAACGAGTAAGACACCAACTCACAGTTCGAGAATTGCCATCCGACTTATGTAAGGAGATTGAACAGTTGAACCTTGGATTTGTGAATGGGGTGGGAATAATGGAGTTAAATCCGACCATGGAGGAAGAAATTCGAGAAGGACAGACCAAGGATGAGGAAATCCAAGAAATCAAGGAAGGGGCCCAAGAGGGAAGAGAATTCAGGTTTGATGAGGATGATCATAGCACTTTATGGCTTGGAAAGAGGATGGTCGTGCCTAACGTGAAACATATTTGGGAGACAATATTAGAAAAGGCACGTGACTCGCCATACTCAATTCATCCACATTGATCAAAGATGTACAAGGACTTGAAGACATGTTATCGGTGGGCCAACATGAAAAAGGACATAGCTGAATATGTAGCTTTGTGTGATGTGTGTCAACGAGTCAAGGTGGAACATCAAAGGCCAGCTGGATTATTGCAACCATTAAATATTCCGAAATGGAAGTGGGAAGATATTGGTATGGACTTTATAGTTGGTTTACCGCGTACCCTGTCCGGTCATGACTCAATTTGGGTTATTGTGGATCGATTGACCAAGTCAGCTCATTTCATCCTTGTCAAGACCAAGTATATTGCAATACATCTAGCAGACCTATATATGCAGCATATTGTGTGCCGACATCGATAGCATGATTGGTAGAAAAATTGAGCACATCTGAAAATATCATACCTTGGTTAACTATAGAGCATTGTCCATTAACACTACTCTCATTTTTAGCAAGTAATTCAAATGCATTATGAGTTGATTCATCAAAACATCCAGAAGAGTTGTTCAACACTTCTTTCTCATTTGCATCTACATTTATTTGTTCATGTTCCTGCAAAAGGTTAGACATAGGAGGAGGTACAGCAAGAAAATTCTTCTCAAGTTCATGTATTTCATTTTTTCAATTAAATACATTAGCAAAAGTTTCTCGCATAAGAATTTTCATATCTTTCCATGTTCGAGGTTTTTTTCTAAACCGCTTAAGTTGTCCCACCAAGTTAATGCACAATCAACTAACGCACTAGCAACATTTCTAATCTTTCTCCTCTCACAGGTATGCCATTGTCCAAAAATTTTATTCAACTCTATTTCCCAAGCAATATATTCATCGTAACCAAAACCATCATAAGAAGGAAGAGATGGGAGAATGTAATTACTTCTTGTGGAAGGTGTTGTAAAGGTGGTCTGAATGTCATATGAAACCTTGGTTGATGTTTGTTTTTTAGTGAGCAACTCCATCATCGTCTTCATCATGCCAATCATCTCAGCATATAATGCATTATTCTTGCTTTTACCTGACATTGTTAGTTGCAAACAGAAGACAACGAAAAAATATGTTATCCCTATCAACTACAAAGGATAATGACAAAGTGGAAGTTGAATCACACAATCCCAAGCGTCTTAGCACGCTCTTACAAGTGTTCTTACCCACACTGCAGGTGGCAAACAGTGGACGGTATGAAGAAATCAATGAAGCATGGGATGATTGCAAAGGTGTATCGATTCTGCTCAAGAGTAAGGTGTAGCTTGGATGACACTTTATATGTAGCAAGGATTAGCAACAATGAAATCAAATAATAAAGTTGAATAAGTGTCCAAAGTACTTGTCAATGTTGCTAGCCTATATGTGTTCCTAGTAGTTCAAGCTAGCAAGACATGAAATAAAACTAGATGACACAAAGAATGCAAGCACTTCTGTTTTTTTGTTTTTGTTTTCTCCTTTTTTGTGCAGCTTTTTTATCTTATTTTTCACTTGCCTTTTTCTTTTTTCTTCCATTTTTTTTCAGAATGTGTTGCAAAAGAAGAACACAATGAAAAGCGATCAAAGATATCTTGTTGGTCTGTCACAGATTTTCTGCTCAATTGTCCAAAGACAAATAGGCATACTTAGAGGCTCCAAATAGAAAACTTACAATAGAAAGATTGTAGATATATCTATCATATTTAATTTCAATATATGGAAAGTCTATTTTGGACAAGAACAATAGGAGATATTGCCGCCGAAACGCAGACTGTTCAGAAATTCTAGATCGAAAATGGATTCAGATAAAGTGCACTTTTGACAATGTTAAATTCTTTTTTTGGGAAACCTATTAATACGAAAATGGTAGAAAACTTCTTAAGATTTCTAGAAAGTACAAGAACTCCCAAATATGAGTTTGTATGGGTGAGATATGATGAAAATACCAAACTGGACACAGATGAATCTAATCTGGACGTGATGACGTGATTCAAAACAATGAATCAACACAATGCAAAACTCAAACTAAGACCAAAAACACTTTCTAGACCAGAAATATGACTCAACCTAGGACATAAACTCAACAAAACCAAACTGAAAATGAAAGTTGCAATGACTCAATGGTGGTTTGGACAAAGTGGTGAACAAATCTACTAAACTGGAAGTTTTTTTGTGGTTTTTTTGTGGACTCTAGGTATGAAAAACAAACTAATAGAAAGGATAGATGAATTACCTAACAGGAAACCTGGAAATTTGATACCAATTGATAAGTAGTTTAGGGCTGATCTTCCGATAGGTAATGAATATGTCGATTGATGGAGATCTCGACGTTGATAATTCGAGGCTCTCGAGTAGAACACGAACAGCCCCTGCAACCACTACATCGTCGCTTCGTTGGTTATCAACCGTGGTTCACACGCTTCACCTCGCCACGAAGGCTAATCCCTGCAATGCAACAGAGAACACAAGCAAGAACAAGGTAGAAGTAATCTGAATTGCAAAGCTGGGGTCTCATAAACCGATGAACGGCGAAACTGTGTATAACAGATTAATCTAAGCAAAACCCAATTATTTATGGCGGCTACTATGGAGTATATATAGGTGGGAGGACGTCCAAGGGGTGTTGGGGTCGTTACCTAACCCTAGGACACGAAAATAAGAGATGTAGACTTAATAAAAGGCCCAATGGCCCAATATTGCGACACAACACCCTGACAGATTCTAAAGTTGAATTTGTTTCGATGATTACCGTCGACTCCGGAAGAATTTTGACATGGGACCAGCGCCATTGGAAATTTAATCCTCTCCTCTTTCCGTACATATGTAGAACGTCTGAAACTGAGTTCGTATGCATCCTGGGCATCTGTTTTAGTGCGAACTGCTCCTGAACTCCGAGTTGGACACGAATTTTAGTTGGGGTCGGTTTCCATCTTGTTTGAACGTAATATCTGGTCCTCCGCGCCCCTAATTCTTCCTCCAATTACTCCTTGAACTTATATATGGATCCTAATCAAAATTAAGTCATTAGGTAGCTATCTATTCTCAAAAATATATAAGGAAACATATAAGAATGAGCTCACCTATTAAATTAATTGGTGTTCGTGAATTCTATTTATTGCATCTTGTATGTTGAATGTATTGTTGTGTATATCCATATGAGTGATGTCCTCATCAAGTCTGGTATTCCAAGAATCCTTGAAATTTTGCTAAGTCCCTAGACTTGTCTGGGCTTGTCCGGTATTCCAGCGGACTTGTCCGTTTTTCCTCTGACTAAAATTGGACTTGTACAGTTTTGGCCAGACTTGTATCATTTTCCTCTGATCAAGTTCGGACTTGTCCAATATAGTCCAGACTTGTCCAATATCTCTCTGTCAATCTTCGGACTAGTCTGGCCTCCTATGGACTTCTCCGGTAAATCGCGACTCTTAGTTGATCTTTTGTTTCAGGACTTGTTTTTTGGTTCTACCTTAAGTGGGCCTCAGGATGTCGTCTCTAACTCTTTTTGGAGCCCATGTGGGACCCCACACCGGCCTCCACCCACCCCAAACTCGAATTCATTGAAACCCTAGCCTCCACCTCTAGATAAACAACCCCACCCCTTGACTCTACATCCTTTTTCCTCAATTGAAGTCCACCCAAACCCTAGTTTCTGGAGATCCACCATCAAGGAGGGAGAAGGAGATCCCGAGCAAGAAGAAGAATAGGAGGAAACGAATGAGGATCAAGATCTCCATCAAGTTTTTGTTCTTCATCAACAATTCACCTTCAAGCTCTTCATCAACCCTACATCGTCAAGATCCAAGTGTTGCCTCGAAAATCCTTGATCCATTTGAGTTCTAAACACCTGGTATACCTTCTACTCTCTATTTCTCACGTGAATACAACCCCGTTTCTCCAAATTCACGTCGATCTAGAAAACTCTAGTTTGCTATTCCTGCGACGGGCAGACTAGCCCGGTCCCAAGCGGACTTGTCCAGTTATCGATCTATTTCCTTTTGAATTAAATCTAAATGTATTTGAATCAATTCCAAACCTATTAAAACTTCTTAAAAACTATTAGAACTAGTTAGTAGATATAATTAACAACACATTAAATAGTTTTGCTTTGCATTTGCATTAATCATGAATATCATGACATATTGAGTAATATATGCGCACTTATTGATTGTAATTCTTGTCTCATTTGTTTATTGTGCGGTTTAGACGGCTTTGCACTAGAGAGTGCCGCGGAGGATCTCCAGCACCAAGAATTCGAAGTCTTTGATCCTAACCAAATCCAAGAGCAAGGCAAATGTCCTTGAACATATTGATCCAGTTTTTAGAATAAATGTTTTGTTTTCAAAACTGCATGCTTGTGTCAATTTGATGGGAAATCCTATGATAGGAAGTTTACTAGCTTTGTTTGACCACCCTTGTCACCTGGAATTCACGGTAGAGAGTCAAGAAGGGCTTTTTACCTTTTTCCTTCGCTTAAATAATTTGGATGGGAGAACAACTACACTATGTCATTATGCATTAATGAGGTTATGGTGAATATGAACGGGTTAATGTGATGTAGTAATGGGTTATCTAAGCAAGCATGGTTTGTGGATGGGTTGTATGTTATGATGATTTTGCTTGCTTTAGATATAAGGACCGGTTCATGCGAGAATCAGTCAGGACAATAGTGCCACCATGAGGCCAAGTATGGGTGTGGCGTAGCTGACTAATTGGGGTATTGCTAGTATTGCATAGATCATTTGGTGCACCCGGAAAGGGCAGATTGGGTTTGGATGTAGTTTGCGGGACTCCTGGGATCCGAATGGCACAAGAGGGGGCCCATGGTTGAAGATGCGCTCAGTTGGAGACATCGCCACTGGTGAAACCTCAGTGGGTCTGTACATGTTAGTAGTCCCTTTGTAAAGAATTTTTTGTGATCTCTTTGCAATACACCTATGGTAGTTTTTTGGCATAATGGAGGTTTTCTTTAGTCGCCGATGGGTGACGAAATCACAAACACGTGGGTAAGGTGGTACAAACTCTGCAGGGTATTAAAACTATCATAATAGCCGTGCTCCCGGTTATGAGCACCTGAACAACTTCCATGATTAGAGGGGTTTTGGTTATGGATATGGGTTGGTATGGTTATGGAATTGTTTTGGTTTGGTTAAGGTTAATAATATGGTTATGGCTGGTTATGGATAGTATTATGGTTTATGGCAATGGATATGGCTAATGGAAATGGTAAAATCTGGTATATGGATTATTGTAATGAAATATGGACTGGCATTATGGTAACTTCATGATTTATGATGGTTTACTTCACATACATGTAATATATTGTTTTTTAAATCTTTTAATGTACTTTTCAACGCTTAGCCTTTATTACATTCATCATTTGAATCAGCTACATGTCATACCTTCCACACTTGCTGAGTACGACATGTACTCACCCTTGCAATTCCGCCACCAACAGCTGTAGGTCAGGATTGTGAGTATAACGATGATAATGCGGAGTTCTAGGCCGTGTCTATCGTCAGCTTTGCCTATGGTGATGATCGGAGCTGCGCTATACCCTTATGCTTATTTGCTTAGTTTCTCAGTTTAGTTTATTTCCGCTGCATTAGTTGAAACTTGTCATTAATATTCATTAGAGCTTGTATTAGAGGATATTCTGAATTGTGTAACAAAAGTGGTATATTAATCTTGTTCTATGGTAATTTTTTGTATATCCTTTTGTGAATGCACTCGTGTATGTGTGCTGAATGTCCTGGGCACACATATGCGTTCACTTGGTTCATTTTCGGAACCAGGTGTCACAGTAGGGTTCTAGCAAGGATGGGTTTAATGATAAGTGGAGGTAGTGTGACACACACAAGAGCATCTTATCCTAAGGGGATAAATGAGGTAATAGAGGGACTAGGCTAAGAGTTAGGTAGGTACTCCTACTATGCTTGTAATGTACATATACATAGCCTAAGTTAGTTACTAATGATTATATTAATTATGAATTCTCATGCTAAGTGGATTAACATATCGGGCACGGGTTTACCCCTAACAAACACTAGACGACTCCCGCCATGAGCCTGTGGCATAGCCAAACATGGAGGATTATAAAGGACAGATAGGGCTGTCACCACCTACTGCCTACCTCTTCAATCCGTGGGTCTATGAGAAACTCAACACTACTCTCTATCTTAGCAACATGCCAGCATATTAAGTATTACATTAAGAGCCTAGGCAAAAGCCATCCTAAGGCAATGAACTAAATCATCGTTGAACAAATGTTAATTTATAGCATAAGTGATTCATGTTAACATAGTCTATCATAGCTAATTAGACTATAGTGGAGGTTTACAGTGTTTATGATAATGTAATGAGAATGGTAAAGCACAATCATAATTACTGTTCCTACCACATACATGGAATCTACAATTGTTGGTACCCTACATACCAGGTACCCTATGATACCGCGAGAAGTACAAGGGAGTTCTGCCTGTCAGAACCGAAGACCTCCGAAGGCCAAGTGTCACACGACACTGAACCCGCCTCCTTCATATGGATAGCCCCAGCATTACCACGTGTAGTATAAGACCAGAGCTAAACTTCCTACATAGGGAAGCTCCACACTTAACACGTGTCCAGTGATCCCAGACCTAACCCCTAGTAGAAGGACGCTCTGGTGCCTCCACATGTATAGCAGCTCCAGACCTACCTCCCTGTGAGGGAAAGCTCCAGAGCTGTCACGTATTGAGTCTTCGGACCTACGACACCAACGGGAATACTGATGGAACTCCAACGACATGAACATTCAATGGACATGATTGCTACAGTTACAAGGCCTGATTATGTGTCATTAATACAATATTAATGATGCACGATCGGAAGAACCTTAATACTGGTAATGACACCATTAAGCCACGTTATCACACTATTAGGGTGCTTAATCACGCTTAATTGCATGTTAGACAATAATAACCGCCGAGGCCACATGTCAGGCCAGACAACTCATGTAACAGCCATCCCTTGGTCTATAAAGGGGATGTGTTGCACGATACAAGACAACTAAGATCATACGCATGCAAGCACTAGCAAATCTCCAATACAACAACACACACTCCATGGAGTAGGGTTCTGCGCTCGGGCGGCCTAAACCACGTAAATCATCCGTGTCATCATCTTGATTAAGATCTCCGCGCGTCCGAAACGATACAGGAACCTCCGCGAGCTACAGTTTAGTAGTAGCTTCGACATTTGGCGCACCAAGAAGGGGTGCCTGAGATCACAAGATGGTGAACTCTGCCGCAGGATCATCCAACGGCAACAACGATGTGCAACCTATTGGAGGGAATCCTTCCAACATGCAGCAACCGCGGGCGCCGTTGTCCCAACGGGCGTCGTAGCACCACCACCACCCTCTGTTCCGGCAAACAATGCTTGACAATAGGATGGATTACTCGTGTCAATCACAACGTCGACAAACAACAATCCTTAGCACGCGCCCTGCGCGTACAATAGTGCAACATCCACAACCTCCAGGAGCATCTACGCAGTACTCTCCGCAGTGGAGGGCTGATTTTGAACATCTGATAACAAATGCGGTTGGTGGCATCAGCAATCAAGGTCCTGCTCCTTCAGGGCAGGAACCTCCACAACGTCGGATCTTGTTAGGACGACTTGGTCTGCAAGTTTCATGACAAAGGAGACGTGTTGTGTTCCAACAAGCGACTTCGCTGCCATCCGAGGCATGTCGTGCCCACACTGCATCAAGGCTTTCAATGCATGACCTGCGGTTAGATCTCGACCGCCGCTACCGACAGTAGTATGGTCGCGTCCACATCGAGCGTGCTAGCGAGAGGCGAGAGTGTGAGACATATGTGTGCTGAACACATTGGCTTTGACAATAAAAGTTTTGAATGTTGCCATACCATCTTTTTGGCAAGGTTCGATTCTAGCTTCGAGCTTCTGCAAGGTCCGATAATAGGTCCGACTTCCTTTGTCTAGATCCGACATGTTTTTTGGTAGCTCCGGTGAGCTTTGTCTTTAGCTCCGACATGTCTTTGTTATGCTCCGATATGTTTTGCTAGGTCCGACTTATGTTGGTTAGCTCCGACAAGTTTTTCTAGCTCTGACTTTTGGGATGACTAGTTCCGACTAGTTTTGGTTAGCTCCAGCGCTAGGTCTGAC
This sequence comes from Tuctoria greenei, assembly GCA_036927565.1. NCBI lineage: Eukaryota > Viridiplantae > Streptophyta > Magnoliopsida > Poales > Poaceae > Tuctoria > Tuctoria greenei. The sequence continues at coordinate 103,729,491 of JAYESD010000006.1, read as the reverse complement.
TAGCTTTGGTAAGCTCCGGCGCTAGGTTGTACTAGCTTTAGTAAGCTCTAGCGCTAGGTTGTACTAGCTTCGGTAAGCTCCGGCTCAAGCACAGGTTTGCTTTGGCAAGATTCGGAGTTCTATCGTAATGTTCCAAATTTTCATGTGAAATGCTTTGAAATTGCTTTACACTTACGGAAAGGTTGCTTAGTATTCTTTTACTATGTTTTTGGTGTGTTTTGGTGGTTAAGGCTTATATCATTTTGCTATGCTTTGCAACATGCTTATGTGAGGTGCTCACGTAAGGTGTTGTAGTGTCGGAACTAACTTGAGTCAAGTCGCAGACTTGGGCTCGTACGGATTGGTTGTTTGTTCATGTGCAGGTGTTCCTTGAGTTCAAGACATGGCTGGTGACGGGATCCATTGAACTAGTCTTAGGGAAAAGATGAGGTTCAACAACCAAGTTTTGGAGGAATTGTGGTTGAGTTGATCGGGAGGTTGCACAACATGTTTGAATCAAGAACAATGCATATGAAGGTATCGAGGATGTCATTGGAAGATATTTGCACGTGTGTAAGGAGTGCATGGACGTGGATACATGGTTCCGAGGTGTGATGAAGAGATTTGGACGTAGAGAATTGGTTGGAAAGGTCCAACCGACTAGGTTATGGACTCAGGCTGCGGTTGAGTCGGGTTTGACTCAAATATGGAAAGATTTGAGTTGGTTGTGATAGGATTTCATGTGGGTCACGAATTTGAGTTGTTTTAGGAATGTGGGATACGTTCCTAAGGTGTTTGGAAGTCTTAAGATTGCTTCTATCTGCGTATAGAAGAGTCCTAAGCAGTTATGGAAAGTTTCGATTCATGATTTGAGTAGGATTAGAGTCCTAGTTAAAATTGGGTTGGCCTAAGGGCTGGTTATATAAGCAAGGGTGGACAGAGCTCGTGGCGCACGACTTTGGGGCTGTTACTTTTGTGTTATATTGAATAAAATTCGCAGTTTGATGGAACTTCTGTGCCTTGTTTGTCCGACTTATTCTAGACAAGTTTTACTCATCAAGTTTCTGGACAGCACTACCTTTCGTCGGTGGTTTTATCATAACTCGAGTTTTACAGATCCAATTGACGTTATTCTTTTTGGGTTGTCTTCACAACTTGATTATCTATTATCTTCCAAAATATCATGGTCATTGGATTTGTGGTTTCTTATCTACACGAGTTTCTTTGCAGCGTTCCAGAACTATTTTTCCTCAGGTAGGACAGATTGACCTTTGTTCGATCTTTCAATCATAACTTGAGTTTCTCTCGATGGATTTGAGTAATTCTTCTTGTGTTTTCTTCATGACTTGGTCATCTATGATATATATCGCTTTTGTCATGGTGAAACATGTTTATATTAGTCTCACACATGATTTTTTTAACAGATCGTTTTTCTACCGAAGGGGTTGGGATTTAATTGTTTCCGTTGCGTAAGATTTTTTAAATCTACCATTCACACCCCCTCTGGTAGCTTTTCACGTGCTCTTCGATCCTAAAATTGGTATCAGAACCACGGTGCTCTAATCATTGTGATTTGCACATGTTTTTGACTAATCATCATGGAGAAATACTCTGCCAAACCTTGTGTGTTTGCTGGTATTGATTTTCAGTTTTGGAAGGCATGCATGGAGGATTTCATCCAGGCGCAAGACTTTGCAATATGGGAGAAGGTGTATAAGCCTTATGAAGTGCTGTCAAATGATCAAGTTACAGTTACAATTCTGAGAGATGTCGACAACAACAACAAGGCTCGAAACTTGATCATACAAAGATTAACTCGAAGCGATTTCGACCGTGTTGCACACCTCCGATCTGCATACGATGTGTGGAAAGCACTTCGTGACTACCACGAAGGATCCAACACGATCAAGGAGGTAAGGAAAGACATGTTCGAGAAAGAATACATGCGCTTTGAGATGCAACCCGGTGAGTCAATTGATGATCTCTTTGCTCGCTTTAATAAAATTCTCAGCAACTTGCGTCGCATCAATGTTAATTTTTCAGATGCTGAAAATGCTAGGCAATTGTTAAGTGCATTAGACATGTCAATTTGGGAGATGAATGTTACATCTATTCGTGAATCTATTGTCATGAGTACACTTACTTTAGATGTGCTATATTCCAAGTTAAAAACTCATGAAATTGACATAATATCATGTAAAAACCCCAACAAGTCTATTGCTTTTGTTTCACAATGTGACATGCCTAGCTCCGGTCAATCTTCATCTTGGGGTACACTTGCTTTGTTGTCCTCTCTAACCCTTGAACAGATTGAGGAGTTTCCAGATGAGGAGCTAGCACTTCTCTCTACTAGGTTCTCAAAAGCATTGCAAAAATGTGAGAACTAGAAGGAGAGGAAGCTCCGGACCTCAATGATGTTTCAAATGTGGTAAGATAGGACACTTTCGTACAGATTATCCTAACCTTTCAGGTTCTACTTCCCGAGAAGAAAAACAATCAAGGACAAATCACTCCTCAACAAATGTTAAGAAGAAGAAGAAGGGCTTTACAAGTCGCCAACTGGTGAACAGTTTTATCTCCGCACTCCAGGAACTTGGCTCAAGCGACGTGGACATTGGAAGTGATGAAGATGAAGATGATTTGGCAAACTTGTGCATCATGGCAGGCAAGTCAAGGTCAAGTATGGAGGAGGCTGAACGCAACAGCGACAATGAAGAGGTATGTCCTACTTGCGAAGAAATGTGTGATGCTATTTCTCGTGCCACTGTGATAGTTAAGAAAAAGGACAAAAATCTTAGGGACAATGTTGTTAAAATTGAGTCATTAGAATCTGAAATTAATCGTTTAAAATCCTTGATTATAGTGATGATTCTTGTTCATCATGTGATTTAATATATGAACAACTGTCCTCACTAAGAAGTGCACACACCTCCACACTTGACAAACTTGAGTTAGAAATAGAAAAGAACAGAGAGCTTGCTGCACTCAATGATAAAAACTTGAAAGATGCTAGCTGTTCTACAATTGATTTGCAATATATGAAATTTCTATATTGAACAATGTTTTACGTTCTCATGAAGTTAAATATTGTTCCAATTGCAAACTAAAAAAAGAAACTTCATGTGAAAACTGCCTTGATCTGTCCAATAAACTTGATAACATGCATAGGACATTAGATCGGTTTTGTAATGGGAATAAAAATCTAAACTTGCCGCTGAATTCTTCCAAATCTTGCAATGATATAACTTGTTTAGGTTTTGATTCTCATGCTCATTCTAAGGCACATCCACCTAAAATTGTAAATTCATTAGGAAGTGGTTTGACTTAAATAGTTCCTAAACAAAAAGAAGTTTTCAAATCTGCAGGAGTGTTGTCTCATTCGGTTTCAAATAAAAATGTTGTTTGCTCATCTAGACATGAACAAAAAGTTAAATTTCATTGTACCTACTGTGGTAGAGATGGTCATCTCATAGATTTTTGTTATAGACTAGCTAAACATCAGAAAAGGAAAAGAATGATTGCTAGATCACATAACATTCATGCAAAATTTGCTGCACATATTAAACCGAATGCCAGGAACATGCAACCTGCTGTTATGAGTCAAAAACATTCAAAGTTTACCTCCGGACCTTCTGTTTTTGCCTCCGGAGCTACTGATTTTTGTTCTACACAAGTAACACCTTATAGGTTAGTTGTTAAGAATAAGAAACCTCAAACTTTGACTCATAAACCTGCTGTTTTATCTCATCTTTCGCGTGTTTTCCTGTTGCACGTCGTGTGACTCAGTACTGGATACCTAAATGCCTTTTGACTAACCCCAGTATTGAGGCATCGACGTATTGTGCTTCTATGTAGGTTACACATTTGAGGAAGGAGAACATTTGGATTGTGGATTCAGGTTGCTCACGCCACATGACCGGTAACAAAGATTGGTTCTCCTCTCTCTCTCTTTTGTGTCATGTGTAGAGAATGTCACTTTTGCCGATAATTCTTAAACTCCTATAATTGCTAAGGGTTCGGTTATAGTAAATGATCACTACACTTTGAAAGATGTGGCACTTGTCAAAAATTTGAAATACAACTTGCTTTCTGTTTCAGAATTTCTAGATGAAAATCTGGAAATTATTTTCAATAAAAACTGCTGCAGAGTTGTAGGTTCAAATAGTGAGCTTATTTTTAACTTGTGTCGGTTTGGAAGAGTTTTTAAAGCTTATTTTGATATGTCTTCCTCTAAGCATAGGTGTCTAGTTGCTAATGATTCAAAGGACTTATATTTTTGGCATCGTAGACTTGGTCATTTAGGCTTTGATCACCTAACGCGTGTCAGTGCTCTTGATCGCGTACGTGGGATGCCTAAGCTTGAAGGGGACAAAGAAATTGTGTGCTCTTCTTGTAGACATGCTAAGATGGTTGCAGGTTCACATACTCCTCTCATAATGATCATGACAACTGAACCGGGTCAACTTTTGCACCTTGACACCGTAGGACCTTCACGTGTTCAATCCTTCGGAGGTAAATGGTATGTTCTTGTTATTGTTGATGATTATTCTAGATACTCTTGGGTTTACATTATGGAGTCTAAGAATGAAGCTTTTAGTCATTTTAGAACTTTATTTCTTAGATTATCAATTGATCACCTAGGATCTTTAAAAGCAATTAGAAGTGATAACGGAACTGAATTTAAAATCAATCTTTTGATCACTTTTGTGCTGAAAATGAAATAGATCATCAATTTTCTTCACCATATGTAGCTCAAAAAAAAACGGTGTTGTAGAAAGAATGAAAAGAAACTTAGTTGAGATGGCTAGGACTATGCTTGATGAATATCAAACTCCTAGGAACTTTTTGGCTGATGCGATTGCAACCGCTTGTTATGTCTCAAAGCGTGTTTTCTTGCGCGCTAAGCTAGGTAAGACACCATATGAGCTCTGGTTTGGACATAGGACTAGTGTTACACACTTTCGGGTCTTTGGTTGCAAATGCTTTGTTAAGAAACATGGTAATCTTGATAAATTTGAACCTAGATCCATTGATGGCATGTTTCTTGGTTATCCATCTCATACTAGAGGCTACCGTGTGCTTTTACTTGACACTAACAAAATTGCGGAGACTTGTTAAGTGTCTTTTGATGAATCTAGCCCAGGTACTAGCTCAAACATTGCAGGTCCAGATCCATATACGCAGGGGGAGAGCATTTCCGTTGAAGATGAGGAAGAGGTGGAGCTGCTGCCCAAAAATTCAGCAGCTATTGACATTGTTCGAGCTCCTGTCTTCAATTCACAGCCAGCACCGACGACCACCATTGCTGGTCCAGATCCCCCTCAAGTCACAAGCTTATCGATTTGTGATGAACATGAAGGAGAAGAAGCTTGTTAAGTGTCCACTCCCCTCCGGGTTCTCAAAATTCATCCTCCACAACAGATTATTGGAAGCTTGCACGAACAAGTTACATGGTCCAGGTTTTGCGATCCAAACTCTCGTGCTCATTCTGCTTTTGTTGCTTCTTTTGAACCCAAAGATATATCACACGCACTCACTAATGAATCTTGGATTATTGCCATGCAAGAAGAGTTAGAAAATTTTGAAAGAAATAATGTTTGGAAACTTGTACCTCCTCCTCAAGGTCACAGTTTAATTGGAACTAAATGGGTGTTTAAAAATAAAAAAAGTGAGGATGGGGTTGTGGTTAGGAATAAGGCTAGGTTTGTTGCTCAAGATTTCACTCAAGTTGAAGGTCTAGATTTTGATGAAACTTTTGCTCCTGTTGCTAGGTTAGAAGCCATAAGAATTTTTTAGCTTTTGCTGCATCTAAAGGTTTTAAGCTATATCAAATGGATGTTAAAAGTGATTTTCTTAATGGATACATAGATGAGGAGGTTTATGTCAAACAACCACTGGGCTTTGAAAATTCTGATTTACCTAATCATGTTTACAAACTGTCAAAGCCTTGTACGGTCTCAAACAAGCCCCTAGAGCATGGTATGATAGGTTAAAAACATTCTTACTTTAAAAGGGGTTTACCATGGGCAAGGTTGATAAAACTCTTTTTGTGCTTAAGCATGGCAATGACTCATTATTCGTTCAAGTGTATGTGGATGGTATTATCTTTGGTTGTGCTTCTCATGATCTTGTGTCCAAGTTTTCACCTATGATGAGTTCAGAATTTGAGATGAGTATGATGGGAGAACTCACGTACTTTTTGGGGCTGCAAATCAAGCAAACCAAGGAGGGTACCTTTGTGCATTAAACGAAGTATACAAAAGACCTCCTAAGGCGCGTCAACATGGACAAAGGCAAGCCTCTTCGTTAACCAACGGGAACAACAACAACACTTGAACTTGATGAATATGGTGAACCCATGGATCAAAAGGAATATAGAAGCATGATCGAATCACTTTTGTTCCTCACGGCATCAAGACCGGACATACATTTCAGCCGTTGTGCACGGTTTCAAGCCTCCCCACGTGCTTTATATTGTCAAGCCGTCAAAAGGTTTCTCAGGTACTTACATGGAACTCAAGAATTTGGCATGTTTCTTCCTTCTTCCTCAACCGTTACTTTGAAAGCTTTTTCCGATGCTGATTTTGGAGGTTGTATGATTGATAGAAAAAGTACTTCCGGTGCTTGTCATTTTCTTGGTAATTCACTTGTTGCTTGGTCCTCTAGAAAGCAAAATTCAGTTGCACAATCCACATCCGAATCTGAATATGTAGCTGCTGCTAGTGCTTGCTCACAAATTCTTTGGATTGTTCAAACACTTAAGGACTATGGGGTTGATCTAGATAGTGTTCCACTGTTTTGTGATAAAACTAGTGCCATTTGCATTGCTAAAAACCCTGTGCAAAATTCTATAACTAAGCACATTGATATTAGGTATCACTTTCTCCGTGATAATGTTGAAAAAGGAAACATTGTGCTTCACCATGTAGATACCGAACAACAATTGGCTGACATTTTTACAAAACCTTTGGATCTCACTCGTTTTTGTTTCATTCGTAGTGAAATAGGGGTTATGCATCCTCATGGCTTACATGGAGGGGGAGTTTTCAAACTTGAGAAGTCTATGTGTGAATCTGAAATTAAAATAATATGAGCATAGTATTTCATACATATATGACTTTGTGATTCCTTTTACATGCTAAAAGTTCTTATTACATTACTCATGTTATAAATTTTGTAGTTTTTGCCATGCATAGAAATTGGAATAATTACTTACACTAAATCTGGTCATGGTTGAACTTTCTTGTTGTTTCGATCTCGTTGCATGCTCACAAGTGTTTTGAATCATAAAGAATTAATCAAGTAATCAACTCACATGTTGAGTTTTTGTGAACAAATATATGTTGAGAAAAGATCAAGAGAATATGCATGCATCGCACTTCTTCTTTTGAGATAGCTTATGATTGCACTTAGATATGAACTTGGAAGAAGTTGTGTATGACTAAAACCATGTCCTTAAGCTTCTGATTGTCAAATGACATAGGCTTGGCATGGTTGGTTAGAATAAGGCAGATGCGCATATAATCCCTTGCAAATATCATATGATCTAAATTTGTACTTTGAAAAATAATAAAATGCAGCTACAAGTGTCATGCTTTCAGGTATTGAAATAGTTAAGTTTGTGACATCATGACTTGCTTAAATTGAAAATTACATTTGATCTCTAGCATGGCTTACACTACTTAATGTATCTCATTGTTGTGATAGTGTATGTTACTTGATACTATGACTTGGATGAGCTTTGTTTTATATGTATATGTTATAATATGCTCATAACAATTAAAATTTCTCTTTTGAACCTGGCTGAATACATTGTCAAAGGGGGGAGATAATATGGTTAATTATGCAAGGGGAAGAAATATGTATAGGTGGAGAAATTTATTTCTATCTCATTTGATTTTCAAAAAGGGGGAAAATTGTTCTCAAAACTTTTCATGCCAATGTTCGGATTTTAAATGGTGTTGCTAATGCATTCATCAAGGGGGAGATTGTGAGACCTATGTGTGTTGAATACATTGGCTTTGGCAATAAAAGTTTTGAATGCTGCCATAACATATTTTTGGCAAGGTCTGACTCTAGCTCTGGGCTTTTGCAAGGTCCGATAATAGGTCCGACTTTCTTTGTCTAGATCCGACATATTTTTGGGTAGCTCCGGTGAGCTTTGTCTTTAGCTCCAACATGTCTTTGTTAAGCTCCGATATGTTTTGTTAGGTCCGACTTATGTTGGTAAGCTTCGACATGTTTTTCTAGCTCCGACTTTTGGGATGACTAGTTCTGACTAGTTTTGGTTAGCTCCAGCGCTAGGTCCGACTATCTTTGGTAAGCTCTGGCGCTAGGTTGTACTAGCTTTAGTAAGCTCCAGCGCTAGGTTGTACTAGCTTTGGTAAGCTCCGGCTCAAGCTCCGGTTAGCTTTGGCAAGGTTCGGAGCTTGATCATAATGTTCCAAATTTTCATGTGAAATGCTTTGAACTTGCTTTACACTTATGGAAATGTTGCTTAGTATTATTTTACTAAGTTTTTGGTGTGTTTTGGTGGTTAAGGCTTATATCATTTTACTATGCTCTGCAACATGCTTATGTGAGGTGCTCAGGTAAGGTGTTGTAGTGTCAGAACTAACTTGAGTCAAGTCGCAGACTTGGGCTCGTACGGATTGATTGTTTGCTCATGTGCAGGTGTTGCTTGAGTTCAAGACATGGCTGGTGACGGGAGCCATTGAACTAGTCTTAGGGAGAATTTTAGGTTCAAGAACCATGTTCAGGAGGAATTGTGGTTGAGTTGATCGGGAGGTTGCGCAGCATGTTTGAATGAAGAACAATGCATATGAAGGTATCGAGGACGTCATTGGAAGATGTTTGCACGTGTGCAAGGAGTGCATGGACGTGGCTACATGGTTCCAAGGCATGATGAAGAGATGTAGAGGTAATGAATTTGTCGGAAAGGTCCATCCGACTAGGTTATGGACTCAGGCTGCGGTTGAGTCGGGTTTGACTCAAATATGGAAACATTTGAGTTGGTTATGATAGGATTTCGTGTGGGTCACGAATTTGAGTTGTTTTAGGAATGTGGGATACGTTCCTAAGGTGTTTGGAAGTCTTTAGATTGCTTCTATCTGCGTATAGAAGAGTCCTAAGCAGTTATGGAAAGCTTCGATTCATGATTTGAGTAGGATTAGAGTTCTAGTTAAGATTGGGTTGGCCGAAGGGCTGGTTATATAAGCAAGGGAGGCCAGAGCTCGTGGTGCACGACTTTGGGGCTGTTCCTCTTGTGTTATATTGAATAAAATTCGTAGTTTGAAGGAACTTTTGTGCCTTCTTTGTCCGACTTGTTCTAGACAAGTTTTACTCATCGAGTTTCTGGACGGCACTACCTTTCTTTGGTGGTTTTATGATAACTCCATATTTACAGATCCAATTGACGTGATTCTTTTTGGGTTGTCTTCACAACTTGATTATCTATTATCTGTCAAAATTACACGGTCATTGGGGTTGCGGTTTCTGATCTACACGAGTTTCTTTGCAGCATTCTAGAACAGTTTCTTCTTGGGTAGGACGGATTGACCTTTGTTCGATCTTTCAATCATAACTTGAGTTTCTCTCGACGGATTTGAGTGATTTTGTCATGGTGAAACACGTTTAGATTAGTCTCACACACGATTTCTTTAACAAGTCGTTTTTCTACCGAAGGGGTTGGGATTTAATTATTTCTGCTGCGTAAGATTTTTTAAATCTACCATTCACCCCTCCCAGGGGGAGTAGGAGGAGGTTGTTCTGCCATGGCCATGCACCTACGCATGGTTCGCTGGCCACAGAAGTTCCAGCCTCATTTGCCGGAGAAATTCGACAGGACTGTCAACCCCGACGAATTCCTTCAAATCTACTCCACTGCTATACTTGCAGCAGGAGGCAACGAGGTTGTGATGGAAAACTACTTCCCTGTGGCCCTAACTGGGACCACCATGTACTTGTTCATCAGACTTTCGCCCGACTCCATCGATAGTTAGGCAGAACTATGCCAAAAGTTCAGTGCCAACTTCGAGAGCTCTTACACCTGACCAGCCACCAAACTGGACTTGTTTGTCGTGAAGCAAACAGCGGGGAAATTGCTACTATCCTTTATCCAGCGGTTCTCTCAGGTACGCCATACCATCCCCTCGATTTTGAATGCTTATGTTATTGTCGCATTCAGACAGGGCATCTGAGACAATAAAATGCTGGAGAAGCTGGCGACAGAAGAAGTCACTAGCGTCACGGAGTTGTTCAACCGGGCTGACAAGTGCTCCCGGGCCGCAGAGGCCCGGGAAATGCACTAAAAGCCAGCTCTAGAGGTTAACAAAAAACCCTCCAAAGCTGAAGCTGCTACTCCGGTGGTGACAAAAAGAGGAAGAAGTCCAACGGCAAGAATAAGTCGTCGGTCGGCGCACCTACTGCAGTGGCTGCTGCAGCTCCTGGTGGTCGGGGGCCACACCCCAAAAAATGACCTCGTCCTTCATCAGAAGACAGCATCAGCTCTAAGATGTGGTGTCCAATCCACAAGATGGACAAGCACAGTCTGGAGGAATGCCAGGAGGTCCAGAACCTTGTCGAGCACTATAACAAGTGCCGAGAAGAAGCTCCTTTCTGTCAGTAGGAGGGAAAACAAAAAGTCAATGAAGCTCCTGCTGAATTAAAGTTAGCCTTTCAGGATCCCAAGAAGGTCCTGAAGGTTGTGTACAACACACTCGACGATGACTCTGATGTCTCTGACAATGAGCGTCGGAGGACCCTGAACACCATCTATGGTGGTTCTTGGGACATCACTTCTCGCCGCGTCCTCAAGACAATGCGGCGGAATATGGCCGCTGCAGCTCCTATCGCTAGGGCTGAACCTCAACGGAAGTGGATGGACACTCCCATGACCTTTAATGCTACAGACTACCCCCAGAACATGATTTGAGCTGGCAATTTGCTGTTGATGGTGTCACCTACTATCAACAATGTCCAACTCTACCATGTTTTGGTGGACGGTGGTGCGGGGCTTAACCTTCTGAGCTACGAAGCCTTCATCAAGCTCCAGCTCCGAGCCTCGGACCTTCACCTCTCACGACCTTTTACTGGGGTAGGTCCGGGGTCCATCAGCCCTCTCGGATCCATTACACTCTCGGTGACCTTCGGAACTCAAGAGAAATACAGGACCGAGAAGCTGGTCTTCGAAGTCACCCAGATCAGCTTACACTTCAATGCTATTTTGGATAGTCCTACCTTTTATAGGTTCATGGTTGCTGCTCACTATGGCTAGAGTTGAAAATGCCAACACCCTCCGGTGTTCTCCGCATTCGCGGGGACCGTACTGCAGGAGTCACTGCGCTGGAAGAACTCCACACGCTTGCAACAGCGCGGGGGGATGCATCAGGCAAAGAGCAAGCTGCTCTACGTCTGAGCACTCGTCATCGAGGCTCAACCTCTACACCACGTGTGCAGCAAAGCGGCGCAATGACATACCCGTCAAAGTCGTCCAAATTGGCTCCGTTGCTGCTCAGACCACCCGTGTATCAGGATGTCTGAAAAACAAATAGGAACTCGCGCTCATCACTTTCCTCCAGGCGAATGTTGACATGATTGCCTAGCAACTGTCACAAATGCCTGGGATCCCTAGGGAGGTGATTGAGCACAATCTAAAGATTTACCCCGACGCTCGGCCAGTACACTAGAAGTCTTAGAAGCAATCAGTAGAGCGACATAACTTCATTCGTCAAGAAATCAACAAGTTGCTCGAAGCTGGTTTCATCCGGGAAGTATTTCATCCAAAATGGCTAGCAAACCCAGTCGTTGTTAATGAGTAGGTTTAGGCCCGATCTTCCGAAAGGTATGTCGATTGGGGTAGAGAACTCGACGTTGATGATCTGCGGCACTCGAGCGGTTCGAGTACCCCTGCAATCACTACACCACGGCTCCGTTGGTTATCAACCGTGCTGCACACGCTTGACCTCGCCAAGAAGGCTAATCCCTGCAAGTGCAACCGAGAACACGAGCAAGAACATCGAAGACACGATCGGAAATCGCGAAGTTGGGGTCTCACAAATTGTAGAACGGCGATATTATTGATCTAAGCAAAACCCACCGAATATGACCAGCAGCTGCAGTATTTATAGGCTAGGGTTCGACCAAAACACGATTATATGCGTCCCTAATGGACTCTTACGGGATACAAGGCCCAAAGGCCTGATTCGGTGGCGCAGCACTGGACAGAAATATGGTCTCGACTTGTTTCAACGATTCCCAATGACTCCAAAGGAATTTGGAGGTGGGACCAGAACCATTGGAAATTTTATCTTCTCCTCTTTCCGTGCATATGTAGAACGTCAAAAACTGAGTCCGTATGCCTCCTGGGCGTCCGTTTTAAGGTGGACTGCTCCTGGACTCCGAGTTGAACTCGAGTCCAAGTTGTAAACTGTTTCCATCAACTTGTGGACGTCCCAGCTGGTTCTCCATGCTACCAAGGCCTCTTTCCTTCACTTGTTGATCTTCTCCATTATTCCTAATAACAATTAAATCATCACATAGAAGTATATTCTCAAACTCAAATGCAAAAGAAGATAGGAACGAATTCACCTGCTGATTTAATAACCGTGCTCGTGCTCTTGTGATTGGTCCTTGCAGTTCAATTTGCGTCTCCGCTGTTGTAATGTCCTCATCAGTTGTAACTAAGGCCGATGGGAACCTTCGGATGTATCGACCACACCACACTAAATAAGGCATGTCCAAAATATCTATTTCCACTACCTAGGATAGATCAGATAGTGGACTCCACCTCCGGGTGTGAGCTATTGTATTTCCTAGATGCATACTCTCGATATCATCAAATCCAAATGTCTAGGGAACATGAAGAGCATATTGCCTCCATAACAGTAGATGGATTGTATTGTTATACTGCCATGCCCTTTGGTCTCAAAAATGTTGCTTCAACCTTTGTGCGAGCTATGTACAAAACTTTTGGAGAACTCATTAGAGACTTGGTGGAGGTGTACGTCGATGACATCATTGTGAAGATCAAGAACAAGGAGTCACTCCTTGACAACTTGCAAGCCGTCTTCGTCAAGCTGCGCATCCCGCACACCAAGCTGAACCAAGACAAGTGTGTCTTCGGGGTTAGCTCCGGGAAGCTCCTTGGTTTTTTGGTGACTCACCAAAGAATTGAGGCAAACCTAACGAGGATCAAGGCCATATAAGATATGCAGCCTCCAGCCCACATCAAGGACGCCCAGAAGCTAACTGGATGTCTAGGCACGCTCAGTCGGTTCATCTCGAGACTAGCAAAGCGGGCACTTCCCATCTTCAAACTAATGAGGAAGTTCGAGCCATTCCATTGGTCTGAAGAAGCAGGAAAGGCATTTCAAGAGCTCAAACAGCTCCTCACCACACTACCTATCTTGGTAGCTCCAAACCATGGGGTGTCTCTACTGCTTTAAATTTCCGCAATGACAGAAGTCGTCCGCATGGTCCTGATCACAGAAAGACCGGAGCCATATCCAATTCAGGAGCCCGAACCCCTCCGGGAGGTCTAGAACTACCTAGAAGATCAACCACTCTCATCTGAGGGAGTTCGCACGGTTGTTCAAGAAGATCTGGACCCCTTAAGGAGGGTCTGGGTTCAACAAGAAGAAATTACAGACCCCTATGGAAGGGTACGAGAAGCTCCACAAGAAGAGTTGGTCCCCTCCGGGGGGGGGGGGGGGGGGGGGGTTCCGGGTCGATGGAGAAGAAGCTACAGGCCCCTCTCCCCCCGAGAGAGTCTGAACCATCCAGCGTCCTGTATACTTCATCAGTGAAGTACTCCATGATTCCATGACCAGATACATTCAGGTGCATAAGCTGCTTTATGTAGTTCTTATTGCCTGAAGGAAGCTTCTTCATTATTTCAAAGCTAACAAGATATCAGCGGTAACTTCTTATCCACTGCATGCTATATTGCATAACCCTAATTATATTGGGAACATCGCAAAGTGGGCAACGGAGCTGGCCGAGTTTGACCTCAAATTTATGCTGCGACAAGCAATCAAGAGTCAAGCATTGGAAGACTTTGTGGCTGAATGGACTCCTTCTCCATAAAACCATGTGGGTCCCAGTGAACAGAAGCCAGAACCCAAGGCCCTGGTCTTCATAGAACCTCACTGGACTCTACTTTGACGGCTCCGTGCAGAAGTAGGGGTCCGAAGCTAGAATACTTCTCCTCGCTCCAACAAGGGAGAAGGTCAAATATATCATTCACCTTGACTTCAAAGCGACCAACAACATGGTGGAGTATGAAGCTCTCATCTATGGCCTCATGGTGGCAATATCCTATGGTATCAAGCAGATGTTGGTGAAGGGTGATTCGCAGTTAATCATAAAGCAAGGCAAAGGTGAATGTTGCTGCAACAACCCTCAACTATCTGCATATCTCCTTGAAGTTTAGAGACTCTAGAATGACTTCAAAGTCTTGGATCTCCACCATGTTCAGGAGCTTCGGCTCCCAATGGAATCTTTGTCAGGAGGTTGTCATGACCAACAGCTCAGTCTGCCGAACTAAGGGAAGGGGGCGACACCAGCACCTCAAAGCTGGCAGTCCCAGTGGACCTATTACCATGGCGTCCACCAAGGGTCGTAGGTGCTACAAGAAGCTCCGAGCAACCCAGCACGCAAGAATCAGAAGCTCAAGTTAGCTCCAATGCATGGATCTCCGAGGTCCAGGGCTACTTGAAGGACAACATCCTTCCTGAAGACAGTGTATCCAATGACCAGATCGTCAAATTGGCTAAAAGATACACGCTGGTAGAAGGGGATCTCTATCAGCGCGGTGCCAACAGTGTCCTAATGCGGTGCATTGTGAGGTAAGAAGGTTGAGAGCTCCTCGCGGAGATCCATGGAGGCGAGTGTGGGAACCATGCGTCTTCGCGCACACTAGTCGACAAAGCCTTTCGGTATGGCTTCTACTGGCGTACAACACTTATGGATGTTGTAGAGTTGGTAAAAAAGTGTGAAGCGTGCCACTTCCACGCAAAACAAATACACACACCGGCTTAATAACGGCAAACTATTCCTCCTACATGGCCATTCGCTGTTTGGGGCATGGACATCTTGGGACCTTTCCCAAAAGCAATCGGAGGTTACAGGTTCTTGTATGTCGCCATCGACAAGTTCACCAAGTGGTCGGATGCTACTCCAGTTGCGACTATCAACAAGCCATCAGCAATCATGTTCTTAAAGTCCAAAATTAGCAGATTTGGAGTTCCGAACAGAGTCATTACTCACAACGGAACCCAATTCACAAGTGCAGCATTTCAAGATTATTGCGAATACCTTGGCATTCAAGTCAACTACGCATTAGTAGCTCACCTAGCAAGCAATAGCCATGCTGAGAGAGCAAATGATGAAATTTTAAAAGGACTCAAGACGCGCACATACGAGCGCCTGAAAAAGCATGGAGCCAACTGGATCAAAGAGCTTCCGTCCGCACTGTGGGCAAGCAGGATTACACCTAACCGATTAACTGGAGAGACACCCTTCTTCTTGGTGTACGGAGCTGAAGTGATCCTTCCGCCAGAGATCACCTTGGGGTCACTACGGGTCCGGACCATCAACGAAGCCACGCAGGACTAGCTCCAGCGTGAAGACCTTGACCTCGTCAATGAGGGAAGGTGCCAAGCAACTGTACGGAATGCACGTTATCGCCAGGCGCTACGGCACTATCATCAAAGGCATGTGCACAACCGACAGCTCAAGGAAGGTGATCTGGTGCTGCCAAAAATACTTACTCGTGAAGCGATGAATAAACTTTCCCCCAACTGGGAAGGTCCCTTTCAGGTGATCAAAGTATCTCGTCCCGGACGCGTTCGCTTGGCAACTGAGGATGGGACCCCCCTTCCCAATCTTGGAATGTCGAGCACCTCCGTAAGTTTTATGCTTAAGTTCACAGAGGTGAGTATGTAATTACACACAATGTATGTTATAGAGTCAATGTACAGAGTCGGGTAGGTCCTCTGGGAGAGCATCTGGAGCCCTCGAGGAGGAAACAGAATGCTCAAGCAACACTTTATACAGTCCCATCACTAAAAGTGTAGCTACGTGCCCTGGGTAAGAACAAGAGGTATAACACATTTATCCTGGTTCCAAACCCTATGTGTGTGCTTGTCTCCCCTGTAATTCAGACCCATAATGAAAGACATTGTTGTGTGAAAACAGACTCCACGAGCATTTATTTTGTACAGGCTCATTCTTTTCCTTCTCATCAATAAAAAAGTTGTGCAATTCTTTTTGACCTTTAGTCCAAGTTATTAATATGTTGTACGAGTTATGTTGGTGGTCTCTTCGGATCTTAGCACTACTGCATGGTCTACTCGACTGAACGCCAAGCCAACCTAGGTTCGGAGTGTGCTACTGACTTATCCTGGTCTTGCACCCTAAGTACACCACTCTACCTACATTCCGGCAGGCCTCAGTAGGGCGAATGCTAAAAGCATTCATATCTGTAAAGATTGCATCAATGTGCTTGCTGTCATATCGAGTTCCTTCGAATCTAAAATTCAAATAAGAACAGTAAGTCGCAAAAGAGTTATAGACGAGAGGATGAATTTTACTGTTTTTCTTGTCTTTGATGCACAGGAAAAATGAAAACTCATGCCGATGGTGGACGACGTCGGAGCTACTAAGTTTCAACATCCCCAAGGGGGCCGCTGTCGACGTTCTACGTGTTGACAGTAGGTGTCGTCGGATCTACCAAGCTCCGACAACCCCTGGCGGCCTGCCATCGACGTTCTACACGTTGGAAGTGGATGTCGCCAGATATACCAAGCTCCGACAACCCTAGGGGGCCTGTCGTCAACGTTCTACGTGTTGACAGTGGGTGTCGTCGGACATACCAAGCATCGACAACCCCAGGGGGCCTGCCGTCGACGTTCTACGCGTTGACAGTGGATGTCGTCGGACCTACCAAGCTCCGAGAACCCCAGGGGGCAACCGTCGACGAAATAAAAGCTCCCAGGAGAAGATGGAGATAATAACTTCGGACCTAAAGTCTACAAGTTCGAAGTGCTCAAGTCTTCAATACATCGTCAAATCCTTTTGGTATATATTCGCAATCAAATTGTGTACATCTACTAGGGGGCCAAAAAAAGATAATGGACGGTGTATTAAAGACAAGGACAACAAAATTGAATTCATTGCAGAAATAGTGGATTTCATTCATTCAAAGTATTGGATTACAAAATCAGGGTTACAGCAAAAGGCAAAAGCAAAAGGTCCTAGCTACTGGAGGATCTAAGTCCTACGGAAAAACGAGGCAACTTTCTGGGCAACATCTTGAACGCTAGCCTTGGCGGTGTCTTCCACTTCAGCAACGGGACCTTCGAGCACCGGATCTAGAGGGAATTGGGGATCTCGGATTTTGTTAAATGTCAGCACATATTCTACAATGTTCTTAGCCATAGATTTCCCCTCTGTCTCCAGCTGGTCCACGATGATGTCACCCATCACGTCGAGTTTGTCACCAGCAGAGTTGAGAGCCACCAGCTCTCGGTCCAGCTCCAGCTCTGGAATTTCTAGACGCAGTGGACTGAAGCCTAGCGGTGTCAACGCGTCATTGGCTCGCCCCAAGAAGTCCCATACCTATATGGACTCGATCTCCCTCAAAATCCGCAACTCCTCCATTGATCTCCGGCCGACCGCAAGCTCCGAACCCGAGCGAGGCGCTCGACCACTTTAGCATGTTGTTGCGTGCTCCCAGCAACTTGCTTATCGCGGACAGCTGGCTCCGTCTCTCGGGGGTGGATGCGGCTCTGCCGTTCGGCCAAGTCCTTCTCCCTGCCCCTTACTTTCCTTATCTGGTTTCAACATTAGCTTCTCTTTTGGAGAGCTCCTGCCCCAGTGTCCAGTACTTCTCCTCCCCCTCCTTACTCCACAGGTCAAACTTCTTATTGCGATCTGCCATGTTTTGCTCTCCCAGAGCCAACTTCTGGATGAGCTCCTCCTCTGTTTTCAAAACATCCTCCTGCTGTTCCAGGATCTTCTCTTCTATTGCATCAAGGTCGGCTCAACGCTTTAGGAGAACTTCATTTAATTCATTGAGGTTGTCGTGACGCTCGTCAGCAGCATCACACCTTTCCTTTGCATGATCGAGAATCTCCCGAGAATTTGCGTCGAGAGCCCTGATGGCGGCTTCCTTCTCCTTCAGCAATTTGCCCCAATATTCCAACCGGGCCTTTTCCTTCTCGACCCACTCCTTTAGGTCCACAAGCCTTGTCTGCGCCAGCTTGGTCATGAAGTGAAGTCTGTTGCGCCAGCGCCTCAAGGTATGACACTCTTCTTTGAGGACCTTGCTGTCGTGGTCGAAGGCGAGCTGGACTTGTCAGAGGCTTGAGCACGCATTGTCAATAGACAACACCAAATAAATAGGCTCCGAAACTGCCGGGGTCATCTCCGCCAGCTCCAGAAGGTCTTCAAGAACAAAAATAGGGTCCCACGCTACGAGCGTGGTTCCCTGAGCCTCTGTAGCTGTAAGGATCGAAATGCCCAAGAGGGGGGGGGGGTGAATTGGGCTTTCTTTCAAATTTTAAAGCAATTTAAGATTAACAACCTAAAGCCCAATTCCCTATGCAATTTAAACTATGCAATCAATATAAATTAGAGTTGCGGAATGGAGATTGCATAAGAGTAAAGGAAGAGGGATGCAAACGCTCAAAGGACACGGAGTTTATCCCGTGGTTCGGTAAGATCACAAGGATCTTCCTACGTCCACGTTGTGGCACCCTCCGATGGGTTTTGCCACTCCCAAGTCACCGAGACTAGGGGCTTCTTCACTATTCTTCTCCGTTCGCCAACCTCGGCAAGGTGGAGCTCAAGCCTTGTACACTTTTGGGATCCTCCGGGCTTCCACAAACCACTTGGCAAGCTCCGGAAGTTACACACACCAAGGGACACTCCCTTGTGGCTCTCACTATGCTAGAGACTCCAATCACCTAGAGTGGAGGCACCCAAGCACTATCTCTAGCTAGTTCTAGCCTATCTCTTGGTGTACAATTGATGTGAAATTGATGTGAAAGTGGTAGCTCTCTTGCTTGAATGCTCTAGGATGTGTAGAGTATGTCTGGGCTTCAAGTCATGTCGATTTGACAGGTTGAAGGGGTATAAATAGCCAGCCTCCACGAGATAGCCGTTGGAAAAGTAGGCTGACATCACTTGTCTGCGAACACCGGATGATCCGATGTCTCCCCTTCAGTTATCATCGGTCAAAGCCAAATTAGCTGATGTCACTATGTCAGATATGACCGTTGTTAGACCGATGTTGAACTGTCTTCTCATCGGATGATCCGGTGGCTCTTCCTCCAGAATTCTGCTTGATCTTGAAGCTTCCTGGAGTGATCGACCGATGTGTACAAACCTGCACATCGGATGATCCGGTGCTTCACTTGGTCCAATGGTGTTGCAATCTGTGATGATGGACCGATGCACTAAGCCACTTACATCGGATGATCCGGTGAGTGTATTTGTCTGAGGTCTTCTTCTTCAGTTGAACCAATTTGACCGATGCAGTCAACTCCAAGTACATCGGATGATCCGGTGTGTTCAACTTGTTGACTTCAAGTTGTTTTGAGTTGTTCTTTTTGGAATTTTGAACTTGTGACCTCTTTGACATTTGTTCGAAGTGTTGTTCTGATTGTCTTCAAGCATTGATTGATGTCAAGTTAGAGCTTTCACTTCTTGTTCTTCACATGATTCGTTTTGATCTCATTTGTTGATTTCAGATGGGTCTCCAATGTAATTTTGATTTTATTTGATTGAGTGCTATTGAGACCTTGCATTCACAAATTCATTAGTAATATCGAATGGTTGTCATTAATCACCGAAACCGTACCTCATGGGGCCTAGATGCTTTCAATCTCCCCCTTTTTGGTGATTGATGACAACACAAAAATTTAAAGCACAATAATAATGAATTTGATGATAGTGTTCAAGTAGATATGCAATGAATACAAGATAAGACACATTAAGCTTGTAAAACGCAAATGAAAATTATGGTGCGAAAAGCTCAATCGATTAAAATCATAAGCAAATGAGACAAGTGAAGGAGTGCTTATTTAAAATTACAAAAGAGTATGAATACAAAGCATGAAAACAAAGATACAAAGGATAACCACGCAATCACGCACTCACACTCCCCCTGAAACTACTACTCCCCCTGACTCTCCTACACCTTCTCCCCCTTTGGCATCAAGACACCAAAAAGGGATCAGAACGCCTACTGACCCTGAGAGCTAGGCGCGAGGACGAACTGGGCACCGTCGCAGTCGTCGGAGCTGGAGTCGCCGGTCGAAGGGGCTGCCGGAGCGGTGGAAACTGGAGGGTCCGCTGCCGGTGCTGGAGGAGAGGAAGCAGGGACCGAAGGTGCTGGAGGAGCTGGAGGAAGTGGAGCGCTCACCACGGACGCCGGTGTCTGCTGGAACAAGGTCGTCGCCGGCAGTGGTGAGTGAATCGGTGCGCTAGGTGCCAGAAGAGGTGACATACTGATCGAAGGGATAGGAGTAGTAGGCACCTGAGCGACACCTGGAGCCAGCCCCAGTCCAGGCTGCTGTGAAGGAAGGGCGATCCCGGTCTGAGTGTATAGGTTGGTGATCAACCCTAGGATCCCCATCATGGCCTGCTGGGTCTGCTGCTGCTGGTCGAGGGTACGGCGGTGCATCTGATCTACCAGGTTGGTGAACCTGTCCGTATCCTCTCGCCTCTGACGGGCGATCTCAAGCTGGAGCTCCTGCTGCTGCCTCTGCAGCTGTGCCAAGTGAGCAGCCTGCTCTGCCCTGGCCTGCTCAGCAGCGAGCCTGTCCTGGCGCTGCTGCTCGATCATCTGCTGGAGAAGCGACGTCAGCTCAGACGGCTGCGTCACCTGCGCCTCGGACACAGGAGGTGGTGTCGGTGGCGGAGCAGCTGATCCTCCTGCCTCGGCGTCGTGCGGCCTCGGTGAAGGTGGAGGGGGAGGGAAGTACTCCTCGACACTGTCGTCGGTGTCGCTCTCAGACCAGATATGCTGCAGGTCCTCCCCCTGAGCCTCAGCCTCAGCAAGTCTCTCGTCCTCCCGCTCTAGGTCGGACCAGTCTTCCTCAGTCAAGCGGGCCCGGACCTGGCGCTCAACTGGACGGCCAAGACGGCGGTCTCCAGGAGCGGACGCACGGTAGTGACCGAAGCGGGTCACGCTCTCGTCTGCAAGCCGGGCCTGTGCTGAGTGCCCCTCTGGCACTACCATAGAGCAAATAAAACTGATCCAGTGCCCATAGACCATCTGTCTCATCATCCCAACCCCATCAGTGATTACGTCCTCCATCTCGCAGAGAAGTATGTCTATGATATCGAAATCCATCCCGTTCATTATGTAGAACAAGAGGGTCTGCTGGAGACTCGTGAACCCCTCCAAGTACCCTGACCTCGGCAGGAGCGTGCGGCGCAAGGCGAGGTGCACAATGCGCGCAGCTGGAGTCAGGAGGGCTGGGACTCTCGGCTGGTCCGGAGAGAAGGAGGAGCCAAACAGGGAGCGGATCTCGTCTAGCTGTGGAGCTACCCCTCCAGTAAGTGGCCTCCTCGGTGGATCTGCCTGCCCATAGACCTTCTCATGTATGCTGGTGTCGTGCAGCTCCAAACCAAGAATGTGCCCCAAGGTCTGCCTCGTGAGGTGGTAGTACTGGCCATTGAACATGAAAGCAATGGACCGCCTGCCTTCCGAGATGTACAGGGTCGCGTAGAAGACACGGACCCATTCTTCCACATAGGCACTCCTCTCATAGTCCAGTAGATCCACCAACCCTCTGTATCTCTCAAAGAAGGGGCGGACATCAGTCTCCGCGGCCACTGCAAGCTGCCTCCAGTCCAAGTGGTTGTGCTGAAAGAGCTTGTGGCCACGGCGTCTGTAAGTCTCGTAGAGAGACGCCTGCGTGACCGTCCAGAACCGACTATCCACAAGAAGCTCTCGGGGCTGTGGGTACCATTCCTCAAGCAGTACACTCCATCTGAGCTTCCGTAGTTGCTTCGCCTTCATCTTTCTGTAATCCACAAGACGGACTCCTTCACGGACCAGGACGGCCGTGTCCATCTCATGGATGTCCCTCTCAGCCTCCCTGTCCTCACGACGGTCGGCAGCCGTCGGTCTTGGACGAGGAGGAGCCTCGGCGTGACCCCCACGTGTCCGGGCTGAGCGCCGGCGGACGAGGGGCGCGACCGGCTCCTCTTCGACGTCGGAGTCGTCGACCACGGGAGGCGGCCTCGGTCGGGCCTCGCGGATCCTCAAGGAACCCCCACGGCCGCGCTCACGCTCCTCGGCGGCGCGAGCGGCCATCAAGGCCTTCTTCTCGTCCTTGGATAGCTTCTTCTTCTTCGCGGCGGGCTCCACAATGGCCTTTCCTTTGTTCTTCCTGTCGCGACCCATCTAGTCGACGGAGAGCTAGGGTTAGGCGACGATGACGAAAGAACGACGAGAGAAGCAAATGAGATATGTCGCATGGCACGGGGCTCACCTTAGCGACGATGATCAACCGGGCCGAGAAACCCTAGCGAGGAGGTGACCGGAGATGGCGTTGCTTGGGTGGAGGTGCTTCGACGGAGGGAGAGAAGCGTGGAGTGCTTGGGTGCTGGTGGAGCACGGCGGCGGCGGCGCCTAGGGCGGCGGCGGCGGCGGCTGGCGATGGAGGTGCGCGAGCACGGGCGGCGATGGCGCGTGGGGAGGCAGCGGCGGCGGTGCTGCGGGTGAAGGCGGCGCTGGGCGGCGGCGCTGCGGGCGGCGGCGCTGGGCGGCGGCGCTGCGGGCGGCGGCGGCGGCCGGCGGCGGCGCTGTAGGCGACGGAGAGGCGGCGACGTGAGCACGGGGGCGCGAAGGGTCGGGGAGAGAGAAGGTGGCGGCGGCGCGGGCGATTAAATAGTGGGGCCCAAACCCTAACCGTTTTTAAAACACCGGATGGTCCGATGATAAGTACGTTGCACGTCGGTCAAATGCCACAGTAAGGATATTCAAGAATTGCTGTTGACATCGGATGGACCGACGTTTAGGGTTTGGGACATCGGTCGAAAGGCACAGTAAGGGTGTTCAGCCGAGTGAAGTTGACACTGGATGATCCGACGTAGGGGAGAGGTAAACATCGGTGGAATTGATCACAGCTCCAGAAGAGTGAACATCGGATGGACCGATGTTTTTCAGGATGAACTCGTCGGATCATTTTGAGGTTCTGACTGAAATTGGCTTTGAAGAATGAACACTTATTGGACCGATGAGGGTTAGACAAAGGCATCGGATAATCCGATGACAACAGAACTAAAACATCCCATATATGTCCTTTGACCGAACAAACAATTGAGAAGAAAACACATGTCTTAGGACTTTTTGGGCAACCCCTTACCCCTCAAAAAGCTAATATGCCAATAGCTTGGCTAGGCCTTAATGCAAATGGAACACCGAGAAAAATAGAGGAAAAATATCCAAATAAAATGTAAGGCCCATGCTTTGTGAGGTAGAGTATGAAAACTTCTATCTCATTAAAGCGTGTTCCTTTAGAATTTTGCTCTTTCCACATCATATGAGTTGAGATATTGCATTTCAAACAAGTCTCCTTCTCATGATGTGGGTTCCCCTTTGTGACAATTCTACCGTATGCAATGCCAAACAAATTATAGTGCAAGACATTAAATGAGTGCAAGTTTATATGGCAGGGATCATGCAAGGCATAAAATAAATCTATCTTGCCAAGTTTAAACCTTCCAAAGGCTTCCTCAGGGAAAACTATTTCTAGCTCACCCCTATCCTTTGGGAGTTAGACAAGACCTATATGATATGCAACCTTACATGACCATGGCAACTTACATGACGTTAGATGCATCTAGCACATTTAATTCACTTCTAAGTCTAGAAAAGGTTTTCTCATCAAGTGGTTTCGTGAAGATATCTGCCAATTGTTCTTCGGATCTAACACCTTGCAAAGAGATGTCTCCTTTAGCCTCATGATCACGCAAGAAGTGATGGCGAATATCAATGTGCTTAGTGCGGGAGTGTTGAACGGGGTTTCTAGCTATCTTAACCGCACTTTCATTGTCACAAAGGAGAGGCACACAACCAAACTTAATTCCAAAGTCCAAGAGGGTTTGCTTCATATATAGGATTTGGGCACAACATGCACCAGCCGCTATATACTCCGCCTCCGCGGTGGACAAAGCCACGGAATTTTGCTTCTTGCTCGACCAAGAAACTAGGGAACGCCCAAGTAAGTGGCAACCCCCGGAGGTACTCTTGCGGTCAACACGGCATCCGGCAAAGTCCGAATCCGAGTAACCTAAGAGATGAAAACTAGCGTTCTTGGGGTACCACAAACCTACACTTGGGGTATGCTTGAGATACCGAAGTATCCTAAAGACCGCCTTCTTGTGCGATTCTTTAGGTGCCGCTTGAAAGCGAGCACACAAGCACACACTAAACATAATATCGGGCCTAGATGCGGTAAGATATAGCAATGAACCAATCATGGAACGGTAATGAGATTGATCAATAGATTTACCGTCCATGTCCGCGTCGAGATGACAATTTGTCGCCATTGGAGTGCTTCTTGAGCTACAATCTCCCATCTCAAATTTCTTCAAGAGGTCCTTAGTGTACTTCTCTTGATGGATGAAGGTCCCCTCTTGAAGTTGCTTGATTTGAAATCCTAGGAAGAAGTTGAGCTCTCCAATCATCGACATCTCGAATTCCCTAGACATCATTTTGCCAAACTCATGGCTAAGAGCTTTGTTAGTTGAGCCAAAAATAATATCATCGACATAAATTTGACAAAGAAATAAGTCTCCGTCGATGTCCTTGGTGAAGAGTGTAGTGTCCACCCTCCCAATCTTGAAACCTTGCATGACGAGGAAGTCCCTTAAGCGCTCGTACCATGCCCTTGGAGCTTGCTTGAGTCCATAGAGTGCTTTGTTTAGCCTATAGACATGGTTAGGGTTTCTTGGGTCCTCAAACCCGGGAGGTTGCTCAACAAACACAAGTTCATTAATATAGCCATTGAGAAATGCACTTTTAACATCCATTTGATAAAGCATGATATTATGATGAGAAGCAAAAGCAAGGAGTATGCGGATAGCTTCTAACCGTGCTACCGGGGCGAATGTCTCCCCAAAATCCAAACCTTCAACTTGAGCAAATCCCTTCGCCACAAGCCTAGCTTTGTTGCGGACCACCACGCCATTCTCATCTTGCTTGTTGCGGTAGACCCACTTGGTTCCAATCACATTCTTGTCCTTGGGTCTCTCCTCCAACACCCAAACTTCATTGCGGGTGAAGTTGTTGAGTTCCTCTTGCATAGCCATCACCCAATTTGAGTCTTGGAGAGCTTCCTCAATGCTTTTGGGTTCTACACACGACACAAAAGAGTAGTGCTCACAAAAAGATGCAACATGACGTGAACGAGTACTTACTCCCCGTGAAGGACTTCCAATGATTTGATGCATTGGA
The DNA here is from genome assembly GCA_036927565.1 of Tuctoria greenei. Classification (NCBI taxonomy): domain Eukaryota; kingdom Viridiplantae; phylum Streptophyta; class Magnoliopsida; order Poales; family Poaceae; genus Tuctoria; species Tuctoria greenei. The sequence continues at coordinate 103,704,035 of JAYESD010000006.1, read as the reverse complement.
TGTGCCTTGGAGATGCGCCCATGTCTCATCAATGGTTGTGAGTCACTTGGTGGTGGTGAAGCATCTTGCTCGTCTTGTGGTTGGACTTCATCTTGGACTTCATCTTCTACTTGGTGTTGTGTGGCTTGTTGGTCTTGCATAGGCAATGGATCATCTTTGTCTTCTTCTTCATCCACTTGAGGCGCCATGGAGGTGTTGATGTTCGGACTTGAAGCTCCCCCTTGATCATGGCTCTCCTCAACTTTGGGCTTGATGTCTCCTATGGTCATATTCTTCATAGCTTCTCGTAGAGGCTCATCATCTATATCATCATGACCAAAACTCTCCTCTTGGGAGCCATTAGTCTCATCAAACTCAACGTCACAACTTTCTTCAACTAACCCGGAGGTTTGGTTGAATACTCAATATGCCTTTGAGTTTGACGCATAACCAAGGAAAATACCAACATCGCACCTTCTTTCAAACTTACCAAGTCTTTTCTTGCGGTAGATGTAACACTTGCATCCGAAGACCCGGAAGTAGGAGATGTTGGGCTTTCTCCCAATGAGGAGCTCGTAGGGAGTCTTTTGGAGAAGTCGATGAAGGTAGACTCTATTTGCGGCATGGCATGCCGTGTTGATCGCTTCCGCCCAAAACTTCTCCGACGTCCCATAATCATCAAGCATGGCTCTCGCGAGGGTGATTAGTGTCTTGTTCTTTCTCTCAACAACACCGTTTTGTTGAGGGGTGTAAGTAGCCGAAAATTCGTGCTTGACTCCTTCACGGTCACACCACTCCCCAATATTGTAATTCTTGAACTCGGTGCCGTTGTCACTCCGGACCTTGATGATGGGAAGTTGGAATTCCCGTTGAGCTCGTTTTGCAAAGGTCTTGAAGACTTCCGGAGTTTCACCCTTGTCACCTAAAAACAGAGTCCAAGCATGGCGAGAGTAATCATCAACAATAACGAGACAATAGAGATTACCGCCAAGGCTTTGGAAGGTGGATGGTCCGAAGAGATCCATGTGAAGTAGTTCGAGCGGCTTGGAGGTAGACACCATTGTCTTCATCGGATGGTGCGAAGCCACTTGCTTCCCGGCTTGACATGCGCTACATAGCTTGTTCTTTTCAAACGTCACGTCCTTTACGCCGGTCACCATCCCTAGCTTGAAGGACTTCTTGAGCTTGCTCATTCCTATGTGAGCAATCCTCCGATGCCATAGCCACCCCAAACTTGTCTTGGTGAAAAGACAAGTGGTTAGGCTTGCGCTCTTGTTGGAGAAGTCCACCAAATATAGATGACCATGCCTAAAGCCCTTGAATATTAGCTCTTTGCTAGCTACGCTAGTCACCACAACACCATCTTTGTCAAATGTGCACGTCAGTCCAAGATCACAAAGTTGAGCAATAGAGAGTAAATTAAAGCTAAGAGACTTAACGTAAAGCACATTCGAGATGGACAAGTCATTAGAAATTGCAATTTTACCTAAACCAATTACCTTCCCCTTTGAGTTATCACCAAAGGTGACTTGTTCATGATTGCCGGGGTCTTCTATGGAGGTGAACATACCATCATTGCCGGTCATGTGTTGAGTGCACCCACTATCGAGTACCCAATGTTTTCCTCCGGCTTTGTAGTTCACCTACACACATGAGTTTAGTTTTTGAGTTTAGGAACCCAAGCCAACTTAGGTCCTTGTATGTGTGATACAAGTGATTTTGGGACCCAAAGTTGCTTGGGGAGCTTCCCCTTCATGCCCTTGATGTTTTTGCCAATGAACTTCGCTTTCACCTTTCCACCTACTTTGCTCAATAGATAGTGACAATCATTGAAAGTAGATGAATAGCTAGGAGGTAATTTTGGAGAAGGACGAGTGGGAAGAGGGCACTCCCTAGTGTGATGTCCGGTGACCTCACAATGTTGGCAATAGGATCCCACTTCCTTGATGAAGCTTGTCCTAAGCTCCGGTGAGGGCACCTTCCATTTGTTGGGCGTAGGGAAGGTCCCAAGTCCCCTCTTGTTGAAGCCTTTAGCTTGTTGGAAGAGGATCTCCTTGTGCTTGTCCTCTCCCTTGGAAAGTCTAGCCACACTAGTGCGGAGACTTTCGATCTCGTCCATTAGCTCCTTCTCCCTATTAGCTTTCAATGGCAAAGACTTATGCAAATTGTTAGTGGCATGTGAACTAGCGGGTGTTTTGCCATCAAGAGTTTCTTTCTTCAAGTTATTCAATTTTAGTTCCATTGCTTCATAGGAAAGACTAAGTGTCTCATGCTCTTGAACTAACTCGTTATGCTTAGCCAATAATGCCGTGTTAGCTAAGTCAAGCTCATGGAACTCAAGCTTGATTTGAGCCTTCTCCTCCTCGATTTGCTTGACATGTGACTTGAGCGTTTCATGCTCATTAAGTATGGTGACATACTTGTCTTGCAAATCGAGGTTGGCACCCTCTAGCTTGGCGCGAGTTAGCTCAAGTGCCTTAACCTTAGCCTTTTCCCTTTTGATAATGGCATGATATTCATTCATCATAGATGCTAGTTCATCGGGAGAAAGTTCATCATCACTTGAGTCATCACATACCTTTGTGTTACCTTTCGCCATGAGGCACATAGGCGGTGGAGGAAGGGGTGAGTCATTCTTGTTGACGATAGCGAGGTTTGCCAAGTTTTCTTCCTCATCTTCACTATCATCACTTGTTTCTTCATCGGTGACCCACTCATTTGCTTCGCACATGAAGACCTTTTGAGGTCCTCTTCTCTTCTTTGGAAAGAGCTTGGTCTTCTTGCCTTTGTCAAGTTTCTTCTTTCCAAAGGTGCGCTTGGGCTTTGCATCTTCATCATCCTCACTCTCTTCTAGTTTGCGATGCTTGCCCTTGTCCTTCCTCTTGTCCGGTTTTGGACAATCATATGATATGTGGCCTTGATCGCCACAATTGTAGCACGTCTTGTTTTCATCTCTCTTTGGCAAGAAGGCTTTCTTCTTGGGATCAAACGAGTATCCCTTCTTGGCAATCTTTGAGTTGAGACGTGAAAACTTCCTCATCATCAATGCAAGCTCATTGTCATCATCATCTTCACTTGTAGCTTGTTCTTCCTCACTTGAGCTAGGCTCAATCACTTTCTTTTTCTTGATATGTGTCTTCTTGGTTGAGGCCTTGAGAGCAATGGTCTTTGATGATGATGACTCCTCCATCATTCCAAGCACACTCATCTCATGAGCATGTATCTCTCCAATGAGTTCCGAAACCTCAATGTTGTCAAGTGACTCCTTTTGGAGCATTGAGTTTATGATGTTGTACTTGGGCTTGGGAAGTAGCATGAGGATCTTGCGGTTGATGAGTCCCTTGCCAAGAGAAGCAATGTCAAGAGCATTAATTTCCTCAATGAGTACATTTAAGCGAGAAAACATTTGATTAACATTTTCATGAGGAAACATTTTAAAATCATCATACTTGGATTTAAGCAAGTGATATTTGAGCTCTTTGACACGAGAGGAACCCTCATGGATCTCAATCAAGCAAGCCCAAATTTCACAAGCTTTTTCCTTACTTGCAATTCTAGCAAATACATCTTGACTAATGCACTCATAAATAGCATTCCTAGCCTTAGCATCCCATTTTAGTTGATCACCAATATATTCATGGTTGCCAAACCCCGCATGGGTCGCTTCCCACACTTCGGGAGAAATTGCCTCAAGGTAAGCGCGCATGCGTGCTTTCCAATAAGCAAAATTCTTGCCCTCGAAGGTAGGAACCGAACCCCCATTCTTGGCCATTTTTGCTCTCTAGCGGTGAAGCTAGAATGATCCAATGAGCAACCTGGCTTTGATACCAATTGTAAGGATCGAAATGCCCAAGAGGGGGGGGGGGGGGGTGAATTGGGCTTTCTTTCAAATTTTAAAGCAATTTAAGATTAACAACCTAAAGCCCAATTCCCTATGCAATTTAAACTATGCAATCAATATAAATTAGAGTTGCGGAATGGAGATTGCATAAGAGTAAAGGAAGAGGGATGCAAACGCTCAAAGGACACGGAGTTTATCCCGTGGTTCGGTAAGATCACAAGGATCTTCCTACGTCCACGTTGTGGCACCCTCCGATGGGTTTTGCCACTCCCAAGTCACCGAGACTAGGGGCTTCTTCACTATTCTTCTCCGTTCGCCAACCTCGGCAAGGTGGAGCTCAAGCCTTGTACACTTTTGGGATCCTCCGGGCTTCCACAAACCACTTGGCAAGCTCCGGAAGTTACACACACCAAGGGACACTCCCTTGTGGCTCTCACTATGCTAGAGACTCCAATCACCTAGAGTGGAGGCACCCAAGCACTATCTCTAGCTAGTTCTAGCCTATCTCTTGGTGTACAATTGATGTGAAATTGATGTGAAAGTGGTAGCTCTCTTGCTTGAATGCTCTAGGATGTGTAGAGTATGTCTGGGCTTCAAGTCATGTCGATTTGACAGGTTGAAGGGGTATAAATAGCCAGCCTCCACGAGATAGCCGTTGGAAAAGTAGGCTGACATCACTTGTCTGCGAACACCGGATGATCCGATGTCTCCCCTTCAGTTATCATCGGTCAAAGCCAAATTAGCTGATGTCACTATGTCAGATATGACCGTTGTTAGACCGATGTTGAACTGTCTTCTCATCGGATGATCCGGTGGCTCTTCCTCCAGAATTCTGCTTGATCTTGAAGCTTCCTGGAGTGATCGACCGATGTGTACAAACCTGCACATCGGATGATCCGGTGCTTCACTTGGTCCAATGGTGTTGCAATCTGTGATGATGGACCGATGCACTAAGCCACTTACATCGGATGATCCGGTGAGTGTATTTGTCTGAGGTCTTCTTCTTCAGTTGAACCAATTTGACCGATGCAGTCAACTCCAAGTACATCGGATGATCCGGTGTGTTCAACTTGTTGACTTCAAGTTGTTTTGAGTTGTTCTTTTTGGAATTTTGAACTTGTGACCTCTTTGACATTTGTTCGAAGTGTTGTTCTGATTGTCTTCAAGCATTGATTGATGTCAAGTTAGAGCTTTCACTTCTTGTTCTTCACATGATTCGTTTTGATCTCATTTGTTGATTTCAGATGGGTCTCCAATGTAATTTTGATTTTATTTGATTGAGTGCTATTGAGACCTTGCATTCACAAATTCATTAGTAATATCGAATGGTTGTCATTAATCACCGAAACCGTACCTCATGGGGCCTAGATGCTTTCAGTAGCGCTAGGGTCACCCGCCGGGAGCTCCTTGGCCGCTGCTGAGGAAGATCCTATTGGTGGAACTTCTACCTCTGGGGCTGACGCCGAATGTCCCACCGCAGGAACTTCAATTATTGGCTCCGCTTGTGGAGAGCCTGCCATCGCCTCTTCATGGTGTTCTGCCTCGGGCATGGGCACCTCCGGAGCAGTTACTTCGGTGGCGGTCGTTGGAACTTCACCCGAAGCCACTTCTACCACTGACTCGGGCGCCGATACATCAACCATCGTTGTCTCGACATCTGGAGCTTCAACAACATTTGCCTTGAGGGCCGAAACTTCAAGTCCCAACGACTCGGTTGTCGAGGCATCAACGACCTCTGGCTTAAGGACCAGAGCTTCTGGCCCTTTCGACTCACTTGTCAGCTCAGCAAAAACTTCTGGCATAGCGACCGGAGCCTCGGTCACCTCCGGCCCGAAGCCGAATCTTTCACCATCTCTGCGTCTGACGCCGGAGCATCAGTTGCTGGTGTCACCACTAGTGGAGCATCTTCATGTACGTCTCCCCCGTGGTCCAATGCTACCACGAGAGTCTCTGGCATCGAATTTTGATCTAGAACCACGACAGCTGGGGCCGGAGCTGCCATGACCTTAACCACCACTAGAGGAGGCGCTGGGGTTGGAGCTGGAGCTTCCGCCCGCACTGTTTCGGCCGTTGCTTTGACATCCTGGCTTAAGGTTTAATAGGATTCATATAATACTCATACCATCAAGGTATACCTTATTTTCCGGAAGCCCACCTGTAAAGAACTCTGAGGTTAAGCATGCTTGGCCCGAAGAAATTTGTGGATGGGTGACCGACCGGGAAGTTTTCTCGGGTGCGCACGAGTGAGGATAAAATGCACAGAAAAGACTAGTGTTGGTTTGTGGGGCTAGTCTGTGATCTTATAGAGCTACCAGGAGTAACGACAGCCAGGCCCATAGTGGCTCGGGTGTTACAAAATTTTATCAGAGCCGACCCTCGTGGTTTCACGGGTGCGTACGGGTCAGGGACGTGGGTACGTACGCATGATGCGTGGGTCCTCTAGGAGGGACACGGTGTGGTATGTATGCCAGTACTTAACGTATGAACGTGGCCAAGAGGGGACGTTCCTGGCTTGGGAGATGACCGACGAGGACGTCAGTCTTCTAAGGGGGGTGGATTGTGACATCCTAGCTCAAGGTTAAATAGGATTGATAGAATACTCATAGCATCAAGGTATATCTTCTTTTTCCAGAAGCCCACTTGTAAAGAACTACGTGGTTAAGCGTGCTTGACCGGAGCAATTTGTGGATGGGTGACTGACCGGGAAATTTTCCCGGGTGCACAAGGGTGCGCACGAGTGAGGCCAAAATGCTAAAAAAAGACTAGTGTTGGTTTGTGGGGCTAGTCTGTGATCCTATAAAGCTGCCAGGAGTAATGACAGCCTGGCCTGTAGTGGCTGTGGTGTTACATCTGCAATAGAGGCCGGAGCCTCAGACCTCGTCTTTGATGCCCTGGTGTGAAATGATTGGAAGATTCAAAACATGACAAAAATAAGAATGTCAAATCAAGGTGAAAAAACAAAGCTTACCTTGGGAAGCTACCACTCCAATTGGCGCGAAACTTCTTTTGCGGAGGCTCGGAGTCGGAACTTGCAGTGGTTGGCATAGTGGGAGCTCCAGAGCTACATCCGGAGCCTGCCGCCAATGTCGGTGTTGCCTCAACCAAGGCCTTCTTTGGCTGAGAAGGACTTCCGGACCTGGAGCCCATAGCCGGTACTGGGTCCGGAGTCGACCGTCCAGAACTAGCACTCCTTAAGGATGGTTGTACTGGAGGAGGTGTCACTGTCAATGGCCTTCCTCGCTGGGGAGAAGGGGCAGTTGTAGACAGAGCAGACCGAACGGAGCTCCCATCAGCGTGTCTCAGCTTCCTTTTTCGGCTGGAAGATTCGGTTGGTTCCTTTGCCTTGCCCTTGCCGACGTCATCAATCCTCTGGCTTGGAGCAGGGGTGGTCGCTCCCTCAGAAGCTCCAGGTATTACAACCCTGGAGACCCTGTGCTTCTCCACTTCACCCAGGTCATCCAACACCGGCATCCTCCTCTGGAGCTCCCTGCTAAACTGTAGAGTCATGTTCAGAGCCAAGAAAGCAGCCGACGGAGCCAACACATCATCAGCGATCGACCCATGCTAAAGTTTCTTGAGATGGAGCCTCAAAGCTTCGTCATCCAAGTTGGATGTCAAACCAGTTTCAATCCGGTCATCATCCATCACATTATTGAAGGCGCAGGCGAGCTTCTCCCTTCTTCTCAGCGGAGCCCACCTGTTCACCAAGAAATTTCCAATGACCATCTGGAGCTCACTCCACCAGCCAAACATTCTTGGATTTGGCCAGGACAAGCTTGAAAGCATACGACAACTTCGTAACTACATTCCAGGCCTCGGTATCGATGTTGGGGAGTCCCTGGGGCAGCTCCAGCCTATCGTGCTCCTCAACAACAATGATGACTCAATCCTTCTTCCATTCATCCCATTTGCCGAGGGGGACGACATCAAGTACTTGAAGGGGCTATTCTTGCGTTTCACAAAGTAGTAGAAGCCAAGCAGCTCGGTCCCCTTGCTGGTGGTATGGACCATGAAGAAGATCCAGAACAACTCAACGCAGGGAGGCACGCCCACCCACATCTCGCAGAAATGGACAAAAGTTGCCACCAACAGAAGGGGGTGCGGACCAAGATGATGCAGTTGAAGACCGTAGAAGTCCAGCGGCATCAGGATGAAACTTGAAACAGGTGGTATCAATCCCACCATGGCGTACGCCGAGAAGTACATCATCTCGCCATGGCGCTCCTTCTTGAAGGGGAGCTTGCCGGCACGAACCAAGTGGTTGAAGGAGTCGCGGACCATCCCATGGAGGTCCAGACCTTCATCGGTTTATCCTTGCTCTGGATGCGTCTTTTGGGAAGACCTAACTCCATCGTGGCAAACTGGAGCGAAAGTGGAGAAAGCTAGGCAAAGGTTGGGAGGCTCTTAGCGCAAGTTTGATCAAAAGCGTAAAGAGTCCTCAAACCATGCAAACTTTCCTTCTTAAGTAAGCCTCCACGACGCTTGGATGGAAACCACAACGAGAGCAAGTCCTTATTACAAAAAAATCTACCCCGTCGATGACGAATGGGCCCAGGGCCACCCCGATGAAGAAGTCGAGGTTATTACCCCAGGCAAACCATTGTCATGATGGGCAGCGGGAAGCTCGACTGCGCCAGTCTGACAAGGTGCTCTAAAATGATATGTTTTTCATATTGAAAACTGGCGACCCTCAATTGCGTGAGATCCACACTCAAAGATCTCATCCGCCGCATTCAAAACAAGCCACGCGGCGATGGTTTAACCCCAAACCATAGCCCCAACAGTACATCAGAATACCTTTGAAGTTGCAGCGTGGGAATCAAGGATGACCCCACCTCCGGTAGAATAAAAGAACCCAAAGGGTTTCTCCCAGAGGTGGGCGCGGGGGCAACTATCGGTACCCTGCATACCGGGTACCCTATGATACCGCAAGAAGTAACAGGGGGTTCCGCCTGTCAGAACCGAAGACCTCTGAAGGCCCTACATGTTATACGACACTGAACCCGCCTCCTTCATATGGGTAGCTCTGGCATTACCACGTGTTGTATAAGACCAAAGCTAAACTCTCTACATAGGGTTGCTTCGCACTTAACACGTGTCCAGTGATCCGGGACCGAACCCCTATTAGAAGGACGCTCTGGTGCCTCCATGTGTATAGCAGCTCCGGACCTACCTCCCCGTGAAGGAAAGCTCTAGAGCCGCCACGTGTTGAGTCTCCGGACCTACGACACCAACGGGAATACTGACGGAACTCCAACGGCATGAACATTCAAAGGACAGTGATTGCTACAGTTACAAGGCCAGATTACGTGTCATTAATACAATATTAATGGCGCACGATCGGAAGATAGTTAATACAGGGAATGCCACCTTTAAGGTGCTTTAGCACGCTATTAGGGTGCTTAATCACACTAAATTGTGTGTTAGACAATAATAACCACCGAGGCCACTTGTCGGGCCAGGCAACTCATATAACACCCATCCCTTGGTATATAAAAGGGATGTGCTGCACAATACAAGACAACTAAGCTCATACACATGCAAGCACCAGCAAATCTCCAATACAACAACACACACTCTGTGGAGTAGGGTATTACGCTCAGGCGGCCCGAACCACGTAAATCATCCGTGTCATCACCTTGATTAAGATCTCCGCGTGCCCAATCCGATAAAAGAACCTCCGCGAGCTACAATGGTAGTACCAGGGGAGGTGTCGTTAGTATGCATCGACAACAATCAATCAATAAACGCTTCATCCATGTATATGAACAATACTACACTTAAAATATCATCTTTATTATGAATATATTCACAAATACAAATAGGAATATGGGAGACATACCTTTCCCAATTGGGAAGAGAGTCCTTCTACTCCCCTCCTACTTGGACTATGGACTAGAGACTCTCCTTTCTACAACCTATACTCCTCTAAACCTATAGAGAGTAGTGGATACAATGGATTAATACTAAACTTGGGTGAGGGGTCCTATTCATAGCTTGGAGAAAGGTCGGTTCCTGCCACAAAAAGCGCGCAAATTAGTCACCCATGACCTCTTCAAGCCGGGAGGAGCCTATACGTGGAGCTTGACCGAGAAAGGTGCCAGGACCTACTCGACTGACTAGGGGGGTCGGCCGACCTAGTCTTGGCCTCTTTTGCGGTGTGCTTCCTCCAGGTGACTGACAGGTGGGTCCCATTGACTGATATTGGTGCTACACCACTGGATGGCCTCGGATACTTTTGTTTGTGGGCCATTTGATCCATGTGGTGCCACGTGGCATCACCTGATTGGCTGGAATGATATTTTATAGGATCCATCCCCTTGTTTTAATTTATTTCTGCATAGAATCCCTGCATGCACTACTTTCTCCAAGGACAAGTGGAAATATGTTAAATAGAAAGGTGATGTGTGCAAGAAATGACAATTCGTTCACATAATTGAGTTATATTGACAGTTAAAATTAGTGTATAACAGCCGTCAACAAACTCTTCCAAGTATATATTTTGCTCGTTTCGAACAAAGTCAAGACTTTAGGTTGATGATCAGGAGTTGCTACTATGTTCTATTTTTCAAAAGTACCATGTGCACAACAAAATACTTTACCAAGTATTGCAAAAATTGGCACAGTACTTCACCCATCTTAGGTTATTATGGGGCCTATGCAATCTCCTATTTATGGGTGGTTGAAAGATAGAACAACAAATGGAGCACACATATCCTAGAAGTCAAGTTCCACTCAAATACCGGAGAGTTCAATTCAGATTTTAAGTATCTCAAGTTGATTCTCTCAAGTCTCTCCTTGTTGTGTAGTGGAAATATGTCCTCACCAAGGCATTGTGCCTAAATTCATCCTATCTAAATAAGGCTTGTATGTGGAGCTTGGTAGGGAATATAGTAGGCATATTTGCAACAAATAATATTGCTAAGTCAAAAGAGCTAGCCTTAAGAGAAATAAATTCAAAACAATTTGATTCAAGACTTGTGCATGTGTGATAGAATGGAGTGGATGTGGATATTTTGAGAGGACTCCTTTTTAGGTGGACTCTCTTATTTTGCCGTGATGAAACATGGCTACTTCTCTCTTTTTTTCTCATGCTTATGATGTAAGCATGCATTTTCTTTTTCTTGTAGCCATATCTTCTACTCCTTTTTTATGCAATGAATTTTAGAGAGATTACTAAGCATGAATGATATGGAGTTTCTCTTTTTATTGTGGAATCGTGGTATGATGGAAATTTGCTTACTTCTAGTGTAGAAGTATAGCATGTGCAAGTGAAGGCCTGAATTCAAAAAGTAATGAATGAAATCTAACATAGGTCTATACTAGTTTGACAAAGCTCAATGTGAAGGCAAATAGCATATGCATGAGGTCTATCAATGTAATGTATCATATGGCTTTGGTGTGTCTTTCCAATCAAATGAGAGTAACTTAAATCTTTTTACAATTTCTCTGGAAATTTAAGTTTCACTATCAAACTATGAATAGCAGACCTATCACTATATCACATCTCACAACAACTTAGAATGGATTAATCTTTTGCTAATCACAATTTCCAAATCAAGACAAAAGCAATTTTAGCCAATGAGAGCATTATTTTGGAGAGTAGTAAGTTGTAAACTAGGGACTTAGGAAAAATAAAACAGAGCAACTATTCATCATTTCATCAATGTGAATTCCAAGTCATTCTTAATGCACATCTTTTTTTATTTGAAAATAAAATCTATCCTATATATTTTTTAGATGCAATGTGGATGACGGGTAAGTGGAAAATAAATATGCAAGGGGTTGACACAATTTACCTCAAGTGGGGTTCCTCCACAAAGCTAGTTATTCACTCACCTCCGTGATGTGGGTTGAACCCTTTATGACGGAAGTATGCTGCTAGATCGTCTTGTTGTTGTTGTAGAGTGGAGTTGAGGTTGATGAATTGACCGTCCATGTGCTGTTGCCAGTCTTGGGCACCTTGGACATGCCCTTGGAGAGTGTTGTAGATGTCACCCGTCCTTACTTCAAGCTCCACCGTACGTTTAGAGAGGTCCGTCATTCCTTGGCTATAGTCACGATGACTTGTAGCCGAAGTTGAATGACATCTTCTCATAGATGTTGGAGACAAGCTGCTAGAGCTTCAAGTGGATAGGGGTGTCTACCATGTAGCACCCAGCCACGCATGCCAAGACGGACCTTCAGTCTCATAAAATGGAGGTTGAGTCCATCCGAGTGCATAACCGTTGTGTTCTCTTCCTCTTCGTACTCATGGACCGTGGAGGTTGTCGGGGGCATGCCCGCTCTCCTTGTGCGACTTCTAGTTACCCTGCCAAAGACATCACTTCTTCTGTCTTCCTCGATGGGAAGTAGGTCAATGGTTAACCTCCGACTTTTGTACAAATGATAATCCGGGTTAGGTAACCAAATTTCATTGACAAATCCAGGATAATAAAATATCAAAGAGCCATCTTGATCATGCTTAAGGGTATGTCCTTGCACTAAATAATCTTCATCAATTAATTCTCTTTTATTTTCAATGTGCTCAAATGAAGAATATTCTAGTGCTCCTACCCTAGTAGCAATGCGGGTAATCAATGAGGTGCATTCAATTAGCCCTACTCATGTAATGTAATTTAACCATTGTGTCATCATGGCAATAACTGGAACAACTTTTATCTTTTTAATCATGGCAAAAAAAAAAATTAGCTCATCATCACGCACCATCCTTACATCTCCTCTAGGGAACATAGTCATAGCCACCCATCTATGCATTAAGTGTAATGTAGGGTTGTGCAAGTGGCTATTCCTAGGTGCACTACATCTGACGACCAGTTAAATCTTGCCAAAAACTTTGTTTTTTAAACTTAGACAAAGTGTCTAAATCTAGCAAACAACGTTTATGGAAGCCTAGGATTCCAGTTAATTCTTTACATAGGATGTTGTATTCTTTTTGAAATAATCGAAAAGTAATACCATCAAATCATATCTTGAGTGTGCAAAGGAACTGTATGGAGAGAAGGCATGAACCTTTCTCCTCTATTTGAGCAAAATTTTACCATCCTAATGCATGCCAAATGGTAAAGAATTCAGCATCCATACCAATTTTGGAGATCAAATCTGGATCATAAGCTTTTGTATGAAAAAACTACTGATCTTGGAGGAGCTTGCATGCTTGATCTTCAACTTCACTTTGGATGTCGAGGTCGTCGTCGTGAAGAAGTTGGTGTGGGTTGCTCCTCACCCATGGGAGTGTCCTCTCCTAAACTCCTCTTCCATGAACTTCGTGTAGCAACGGAAGTCTGGTGTGCACTTGAGTCTCCACCATGGCTTGAGCTTGCAGCCTCCTTCCTCTTTCCAAACAACCTTTTCATTCCTTTCATGGCCACAACAAAAAAGAACAAAACAAGGCAAAAACTCAAAAGAGGTGATGTTAGTGAAAACAAAACCCTGACAAATTTTCCCTTGAAGAACTTGAGAGCAAATTGCAAATGCAAACAAAAGAAAATCTTTTTGAGTTGGGTTATGAGCAAGAGTTCTTCAATGAAGAGCAAGAAAACAATGTGAGCAAGAGTGACTTTGGGGATGTATGAAATGAGGTGAACTGTGATGAGAACAGCTCCTCACGGCCACCATTTATAGTGTACAATACCCAACGGTCACTAGGAAACCAATTGTAGCCGTTGGAGGAGAGAGAGCCAAAATGGCTCTTTCCCCTAGTCGGCCGAGCAGGAGGGTCAGCCGACTGACAGGTGGGCCCCCTATTCTCCCTTTTGGCACGTGGCTCCCCAACGACTATGGAATTAGCACGTTGGTGAAATACCACTTTTACAGCTCAGAAAAATTGTTTTCCAAATAAAAATTATTTTTTCAAAACCTAACAATTTTCTTTTTGTGAAAAAATAAAGAAATATAAATGATAGTTGAGAATATAAGATTCTCAACTTGCTAATAAAATCAAATATGATGCGGGGAAAATCAAAATAATTGGGGAAAAATCGAATAAAGAGAAAAGAAAAACAAAGAAAAAGATAACTACCAATTTAACCTATTGGCTAGGAGTCACCACCGTCCGATGAGATGGACATTCCTCTTTCGTTTCATGATCTGGGCCCGGAGGGATGGGCTCGGATGGTTTGTCTTGCTTCTTCCGCCATACCTTCCTTGGCGGCTTGGTGGACTTGGGCATTTGAGGAGGCCCGGACTTCTCCGTGTTCTTGAGGTGTCGGTGTGGATGATAAGACAAGTTTTATGCATAGATTGAATTCCTCATGAATGCAATTAGCGGGTCCACCTTTCGTGGTGCGATTTTGACCTCTTGAACGTGCTTAACATTCGCCCCAATGCGGATCATGGAGCATTGCTCCCACTTTGGGCGAAAGTTTGAACTTCTCCTCCTTGCCATTGATATACAAGTGAATTTCTCCACCTCCCACATTTATGCGAACCTTCGCGGTGCTTAGGATTAGTCGCCCAAGAATGAGCGGCATATCCATCTCGATCTCCATGTCGAGCACCACAAAATCCATGGGTATGAAGCAGATCCAGATTTTCACCGGGACATCTTCAGCAATACCCGCCGGATAACGTATTGAGGAATCAGGCAGTTTGAGCTGCATTGGTTTCGGAGTAAGCTCTGTGAAGTTTAGCTGGTCGAAAACCACCTTGGGCATCACACTCACGCTTGCTCCAAGGTCACAAAGGGCCTTGTCAATGTGGTGTGCCCCAATTGAGCATGAGGTTGTAGGTCATCCGGGGTCCTTCTTCTTTTTCGGAAGCCTATTGAGGATGGATGGGCTGCAGTCTCTCATAAGCTTGACAACCTCAGTGGTGGGAAATGGCCACTTGTTATTCAGTATGTCTTTGAGATAGTGTGCATAAAGGGGTACTTGCATCGCATCGATCAAGGGCATATTGATGTGGATTTTCAATATTATCTTAACAAAGCAGTTGAATTGCTCATCCACTGTTGTCTTCCTTTGACTTTGGGGGAATGGCAATAAGTTGGTGTCCTCAAAGTGCTTGGCCATTCTCTCACTAAGTAGTTCACTTATGCCAACTGGGACATCCTCCTTCTTCTTTGTAGTTTTCCTCTTCTCTTGTGTGGGATACGGTGGGTCACAAGTGGTCTTGTCACCTCTCATAGACATCACACTCACTTTCTCCATTGGAGGAACAATTGCAGCCAAATGAGCCAATTGAGTTTCCAACATCTTGTTGAAGCTCAAATTATGCTTGAAGGCTGAGGATAGTCCTTCAATCTTGGCATTCTCTCTAGGGTCTTTGTAACACCCCAGCCACTACCGGCCTGGCGGTCGTTACTTTTGGCAGCTCTCTTGGATCACAGACTAGCCCCACAAATCAACATTAGTCTTTTCTGCGCATTTGTCCTCACTCATGCGCACCCGGGAAAACTTCTCGTACGATCACCCATCCGTAAATTGCTCCGGGCCAAGCACACTTAACCTCAGAGTTCTTTGCAGGTGAGCTCCCAGAAAAGAAGATATACACTGGTGGTATGAGTTATTCTATCAATCCTATTAAGTCTTGAGCCAGGATGTCACAATCCACCCCCCTTAGAAGATTGACGTCCTCGTCAGTGAACTCCCAAGCCAGGAACGTCCCCTCTTGGCCACATCCATACGTTCAATACTGGCATACATACCAATACCGTGTCCCTACTAGAGGACCCACGCATCATCCGTACGTACCCACGTCCCTGACCCATACGCACCCGTGAAACTGCGAGGGTCGGCTCTGATACCATTTTGTATCACCCCAGCCACAACGGGCCTGGCGGTCATTACTTCTGGCAGCTCTCTAGGATCACAAACTAGCCCCATAGACCAACACTAGTCTTTTCTACGCATTTTGCCCTCACTCGTGCGCACCCGGGAAAACTTCCCGGTCAGTCACCCATCCGTAAATTGCTCTGAGCCAAGCACGCTTCACCTCGGAATTCTTTGCAGGTGGGCTCCCGGAAAAGAGGGTATACCTTGGAGGTATGAATTATTCTATCAATCCTATTAAGCCTTGAGCCAGGATGTTACATATATCTTCCATACGGTTTTTGATTTGATGATATCAGGACCGAAGATCCATCTTGGAAAATACCTTAGCACCCACTAATTGATCAAAAAGAATGTCGATGCAAGGTAATGGATACTTGTTCTTGATGGTCACAACATTTAGCGGACGATAGTCCACACATAACTGTAACATGTCATCCTTCTTCTTAACTAACAGCGCGGAGCAGCCCCAAGGTAATGAGCCTGGGTGAATAAAACCTTTGTCCAGCAGGTCCTTTAGAAAACCTTTGCCCAAGGTAATGTTCCTTTAATTCAGCTAGCTCATTGGGCGCCATTTGATAAGGTCTTCAAGAGATCGGTGTGGTTCCCGAAGCAAGTTCAATCTTGAACTCGACATCATGCTCGGGCGGCATGCCGGCTAGATCACCGGGAAACACATCGGGGTATTCACGTACAACCGGAATGTCTTTTAACATAATGGATTCAGAGTGGTACGCTGCTGCAACTTCTTGAACGGGTCGATCAAGAATGAGAGTATGTGGACTGTGTACTGAAGAATCCAAATGGATGGTTCGAGGCACAATGCCCAAAATAGCACTGGTGATGTAACCACAACATACCTAATATGACATCGATCTTTTGGCCATCTAAGATAATGAGAGTGGTTGGATATATTTTTCCACCCATGCACAGTGGTGCTTTAGGAATCATACTATGAGATGATATTTTCCCGCACGGGGAGCAAATCATGGAAGGATACTTAGTAGGAAATATTTTTAGTGGTGCTTGACAACATATGAACTACTGCTAATTGCAGGTGGCTCCAGAATCGAAAAGTATGATAATGGGGTGATCGATAAGAGTGAACGTACCAGTGACTTTTGGTTCGCCTTCCGGTACATCCTTAATGGCGATGTGGTGGACGTTGCCGGTTTTGGGATTTTGTTTCTTGGGCTGGTTGCGGGGTGGATTGGCATGCTGATATGATGCTTGTCTGCTGGTTTGCTTGTCCGGACAGTTGTAGGAAAGATGTCTAACACGCCCACAATTGTAGCACGTATATTGGGTCGGACCACCATAGACCGGAGGACAGAAACCCGGTGCAGGTGCTGCTGTGGGGGTGTACGAGGTATCATCCTCTGTTGCTGCTGCTTTTGCTGTTGTGGCAGGGGTGGTCGGAAACTTGGTGCGTTGAACGGGCGGCCACGGAACATCAGCGGTCGTGCCGGTGGCTGCCACCTTTGACCAGACGGTCATCAGTACACCATTCGGTATTTTTGTGGAGCTCTGCCACTGCTGCCCTGCGGAGCACTCCTCTCCTTCTCAGAAACCAACTCGCGTGTTGCATCCTCTTGTAGAATTGGCGCATTTGAACGTGGTGCGATTGAACAAAGTGAGCTTGTCCTTCATATTGGCATTCAAGCCTTGATAGAAGCAGTCCCGTTTCTTTTCTTCAGTGTTCACATGATCCGGTGCATATTGCGACAAGTGATTTAAAGCCTTGGAGTACTCGTGAGCTCTCCTCTCGCCTTGCTTGAGTTCAAGAAGTTCTTGAAGCTTTCTCTTCATAATCCCGGGAGGTATATGATAGGCGCAGAACGCCTCCCGAAACTCTGTCTATATCACAGCATGATCAGCCGGCAGAGAGGCAATGTAATTCGCTCACCAGGCGCCGGTGGAGCCATGAAGCTATTGCGCCCGAAGAGCACCTTCTGCTGTTCGGTGCATTGGAGCAACCCGAACTTTGCCTCAGTAGTGCGGAGCCAGTTGTCCGCCTCAAGAGGTTCATCGGCCTCCGTGAAGACCGGTGGTTGAGTCGCCAAGAAATCCGAGTAGGTGGTGTGTTGAGGCTGACGATTGCCTTCATCTGGATGCCCCCGCTGACGGGACGTATTCTGCACGAGGGGTCGCAGCAGCTCCATCTGCTCGTCACGCGAACCCACCATAGCTGCAATCACATCCTCCAATGTAAGCGGAGGAGGAGGTGGAGGTGGCGGTGTCGGTTGTCGCTGATCTTGAGTTCTCTGCTGCTGGGAGTCCTCACATCCCTGGCTCGCGCCACCGATCTCGACCGTGTTACAGGTGCACACCATTCTGCAGTCACAACCATGAATCCAACATGAGACGTGATATTGTAAGATCACTCAAGGTTAAACAATAGTGTGTGTATTAATAACCAAACTTGCATAACTGTAACATATATTGATAAAGTACAAACTTTATACAAAATACATCATCCCTGGACCAAAGTTACAATAGCAAGATCCAAAATAATGAACTCCATGGATTGAAGTTCATTTTGACTATTGTTGGTCACGACGGGGCGTTATGCGTGTTATCATGCGAATACACTCTCCTATCATCAATATGATACAAACGTGGTCACAAAAAGAAAGGAGGTTCGAGTGGGTCAAACCCTCAATTCCACTGGTAAATGGTTGAGCATCGACACCTGGTCTGTTACGATACTTCTCGAAGTGAAATCAAGCACCAGATTCATAACCAGACAAAAATATGTCAAACCGATGAAATTTCTGTTGAAACCTGACCAGCTTGTACTCAAACACAAATTTAACCCAGTAAACTTCAAGGCCTTTCCAAAAAGTATTGGTTTTCCTCCAGATCATTTTTGGTTGATTAGATATGGCATTGTAAACCTGATAGTTTTTCTGGAAATTTTAACAGCATCTCCTTTGTTTATGCTGATTTTGGGCCACAATTTCCAGATATAAAACTTCACAATTTACAACAGCCATAGCTTATAAAATTGTAATACAAATTAAAAGGATTCAAAAAATCCCTTGCACGGTCCTTTTGATTTTACTATCGTGAGATATGGTCAAAACGGTAAGGAGTCCAGAGAGGGTTCCAGTTTCTGTCCAGTTTGGCAGATTTTGGAACTTTGAAATTTTGAATAGAATAGAGGGGAATTCAACTCTGGAGTTGAACATAAAAAATTTAAAGGACTTTATAAACTTTCCATCCATGTATTATACACCTTCGTTGGAGTTTTCCACTGGGATATATGGTCTCTCAAAGTGAGGTCTTTTTCAGGCAGAAAACAGAACACTCTGTTTTCGAATTGGTAATTTCAAAACATACTCTAATCTTGAAAACTTAGTTCAAAATCAGAGATCGATAGCTAATATAAGTATTTTTACATCTTCTCAGTTCCATTTTTCAGAAAGGTGGTTAATAAATCAATGGGATACATGTCGGTTCTACGTGCCTCACAAAAGTGAAAATTCTAAGCTGGTATTCCGGCATATGTCTCAATGGTGGCCTTAATGACATTCACTCGCAAACGATTTCTAAGCGCAAAATGATTACGCGGTCAGTGCTGCATAAGACACACAATTTACAAAACACTCATTATGGTGTTGTACATCACAGCCTGCACGGGCAATCACTTCAGGCAGTCACAATAATATATATAAAAGTAAAAACATTCATCCCGTATCATTCCATACGGGCCACAGAGAGCTAAGCCACGTCTCAAAGTTCATGACTGGGTTTTCTACCACCCGACGGGGGCTCCCACTAATTTTGAAGCACGCTGGGGTACCGCGTGTCATATGTTCTCAGAAACATGAAGACTTTCAGAGACTCATATTCACTTTCCATGCTATGCCACAGAAACCATCACATGCTACCTCTCGCATGGTGAGCTTGCCACAATTGATCCACTCGCGGTGGCATACCTTACCTCTTACCTCATGTCGGTGTGTCGTTACAGAATATAATAAAACATAGGTTAGGTTTGCCACCTTATGTAACTATGCTAATAATATTCCTTATGTGGGCTACTATCGATTCCTCACTGTAAACCAAAATTTTTCTCGTAATACAATCCTTTTTAAGTGTGCTATTCCCAATGCGACTCTGATACCAGGCTGTGGGGACCCGAGTACTGACATTCCAGGAATCGCAATTGGATGGTGTCGTGCGATGCGGCACCCAACAGCACACAGAAAAATGTACACAAAAGGGATCACGGCGGCATGCAGGGTTCCCACTCGGCTGTGTACCCCGACGAGGGCAACACCTCACCGGCAAACCCTTCATCAAATACGTTATCATCTGCAGCAAAAACATAAACTAGCAACTGTGAGTACGAAGGCTCATCAAGACTTAACCGTCTCTACTATGCATGGAACTCTATATGCAGGATGTACGTAAGATAGGACAGAAGTTATCAATAAAAGACCCGCCTAAATGTTAGTATTTACATTCAGATTTTAGCAGTAAATTAAGGCTTCATGAGTCTGAAATTTAGTGAGCAACCTGATCTAATCATACAAATATCAAAAAATTATTATTCCATAAAGCATGATCCAATAATATTCAGCTCCAAATAATTAACTACGTCATGACTCAGTAAACAAGCAGTACTCAATAACCGCGAGGGGCGGCGACTCGAATCGATATGCACCTGCAAGGATAGTCGAATAGCACGACAAATACACCCACACTCGAAGCTGCGAAGACATACTCCACTGATGTTGTATGCGGCAACCTTTCACCCGCTACCTACACGCCAAACCGGTTCCACCCCTACGAGCGGGAGGCCCCCACATGGAGTACGACGTACCCGCTGGCAGGTTTACACCTTGCTGCTCTCAACCCGCACCTATAAGGCAGTGGAGTATGCCTCGACGGTATGGTGGACAAGTTACATCAGTTTACTGGGTCCCATATATCCAGTATGCCTTCGGTACATTAAAACTTGCTCAACAGGGCCGCACACAGATCGTCCTTGACCGACACAGGCATAGCTATAGCTCACAGGCCCCTATTTCCTGCTGCTCCTACTCCATGCCCGGTCTCATATTTAACAAAATGATGAATCTGTCACTCGACCAATTTCGTGTGAACCCAATTCTTGAACTCGCGAGTAGATTCCAACTACTCGACTTCTACCGAAGCAACTATAACATTAAGCATAGCATGGACGCATCAAGGACATAAACATCTACCCTGCTCTCATGGGTGCTCTGGTCATGCAAGTGGAAAACTCCAAGAAAAACTAGACCAAATGCACAATACATTTTAACCCATATAGTGTGATACAAATAAAATTTCAAAATGTTGTTAAATGCAAACCGGGGCTTGCCTAGCTGCAAGACAGGAATAAAGTTAGTCTTCAGATTGATGACTTCCAGTGGCTCTGGGGTCTCCTCGAGCTCGGCAACTATTCGATATGCATAGAATAATGCAAGAGAATCAATATTTGTATTATTGCATAGCTGAAAAGAAAAAAGTTAAGTATATTAAAGGATGGCCACTGGTTCTGTAAATTTTATAGTGGACATTAGATGATATGCGAGAGGTTTTGGCCAAAATTGGTCTAAGTTCACTGAAGTCTCTGTTGTATAAAATTCAATGCATATAAACTCTTCCCGGAATTTTCATGGGCAATCTGGGACTTTAACATGGATAAAAGTTTGTGTTCTGTTTAGAGGAGGTCAAGAGAGACTCAAAGAAATTGGTTTCATAATTATCTAAGCATTCTACTGTGAGATTTTGAATTTAGAAGTTTGGACAATTTGCTGAAATGTTTCTGGACATTTTGGAATTCTCAGGTACATAGAGATTGGAAACATAATTTGGATATGCAAATTAACTTCAATGGACCTGAAATATTTACTGGAACTCAAAGGAATTATTTGCAAAAATTTTTGGAAAAATTTGATAATCTTTTAATGAACGTAGCACCAGTAATTAATTCCAAAGGCATTTTGCTTCATTGAAATATTGAGGACAATTTATAGATTTCAATACAGATCCAATTGCACCATTTGAAAGTACAGATCATCCTGGTTCTAAAAAAATTTATTTGTGAATTTTTGGACAAGTATTTTAGGAGATATGGATTTTCAAAGATGAAGCAAAATCGGGAATTAAATATAAATAGAAAAGTTTGTATTAGGCAGTGGGCCCCATGGGTTAAAATGGACCAGTGACATTCAAGCCACACGGGGCCACACGGTTCAGGGTTCTAGCCGCATCCGATCCCATTGCCGCACCAGATCCAAGCGACGCGCTTCTTTGACTAATTGTCGGGCCCCACCTGGTCTTCGTCTTCCTCGCGCCACCGACGCTGAGGCGCGGCGCGCGGCGGTGCTCGATGGTGGCTACTCGCCACAGCGCATTCAATGGCATGGCGGCACTCCACCCTTGCTGCGCCCACCTAAAATCCGATGAGGAACTCGGTGGTGCAGCCCTCGACGGCGATAGGTGGACGAAAAGAGGCACCCGATGGCAGCCGCAGAACCTAGGGTTTTGGCCATGTCGGTCAGGCCCTACTGTGGGCTAAATCGGTCGGGAAAACTTGAGAAAGCTTCATGGAAGCATGGGGAACATGATTCTGTGCATAAGAAGGAGAGAAAAAGGTTTGGAATAAGGTGGCGACGATGGACCGATGAGGTGAAAATTGGCGGTTGGGGAAAACTGCTATTTCGGCTTGATTACTCGATGAGGCTCGATGATTCTTCTTCGAGGTGACGTGCCAGGTCGTGTACAACAACAAAGCTCACAAGCACAAGGAATAATCAAACGCGGAATGGGAATTTCGCGCGCGACCTAGCTCTGCTCATAACCAAAGCTCGTCGGAAGAAATGGAAATACGGGGGCGAGGAGGCATGCCATCAGCTGAAATTTTATGAGAACGTTCTAGAGATATTTGCACACCTTTTTCCTTCAAGGACCGAGGTGAGAAAAAGCTTGTATCGCCGGGTCGACGGTGGAGCAGAGGCGCGGTGAAGAACAGGGGAAAACGGCGGCTGGAAAATCGCTTTGTCCACCACTGGGGAGGCTCAAACTGCACGAGAGATTGATCATACAGGTGCGCAAGACATTGGTGAGGACTTAGAGACGAAGAAAAATGATCAAACCCGAGTACCTTGGCTGTAATTGGGATGGACAGAGAAGATTTCAGGTGGAGAGTAAAAATGGTTCTGGAACGTCACAGATGAAGAAGTGGTCGACTCAGGGGCGTGGAGGGTGATAAGGAGGAGTCTTGGCCTTGCTGTAGGCAGATGGAAGCAAGCAGGCAGCTGCCTGGACTTTGCATGGCGTGTGGTGTCACTTGGAGAGAAGGAAAAGCACATTTTTTAGGATGACAAGTGGGTCCCACCTCTCTCCCTCATCCTCATCCTTGCTCATTCACATCTACCACCTAATTCAGTCCAAAATTTGCTAGATATTTGTGGGAAAGCTGGATTAATTATGGGGAATTTGATTCTGAATTCAGATTGTTGACTTGACAAAGTTTCATTTGAATTCAAACTTGAATTTGAGATGAATTCAATGTAGCTATTGAATTAAATATCAAACTTGCTTCAAAAATTATGAAAGTTTGCAGGGAGGCTATTTGAAATATTTGGAATCCAATGGTCAACTAAAATCTTCATGTTAACTTCATTGGAACAGTAGCTAGGTTTATTGTTTTTTTGAATTCACTCTTTTGGAGTTTGAATTAATTTGTTTTTCTCATTTCATTTTTATATATTTTTATCATTCAAAATTTTTAGTCCTAAATGAAGTTTGCATTATGGAAATTGGGGCTTTTACACCGCCCATGCTACTAAGGCCGGCCGCAGCCCTATGGCCTCCCACCGCAGTCACCGCTGTCTGAGTAGGGTCGGCCGCAACACTCAATAAGAGGGCCGCCGCTGGTGCCACACCTTGGACGTCCATCCTCCGACCCTGATTCGACACTGGTGCCTGGACCGGCCGTTGTCTTCTCTATTGGCACGACCGCCGGTGGTCCGTGTGTACTGCCTCCCTTCCTAGTGCCGTCTTCACCGCCTCCACCATGCATGCCTCGTCCTCAGCAAGCCTTTGTGGTCGCTCCTGCACATGGTGGACCCGTCTACACCAGCAGTGGACAGTGGATGGCGACTTCTGGTGGGTTGAGCCAACCTGCGAATGGGTTGTCCGCTCTGGCCTACTCGGCTTCGGGGAACTCAATCGACTAGCCTGCTTCTTCGGTGCAGTACCACGACTCACCCCTGGCTTGGGACCGACAGTCACTCGCATCCTCCTTTAGCGCCCTGAGTCTCCCACCACCTGATCTTGACTGGCTCGTGGACTCTAGAGCTTCGTACCACACAACCCCTGAACTCGGTTTACTCTCCTCTACCCGCCCTTTACATCCCTCTTCTCCCTCATCTATCGTTGTTTGGAATGGGCTTGTTTTTTCGGTCACCTCACTAGGTGACTCGGATTCGCCGGGTTCCTTTTAGCTTCGTGATGTTCTTGTCGCTCCTGACATCATTTAGCACCTTATTTTTGCTCGTCGTTTTACCACTAACAACCATGTTTCCATCAAGTTCAATCCTTTTGGTTTATCTGTAAAGGATCTTACTACCTGGCGTCTTCTTCTCTGCTGTGAGAGTTTGGGTCCACTGTTTATACTACATCTTCCTGCTTCTGCTTCGCCTATGCCCTTTGCTCTAACTATGACAACTTCCTCGACCACCTGTGTTGATGCTATGTCAAAGTTGTCTGGTAGTTCGGTGATTTCGTGTACTCAGGCACTCATGAGTCTCTGCCATGCTTGTTAGTTGGGTCGACACGTTCGACTTCTTTTTCCACATTCAATCACTCATGTCGAGTGCATCTTTGACCTGATTCACTGTGATCTTAGGATGTCACCTATTCTAAGTGTTTATGGCCATAAGTATTACTTGGTGTTTTTTTATGATTTCTTGCACTATTCGTGGACTTTTCTTTTGCGACAGAAGTCTGATACATTTAGCACCCTCTCTCACTTCTTTTCTTCGGTGTGTACCCAGTTTGGGCCCATGATCAGGGAAGTCTAGTGCGACGACAGATGCGAGTTTGACAACTCCACATTCCGTGACTTCCTTCTCTCTCACGGTGTTCAGTTGCACATGTTTTGCCCATACACTTCCCTCTACAATGGCAAGGTTGAGAGCATGATTTAGACCACCAATGATGTCATGCGCTCCCTGATTGTCCAGGCTTCTACTCCTACTCGCTACTGTGTGGAGGTACTCGCACTGCAAGGATTCTGGTTTATCGCAACGAAAAAATTCATCGCAATAGGTTGTTTTTCATCACAATAGGTAACTGTTGCAACGTAAAAGAGTGTGGCCATATTTTTTTACGAATCATCGTAATAATTCCCATGGTGATAGGTTATTGCACACCTTGACATCCGTGGCAAATAGTATGGTATTGCAATGATTTCACATCGGTGGCAAATAGTACGGTATTGCAACGATTTCACATATTACAACGATTTAACGTAATGCAACGAATAGTACGGTATTGCAACAAGTTCACGTATTGCAACGATTTCATATTCGTGGCAAATAGTATGCTATTAAAACGATTTAGTGTATTGCGACAATTTAACGTATTGCAACGAATAGCATGGTATTGCCACGATTTCACATTTGTGGTAAGTGTATGTGATTGCAACGATTTCACAGCCGTGGCAATAGTACCATGGCAATAGTATGGTGTTGTAACGATTTCACATTCGTTGCAAATAGTATGTTACTGCAACGATTTAGTGTATTGCGACAATTTGACTTATTGCAATGAATAGCATGATATTACAATGAATTCTCATTCGTGGCAAATAGTACAATATTGCCACGATTTCAAATCCATGGCAAATAGTACGGTATTGCAATGATTTATGGTATGCGACAATTTATGGTATTGCAAAGAATGTCACGGTATTGCAACGATTTCACATTCGTGGCAAATACTATGGTACTGCAACGGTGTCACAACCGTTGCAAATAGTATGGTACTGCGACGGTTTAACGTCCGTAGCAAATAGTATGTTATTGCAACGAGTGCACAAATGTGGCGAATAGTAGTGTATTGCAACGATTTCAGATCCATGGGAAATAGTATGTTATTGCAATGAGTGCACAAACGTGGCGAACAGTAGGGTATTTCAACGATTTGAGATTTGTGGGAAATAGTATGGTACTGCAATGAATTCCCATCCGTGGCGAATAGTTGGGTATTGCAACGATTTTGTATCTATGGCAACAGGTTCAGAATGCAACATTTCCTGATCTGTGGCAATAGGTTTCTAATGCAACGTTTCCTGATCTCTAGCAATAGGTTCATAATGTAGTGTTTTTTGATATGTGGCAGTACAGTTGTAATGCAACATTTAATGACTTGTGGTGACAGAGGTGTAATGCAACATTTTCTCATTTGTGGCAATAGTGTTGTAATGAAACGTTTTTTGTGTGGTGGCAATAGCAGTATAGTGCCAAATTTTTTGAGTCGTGGCCAAATGTTTATACTGCAACGTTCTGTAATTCATGACAATAGCTTCCTATTGCAACAATTTATCATTCGTGACAAGAAATTCGTAATGAAACATTTTATAATTAGCGGCAGTAAAATCCTAATGCACCAGGTTTGAAAATTAGTGGAAATACAATCATGAGTTCAACAATAAACATCCATCAATTGATATTGCAACACGCATAACAACACTCAAGTATTACGGTCGCGACGTTTTTGGATGTAAGTTTGCCTAAGCTAACCGGGTCCAATTGTTGCAGCGGGTGGCTTTTGGCGGTTCTTTGGTTGGACCTTTTGTGGAGTGGCCTCCATCATCATTTTGTGCATTTCAGCCATTGAGACGTGCATGTCCTGGATTTCCTTAGCTGTTTGTTCATGATCAGCTGCTATCTGACATTGTAAATTCTGGACTTGAACGTTTAAATTTTCATTCTTCCGGTTTATGCAGTCCATCTGAGTGGTTAAGCTATCATTTCTTCCTTCCAACTCCTGCACTATGTGATTGAGGCCTGCATTTCTATATTCTAAGTTTTGAACTTAATCGTTGTGGTGTTCAGACATCTGGATATGCATACGTTCATGTTCAGGAGCAATTGGGTTATCCATATAACCACGCACCCGAACCTGTGATCCTGCACAACCGATGGAGGATCTATAACAGCGCTAGAAGATCTGGTTTCTCTCCTCATTTGGAATTGGGCCTCCCTACTCAGCTTCCATGTCGTCCACTTGGGCACGTGCCTTGATCTATATCCGAAAAGAAAAGTCACAGGTAAATTGCAAATATTTATTTAATTGGGGATTGTTTGAACTGTTACTCACATGTACAGATTCTGCCTGCTTGTTTGCCCAGTCACCGTTCTTCAACAAATGGCTTGCCTCCCACAGTTGTATGTCATTGGATTCTTCTCCGGTCTCTGGGTCTCGCTACATAAAATACAAGTAAAATTCAACATGTCGGTATACATATTGTTTGCAGCGCAAAGTAAAAGCATGATATATTTTTCATACCTTCTCGTTTCTAAGTTGGGCATAGGATTTGGAGCCAAGCAAGTGACTTGCCTTTTGTCTTCTTCGATTTTGAGAATTGGTCCTGCTGATTGACTGCAATAATTTTAAGGATTAATTTCACAAATGAATGTAAATCAAATAGTTTTTATATGATGCAAAGCTATTAAAAAGTTAGCTGACTTTGAATCGCTCAAACTCAAAATATTCCATTAGGTGCAACAACTCGGGCGCCATTACGTCAGCAGGCTTGTTTCGTATATGTTCTTCATCGGTAGAATAACTCTTATAGGTGGCATGCAAAGTCAAGCGCCACCCCTTGTAGCGCTCACCAGCAATTTTCATTTTTTTCCTACATTCCCCGGTGTGTCCTCCATGTCCCAGAAATCCTGTACATTGTATAACAAGTTGCTGTAAACGTACAAGATGGAGATTACAAGAAAAAAATACTTGTGTGGGGGTGTGAAAACACTAACCAGAATGTCTCGTACTATATCTCTCTTGTTACTGTGGCCAACCTCTGCCCACTTCCTTGCACCGCTGAGGGATGCATGTCTTTTTGTAAACATAACCACATCATCGACAAAGTGCAGCCAGTTAATACCAACGGCAACACCCAACCTAGTGGAGAAATGAATTGGTAGCTTCACATGCTCCGTTCTACTAACTTGGGATGCATAGTGTATTCTGGCAACCTTAAGTCCTTTTGCCACACTTCTTCCAAACTTCTTTCCTTCTATTACATTGATTCAAACGCTAAAGGATTAAAGCAAATTACCGTCTGAACAAGTTAGTATCATGTACAAATAGTGTGAAAAGATGAAAAGTCTGATGTTCGTACCATCTTCAGGACGACTGCAGCAAATACGAGCGTGGGAGTACTGCGTCCCAACATCATTTTATTCTGTATTACACCCTCCTAGTTTATATTAATTGTCATATCAGACCAAAAAATGAACCAAAAATTAACTAGTTAGGACTATCAGAACGACAACTATTTTTATCGGGGGGAGTGCATTGTTGACTTCTTTGTTGCTGTTCATATCCTAAAATGAGCCATCAGGTACACATGTCAGTGGCGGTACTGCACTTGTAGTAATGCAGATGTTTTTCAGTCTAGCAGCAAAACAGGCAAGACTGAGAGGGGCATACATGCAGCTCGCAACGCTAGACTAGACAAAGATAGGGTTTGTCGGTTTAGCCTGACTAACATCAGCTGGTGCGCATCTCAAAATGAATTATTAGTTGCAGGGCGAGTAACGAACGCTAGCAGTAGCAGTTGGCGAATGCAAGATAGATAAGGCACGCAGGTTGTGGGATTGAAATCCTCTGCAGTACTGCACCTGCATTGGCTACCACTGACATGTGGGCCCATGAGACATTGGGTCCACTTGTCAGTGGTGGCTACTGCGGATGCAGTAGTGCATAGTCCCAGCTTGCGACGCTTAACAAAGCGAGGGTTTGGTCTGGCCGAGATCACAAGGAGCAACTCTTTAGGAGGATTGGTGGTTGGGCGAGTAATGGCCAGGGATTTGCGGGCAGCGGGGTCATCATGGCACGCGAAGGATGGGACGTGGCGATGGGCGAGGGAGAAGCGTCGGGGAGGATACCTAAGTGACCAACAGTAGGTTATGGGCGCCTGTGCCGACTGGAGTGGCCGGTGGCGAGAGAGCACGGCGTGGAGGCATAAAAAAAATCACGCTATCACACAGGCTGATGAACTGTTAAGTATAAAGACTACTAAGAAATTAGAATCACAAGACATGCTAGAACAATTAGTAGATCCTAGGAGAGAATGCAAATGACCATGATACACCCATCATCAATACATCTAAAGGACAGAACATAGTCTCTCAAAATGCTCCCAATTCAATGCCAAAGGAGTAAAAAACTAATACGCTCTGCCAAAACAAATGGCATGGTAGAGAGGCAGGTAATGATGTGATGTGTTATGGGTAGTTGGAAGCTACACATAGAGTTGGAGTGGGATATTTTTTAAGCTCTAAAAGTAAAGTTATGCTAGGGCGGAAGGATTATTTCTGGTTTGTATATCTATACCTGTTGTTGGTTCATTCATTGTAGTAGCAGGGAGTTAGGAACCTCGGGTTCCTGAACATCATGTACTGCAATATTCTCTACATACAATGCAAAGGATTTAATGTTTTCTATTTTTTTATTTTGATATTAAACACATTTATAGTTATACCAGGTGCTTGTTGGTCACCAGGAATGCTTGTAGACGACATCACGGTTTGAGTCTTGTTCCTAATGTAAAGAGCATTGTAAGTAGTCATTCCAAATAATAGTGATAACGTCGGATTACATGACCGGCGTAGATTTTTGATTGGACGGTGTGGTTTCTATAAACTGCAGTGTTTGTTTCGAAAGGAGGAATTATAAATGAAGGAATAAAAAAAGTACGATCCGAGAAAGCCACAAGAAAGAAAAAGGTGTAAAAACCGTGGGAACTGAAAATCTTAGGAATACAAATTTGTAAAACAGGAATGAGAGTACAACATCTGGAGTGTTAGATTAGATAACTCGTGTGTCATTTATTTCTAAATACAGAAATTACATACTACCTCCGGCTTTTAGTATTTGTCGTTGTCGACCAGAAATTGAACTAGAAATACACTATCATAATAAGGTGGCAAAGCGACATTTATTTCAGGACAGTTGTAGTATATGGTATATATATATATATATATATATATATATATATATATATATATATATATAACTAAATTCATGAAACAGAAGACCACATTTCTTCTTTGTTAATTTATTTAATCTTCGTATATCGGGATGGATCGTGTAGAACTTAACTAGCCCAAAACTGCATGGATCGTATAGAACCAAGTCAATATAGCTCTATAAAAAGATGGCATGGATCGTGTAGTGTACCTAGCACAAAACTGGAGTCTGGGATGCGATGTCGCAGGGAGGTGTCGGCGACGAAGAGGTTTAGTGGAGCCCATCAAACTTGGTTGCCCAGCGTTGTACCCAGGAGTCAACACCACCAAGAGCTTCGATGCGTCACTGCGAGATCCATGGGGAAAAAAATTGTAAAAACCGTGGAAAATGAAAACACGGGAATATCTTAGGAATACAAGTATGGAACACAGGACAGAGAGACAACACATTTGGAGTACTGCGAGATTACCAGAAGGGCGGGGCAGCGGTGTGTCGGGAACAGAGGCCAGTGTTTCAATTTATACTCATCGAGGCTGAAATAGGGTTACAATAGGCGGGACTGAAATTGGAGGCGCAGGCAGTGAAAATTGAATTGTCAAAATCTCAAGTTTGGCGCGCCAAGAAGAACGAAAAAAATTTTGCGGGCGCGGAGAATTTGACGCTAGTCGTGCCCTTGTGCACGCATGCAGTCGTGATTAATTACATGTCATGTCGCGTCTATTCCTGCACATGGTGCGTGTAGCTAGAGGGGTAGACTTCTTTGGACAACTTGCTCGCTTCTTAGTTTATCTTTGTTGCCATGCATGGAGATCAAAATCTAAAAGCAGTCATCTGCTAGCTAGTGAGACATTCCAAAAAATACAAACAAAAATATGTATCGCCAAATGTATATGTGCTAATGCAAACGATATGCAAATACAGAACACCCAAGTCCACGAGAGGACCATGGCAAACAATCAGAATTCTATAACATTAATCACAATGAAATGATAACATGTAGTATATACTACTACTAAAAATACATTTTCACAAGTGCCGACTACGAATGAAAAAATTGAGTGAAAGAACACAAAAGAGGAGAAACGCAGCCTCAACCACGATTTCAATTCTCAATGTAGTTTCAACCAAGTGTCATCGATTGTCGCAACACAACGAATTATTGGCTAGACATTGAACAACAGTTATCTCGCACCTTTTTCAAAAAGGAGTTGTTTTTCGTTACTGCATAGGACGCATTGTTCATGAACAAAAAAGAAATTTATCATTACAATAAAAACAACATATATATTACAAACAAAAACTATGAAAGCACATATAAAACAAGAAAAAAAACTACAAACACTACTCTACTCGGAGTCGGAGGAGATCTCCTCCACCTCCTTTGCCGCCGCAGTTGCCGATGCCACCCCTTTTGCCGTTGCCGCCGCCGCCGCCTCCTCCGCTGCCGCCGCTGCTGCCGCCTCCTCTGGCAATTGAGTCTGACGCTTCCGGGTGACGATTTGTAGAAGATGCTGGCGGTCCTCCACCCCAACCACCTCCCCGATCGTCTCGTATAGGACGTTCAGACGACCAGCCACAAACCCTAACCCGAAGCGGTAGTGGCCAGTGGTGTCCATGCTGGTGTAGATGGGAAGTTTCCCAAGACCCAGACGGTCACATGAGCGAGATGTATCGAAAAATACATTCCGCGCCAATTTGTCCAGCTTTTTTGCGTGCCCTGCGGTGGCGGAAAGGTGCTCGGTGGCCTCCTTCAGATGTCAATCGAGTTCATTGAAGCAGTGTTCGACGAGGCGGACAGTCTCCTGAATCCAAATGGGATGAGGAGGTGCGGGCGCTGCGGGCTGAATACATTGGCTTTGACGATAAAAGTTTTGAATACTACAAAAACATCTTTTTATAAATATTCGACGATAGGACCGACATGTTTTTGTTAGGTTTGGCATGGTTCGAAGCTTTATTGCAATTGTTCTGCTTTTATCATGCAATGTTTCAAACTTGCTTTACACTTATGAAAAGTTTGATTAGTATTCTTTAACTAAGTTTTTGGTGTGTTTTTGTGCTTATGGTTGATATCATTTTTCTATGGTTTGCAACATTCTTATGTGAGGTGCTCACGTAATGTGTTGTGGTTTCCGAACTAACGAGAGTAAATTCATGGACTTGTGCTCGAAAGTATTGGTTGTTTATTAATGTGCAGGTTTTTCTTGAGTTCAAGAAATGGCTGGTGACGGGATCCATTGAACTAGTCTTTGGGAGAATATGAGGTTCAACAAACAAGTTCGGGAGGAATTGTGGTTGAGTTAATCGGGAGGTCACGCAACATGTTTGGATCAAGAACATTACATATGAAGGTATTGTGGACGTCGTTGGAATATGTTTGCACGTGTGCAAGGAGTGCATGGATGTGGCTACATGGTTCCAAGGCATGATGAAGAGATGTGGATGTAAAGAATTGGTCGGAAAGGTCCAACCGACTAGGTTATGGACTCAGGCTGCGGCTGAGTCATGTTTGACTCATATATGGAAATTTTTGAGTTGGTTATGATAGCATTTCGTGTGGGTCACGAATTTGAGTTGTTTTAGGAATGTGGGATACGTTCCTAAGGTGTTTGGAAGTCTTAAGATTGCTTCTATCTGCGTATAGAAAAGTCTTGAGCCGTTATGGAAAGTTTTAATTCCTGAATTGAGTAGGAATAGAGTCCTCGTTTGAGTTGAGTTGGCTTCGGGCTGGTTATATAAGCAAGGGAGACCAGAGCTCTTGTGAGACGACTTTTGGTGTGCTCCTCCTAGCTCTGCACTAGATCTTCAGCTGCTCCTCCTAGCTCTGCACCTGCTCATGAATCCTCCGATGGTGTGCTCAAAATGCTCACCTCTATCTTTGCCTGCTGCCGCAAGATTGAATTCAGGCAGAAGAAGCATCAACAATATGTCAATGCCAACATCAAAGCTATCCGTGACAAGCTGGAGATTGAGCCGGTGGGATCCCCGCCCGCCTTCGAGGACTCCGGGGAAGAGTCTGCTCCGGCGAATGATGATGATGGCAGTGAAGATGAGGACCAGACCGAGACTGAAGAAGAGAGTGGCGATGAGTGATTCCCCTCAAATTTTCCCTTTTTGGTGCCTTGATGCCAAAGGGGGAGAGATTGAGACTAGTAGCTTGAGACCATCTCTAGTTGGTGTCTTTATGTTTTTGTGATCAAGGACATGTACTTATTTTTAAAAACCTTGTAATGCACTATTTCTTCTCTTATGTGTGATGCTTATTGTTGCTTGGATGATTATCTCTATGCTCATTATTGATTACCTTTACTTCATCACACCTTGTTAATCACACACCTGTTAGGCACCCCACCATAAGGTGTGTGCATATGTGAGAAGCTTTTTGTGGACATATCTTTATTCTCATATGTGCACATCTTATGAAAATCAAGATTTTATTCTCAATTGTGATATCTCAAATGGTTGTCATCAATCACCAAAAAGGGGGAGATTGTAAGTGCATTTAGGATATCCCTTGTGGATTTTGGCTAATTGATGAGAAACATATGAGATCCTAATGAATCCACTGAGATGATTGCAGGACAAACAAGTGAAACAGCTCAGTGCACACAAAAAGGTGAAAAATGAAGTGGTGTTCAAAGAAAGATACTTTGATGAAGCTTGGAAGACTAAATTAGATTTTGAATGTATAGGGAGTGTATGAAAGACACACTCCAAGAGCTCACAACTTTGCGCGAGGGTAAGGGATTAAAATTAACCTAACTTTCACAAAGCACCATACTAGTCTGGTCATGGACCGGACTAGTCCGTTCATCTTTCTAGAATCCCACTTATAGGGAGACCGGACTAGTCCGTGCATCCACCGGACTAGCCCGTTGATGTTTTTGGAGTCTCTCATATTGAGGCACCGAACTAGTCCGATCATGGACCGGACTAGTCCGTTGAACTTTCTGGAATCTTCCATTCGAGGAGATCGGACTAGTGTGCGAACTAGTCCGATAAACTTTCTGGAGTCAGCTTCACACAGCACCGGACTAGTCCGAGCTTGGACTGGACTAGTCCGGCAGACTTTCTGGACTTCAAAATGCACAGTGACCGGACAAGTCCGGACTTGCACCGGACTAGTCCGGTGTTAGGGTTTTTCAACGGCTACCTTTTGGAAACCCTATAAATAGAGAGTCCACAGCTTTCCTATTAAGACACGCATCGAATACTGATCAAACAACAAACCCTAGCGCCTCCACTTCGTCCCAAGAGCCCAAAACACATCTCCCCACACATCTAAATTGCAAAAAAGAGTGAAATCAATTGAACACTTGGATTTGGGATTGGGAGATCGTCGTGCTTTCATTGCGAGCTTTTGGGGTTTGATCTTTCTACACTCATACTCTGCATTGTAATACTTTTGAGTGTATTTGATCACTTCTTTCATTGTAATTCTCGTGGGAGCCCTCAATGTGTGAGGTTGCCCCACAAACTTGGTGATTACCCGTGATAGTGGAATCAAGTCGGCCTTCGTGGTGACTTGAAGAGGGAAAGGGTTGTAGACCCAGCTCTGTGTGAGCTTCCTCAACGAGGACGTAGATCTCGTGGTGAGATTGAACCTTGGGAAAAATTTGTGTGTCTTGCACCTTATTTCATTTAAATTTCATTCACTAGATCACTTAAGTTCTAAAACATCAACCCAAGGCAATTATAAGTTTTACCTGCATTCTTATATTAATCTCAAATAAAAATATCAGTTGTTCTCATTTCCGCTGCTAAAGAAACTTAGATTTCCAATCAACACATGATTAACACACATATTTTTGGCACACCGGACATGTCTGCCCACACGACCGGACTAGTCCGACCAACCAAGGATCGACGATTCTATTAAGTGTGCAGGGAATTCAAAAGGCCTATTCACCCCCTCTAGGCCACATTCAGTGTGCAATTACTGTGACAATAGCTATCCAAATAGGTTAAAACTCTGCAGAGTTTGTACACTTTACCCATAGGCCATGCACACCTTGCAAGGGTATGACATAACGCTCATCCAATCTTCCCCGAGTAACCCCACATTAAAACCTTGAAAGTGCATCTAGGCATCACTTGTGGGTTTATGTTGATTTATGACAAGCAAATGTGATCCTAACCAAATTGTTGAGATGAGCGCATGTCTTAAAAGAAATTATGAAGAAAGCGCAAAAAGAAATGAGAATGAGGATCTATATGCAAAAGAGCTCAAGAGCTGGATAGATTAGATCATTGTGCATGGAGAACGTTGGATAAACACACCCCAACAGCTCAATCACGAGATAACTCACTCACTGCACTAATTTATTCAGGTCCTGACTAGTCCGATAATATCCGGACTAGTCCGATAACCCCACTATTAAAAATCGGACAAGTCCTCCCAGTGCAGACTTGTCTGCACAGTCCGAGTCTACACAAACAGGACTAGTCCGATATCACCACTGACTAGTCCGATATCTTTCTGACTAAGATCGGACTTGTCTGCCCCAGTACGGACTATTCCTCAACAATTGACATCCTTGCACAAATATCGAACAAGTCCGATAATATCCGGACTAGTCCAATAACCTCTCTGACTAAAATCGGACAAGTCCTCCAAATGCGAACTTGTCCCCAATTCACTAAGGAGATCACCACAGCCAGACTTGTCCGAAAATAACCGGACTAGTCCAAACTTTTCCAGAGCCTAAATCGGACTAGTCCGCCCTAAGCCGGACAAGTCCGATCTTCTTGAGAACTTAGGGTTTACTACACGCCGCACACTGGACTAGTACGGACTCCACCTCGGACTAGTCCGGACCCTCGAAACCCTAACGGTAACTTTTGGAAAATACCATATAAATAGATGTGCACGTCCCTACTTTCAACACACTCTACTCCATGCGCCGTCACACCCTTCGAGAGCTTAGAAAACACATCTCTCCACGCAATCCAACACAAGAAAGATCAAATCCTTGGGGATTAATCTTGGATCAAAGGAGATACATGATTCCACATGTTTAAGCTCTTGGGTTTGATTATCTAACACACTCCTGCTGTTTCATTGTTGATTTTAAGAGTGTGTTCTTGGTAGTGTTTGATTTGTAATCTAGGGGAGCCCTCAACTTGTGGGAAGGCCCCTTGAACTTGGTGATGTACCCTAGTGATAGTGAAAGAGAATTGGCCTTCATGGCCATTTGACGAGGTTAGGGTCAGTGAAGACCTAGTCCTTTCATGGGCTCCTCAACATGGATGTAGGTTGCCTTTGTGGGAACCGATCCACGGGATAAACATTTTGTGTCTTCACTTTGTGCATTTTGTTCTTACTTCTCAATTATATTTAGGGTTTTACTTGATCTTTTTCATATTACGTTAAAACATTGAATATAAGGTTAGCTTGTACAACGTCTAGTTTCATAGAAGTATTACACTCTAATTACAAGTATATTTCCGCTGCATATAGTCTAGGATCGAGATAATAGATCAAACTTGATCAATCTAGTCCGCATGCACCGTACTAGCCCGCACTCTACCAGACTAGTCCGACTTCCTGGTATTGATCAAGTTGCTAAGTGTTGCAGGTTCCGACTAAAATTCAAGTCCTACTCACCCCCCTCTAGGCCGCATTTAATCGGTATCAGAGCAGGTTTCTTTGCAAGAGACTAATCGCTCGAAGAGAACATGTCGAACATGAAGGATGTGCACAAGAATCTCAACCAAGAGAAGGTTGAAGATGAAAAAGCTTAAAAACTGGAGAAGCTCCTCGATGCCATTCATGACTTCGAGGATGACGATGAGGAGATGCTTGAACTCAAGGCGCTCCTAAGGAAGAAAGCCCTCTCCAAAGGGA
The DNA here is from genome assembly GCA_036927565.1 of Tuctoria greenei. Taxonomy (NCBI): domain Eukaryota; kingdom Viridiplantae; phylum Streptophyta; class Magnoliopsida; order Poales; family Poaceae; genus Tuctoria; species Tuctoria greenei. Next base: position 103,667,350 of record JAYESD010000006.1, on the reverse strand, counting down.
AAGTGAAGATTGAGGACAAGAAGAAGGGGAGTAGTCACACTGACTACTCCCGATATCCTTTCAACCATGATCGTTTAAATTCAAACAATAGCCATTATTTATCTATTCCTTTAGGAAAAGCCCCAAACTTTGACGGCAATGATTACTCAATGAGGAGGCAAAACATGAAAATGCACTTAATCTCACTCGATCCCATCCTGTGGCATATTGTGTGTACAGAAATAGATATCCCGGACGACGGTGACGACCTTACAACAAGCCAAGAGCAAGCAATTCATCGGAATGCTCAAGCTGCAGCAGTCATCACATCTTCACTAAGTCGGGACGAGTTCATCAAGGTGGATGGACTCAAGATTGCAAAGGAAATCTGGGACACATTGCAAACTGCACATGAAGACGATCGTCATGTGCGAGAGGCGAAGATCGAAATGATTGAAGGCAAATTGGGAAGATTTGCCATAGAAGAAGATGAGTCGCCACAGGACATGTACAACCGGTTAAAGACTCTCATCAACAAGGTTCGAGCATACGGAAGTAAGAAGTGGAATAATCACGAGGTAGCGAAGCTCATCCTTAGAGCTTTCATGCCTCGCAATGTTAACCTATGCTCGATGATTATAGGAAGCCCCGGGTACAAGAAAATGACCCCAGACGAGCTACTTGGAAAGATCATCAACTTCAAGATGATGGAGAAGCAAGCTAAACATGTCAAGGAGATTGCCGACCTCACCTCGGCAAAGAAGTAAGGGGTCGACCTAAAATCCACTTGCAAGCCCTTGTTAAAAGAAGCTCCAGAAGCTCAACAAGAAGAGGACAGTGATGACGAGAGCAGCAAGATTGACGAAGAGGACATGATCCACTATATGAAGAGATTCAAGAAAATGCTGAATAGAAGAGAAGGGGGCAAATTAGGTGAAGGAAAATACAATGAAAAAACAAGGCCGAAGCTGTGGCGGGCATGCTATAACTGTGGTGAATATGACCACTTTATAGTTGATTGCCCGTATGAAGAAAACAAGAAGAAGACCAAGGAAATGAAGCCTCAACCAAAGAAATTCTTCAATAAGAAGAAGCAAGCTGGACAAGCGCACCTAGGAAAGGAGTGGGACTCAAATGATGAGTCCTCATCCGAAGAGGAAGAGGAGATGGCTAGCATAGACATCGAGAAGAAAACTAAGAAGTCCACCCTCTTCCCAAATCCCGGCACATGGAAGGGCAACGACACTTGCCTCATGGCGAATGAAGGTAAACAAAAGGTAACAACAAAATCTACCTCTTCGCGTTCTTTTGATAGTGATAGTGACAACTATAGTGATGATGAGGACATGCTAGCTAGCTTCGACAAGAAAACTGCTACCAAAATGAAATTCTTGATGGATAAGCTTGTTGATAGGGAGGGGCTGATTGATCCTCAAGATGATATGATCATCCTCCAAAAGGAGGAGTATCTCAAGATCAATGAGCTCCTTGAACTTGAAAAGGAGCAAAGCAAATCACTTGAACTTTAGTTAGCTTCATGCAAGGAAGCTTTTTTGAAGTTAAGTGACTCAAATGCAATCATCAAGGAAGAACTTGTTGACTTAACCAAAGTTAACAAGATCCTTGATGTGCAAGTTGACTCACTCAAACAAAGTGACCCTTCATCCTGTTCAAGCTCGCCCTCTCAACCCCTTCAAAATGACACTAGCTTGAAAGACAAGTCAACCTCTACCAAGGACAAGCATCTTCCCGAAGTGGCATATTTGACAAGGGGAACGTCAAATATGCATGTAGTGCATACTTGGCCAGAAGACCTCCTAATGTTAAATATGACATTGGGTATTCCTCTGGTGAAAATCAAAATGCTAGAAACCATAAGAATGACAAGGAGCATATTGCCTCTGTGAGGGGAAACTCCTCTCAAGCTAGAAAGAATAATGATACTAATAAATTAAAGATAGTTAACACATATGAAAATTGGACTAGTCCGGTCCCTACACGAACAAGTTCGGTTTCTCGGACTAGTTCTGTTCATGAACAACAACAACTATTGTTTAGAACTTTTGATGCATCATATGTTCTTATGAAAAGGTTTGGTAGATTTTATGCTCATTATGATGGGCCACGCTATGGGAACACCAAGTCTCATGTGTGGGTGCCCAAATCTCTTGTAACTAACCTCAAAGGACCCAAGCAAGCTTGGGTACCTAAAACCAAGGCATGATTTGATTTTTTAGGCCTATTACTTCAGTATATCTGATAGGAGAATGAGTCTCGATCTTCCGAGAGGTATGGTAAACTTGATTGGGTGGAGATCTCGACATTGATGATCCAAGGCTCCGAACGAACGAAACCCCGCAATCACTACACCAGTGCTCCGTTGGTTATCACCCGTGTCACACGAATGACCTCGACACGAAGTCTTATCCCAACAAGTGCAATCAAGAACACAAGCAAGAACATAGAAGTTGCAATCAAAACTGAATTGATCACGAATTTGGGGTCTCACAACCGATGATCGGTGACACTGTTCAATGACAGATTGTAACTAAGCAAAACCCCACCCTAATGTGGTGACGGCGGCTGTATAAAAAGGAGTTTAGGGGCGTGCAATACCCCTGGACGCAACCCTAATGGGCTTCCACACGATACATAGGCCAGCAGCCCAAAAGACAGTGGCGCAGCACCGGACAGATTCTGGACGCCTACTTGTTTTGCTGATTCCGGTCAACTTGGAAGGAATTTTGAGGTGGGGCTGGTTACATTGGAAGATTTATGAAATCAAGGTTCCAACCATATATATAACGCCCAAATCCGACTCTGTATGTGCCTAGTACGTCAGTTTGGGTGAAAGCAGCCCCTGAACCCCGAGGTGGAGTCGAAGTCGAGTTGTACTTGGGCTCCTCCTTGGTGTGCACGTCTTATTTCCACCTTATTTACTCCTTGGACTCCTCAAAGCCCTTGCTGGTCCTCTCCATTATTCCTAATCAAGAAAACATGCATGGAAACAAGTGTAAGTTCTGAAAAACAATTGACAAGGTTAGAACGTATTTGAAGATCCAATTGTCGTGCACGTGCTCTAGTGATCAGTCATTGCATGGTATGCAAGGGAGAGATGTCCTCATCATCCTCCCCCTCTGTAATTGGAGTCGTCCTCGACTCAAGCTCATCTTCCTCACCCAAGTATGGCTTCAAATCTGAAATGTTAAATGCGGGACTAACCCCGAACTCGGGAGGCAACTCAAGTTTATATGCATTGTCATTTATCTTCTCAAGAACCTTAAAAGAACCAGCAGCACGTGGCATGAGTTTGGACTTTCTCGAATTCGGGAACCTATCTTTTCTCAAATGAACCGACACCAAATCATCGGGTTCCAATTTTACCTCCTTCCTACCTTTACTAGCAACAATGCGATAATTTTCATTTATTTTTTCAATTTGCAACTTAGTAGTTTCATGCAACTTAAGAATAAATTCAGAACGTTGTGTAGCATCTAAGTTCACAAGTTTAGTATGTGGTAAAGGTAGCAAATCAATTGGAGTACGAGGATTGAAACCATAGACTACCATAAACGGACTTAACTTGGTTGTGGAGTGAATAGACCTGTTATAAGCAAACTCAATATGCGGCAACACTCCTCCCACAACCTCAAATTATCTTTCAAAACATCCTGCAACATAGTAGATAAGGTACGATTAACTACCTCCGTTTGCCCATTCGTTTGTGGATGACAAGTAGTAGAAAACAGAAACTTTGTTCCCAATTTGTACCATAAAGTTCTCCAAAAGTGACTCAAAAACTTAGCATCCCTATCAGAAAGAATACTATTGGGAACACCATGCAAACGCACAACCTCATTAAAGAACAAATCAGCAACATGTGAAGCATTATCAGTCTTGTGGCAGGGTATAAAATGAGCTATTTTAGAGAAACGATCAACAACCACAAAGAAACTATCCCTCTCACTCATTTTTATAGGCAATAATAAAACAAAGTCCATAGAAATATCCTCCAAAGGTTCACTAGGAACCGAAAGAGGCATATAAAGACCATGTGGGTTAAGTCGAGAGACTTAGCTTTGTTGCATGTCGTGCAACGTGAAACGTGGCACTCCACATCACGCCTCATTCGTGGCCAAAATAAGTGAGCGGCCAGCACACCCTCTATCTTTTTAACAACAAAATGTCCTATCGAACCACCTCCACGCGCTTCCTGCAACAACAAAAGACAAACGGAGCTAGCTGGAACACACAGCTTGTTAGCACGGTAGAGAAGGCCTTTGTGCAGCAGGAATTTTTGCCAGGTTCTTCCCTCTCTACAATTTTCAAAGGCATCTTTGAAGTCCAAATCAGTAGCATATAACATCTTTATGGTTTCCAAACCAAACATTCTATGAGAAAGTTGGGACAGCATGGTATAATGTCTAGATAAAGCATTGGCAACCACAATGTCTTTCCCTTTCTTATGTTCAATGATGTAAGGAAATGATTCTATGAACTCAATCCATGTAGCATAACATTTGTTTAGATTATCTTGTCCTTTAATATACTTCAAAGACTCATGATTTGAATGTATGACAAATTCTTTAGACCATAAGTAATGTTGCCAAGTTTGCAAGACACGCACTAAAGCATATAGTTCATTGTCATATGTATAATAATTCAGCGAACGCCCATGCAATTTTTCACTAAAGAAGGCAACAGGTTTACCTCCTTGAATTAGCACTCCTCCAATGCCAATGCCGCTCGCGTCACATTCAAGCTCGAAGGTCTTCTCAAAATCAGTAAGTTGCAGCAATGGTGCTCGTGTGAGCTTCAACTTGAGAACATCAAAAGCTTGTTGTTGTGCTGGTCCCCATCGAAACGGCACTGCATGCTTTGTCAACTCATGGAGAGGTGCCGCAATGGTGCTGAAATCCTGCACGAAACGCAGGTAGAAACCTGCGAGTCCAAGAAAACTACGAACCTATGTGACTGTAGTCGGAAGTGGCCAACTCGTGATGGCAACAATCATTGCCTCATCCACCTCAATGCCCTGCGAAGTAACAACATACCCAAGAAAAGACACACAATCGGTGCAAAAGGTGCACTTCTCATGGTTACCAAATAAACGTGCATCGCGCAAGACATTTAAAACCGCACACAAATGTTGAAGATGCTCATCATATGACTTGCTGTAAATAAGGATATCATCAAAGTAAACCACCACAAATTTACCAATGAAAGCTCGTAAAACCTTATTCATCAACCTCATGAAAGTGTTGGGTGCATTAGTTAAACCAAATGGCATGACAAACCATTCATAAAGTTCAAATTTAGTTTTAAAAGCAGTTTTCCACTCATCAACTAAAGCCATACGAATCTGATGATACCCACTATGCAAATCAATCTTGGAGAAAATAACAGAACCACTCAATTCATCAAGCATGTCATCCAATCTAGGAATAGGATAGCGATAACGAATGGTAATGTTATTGATGGCTCTAGAATCAACACACATGCGCCAAGTGCCATCTTTTTTTGGAACCAAAAGAATAGGAATAGGACAAGGACTAAGGCTCTCACAAATGTACCCGCGGTCCAAAAGATCTTGTACTTGTCGCTGAATTTCCTTAGTCTCATCGGGGTTGTCCTGTACGAGGCATGGTTTGGCAAGCTCGCCCCTGGGATCAAATCAATCTTGTGCTGAATACCTTGGACAGGTGGTAATCCAGGGGGTATCTCTGATGTAAAAACATCCATATATTCCTGCAAAAGGTTAGCAACAGCAGGTGGCAAGACAATGGATGTATCCTCAATAGAATATAAAGTATGTTTGCACAATAAAGCATAGAAAGTTCATTAGAGGCATATAAATCATCAAGATCAGATTTAGTTGCAAGCAAAATAGGATTTTTCAACTTAATAGGTTACTGAATTTCAGAATTGAAAACACCCTTTTGCTTAGCATTATTTTTTTTCTCCTGCTCAAATTGCACAATTTAAATGGGACTCATAGGAAGCACCACAATTTTATTGCCCTTATGCATGAGAGTATACTTATTAGATCGACCATCATGAATAGCATCAGTATCAAACTCCCGAGGACGTCCCAACAAAAGAGAAGAAGCATCCATATGTACCACATCAAAATCATGATAAGAACCAATGGAAAAATGTATTCTTTCTGTTTGTGTTACCTTTACCTTACCATAGTTGTTAAACCATTGAATGTGATAAGGGTGGGATGCTCCCGTGTGGTCAAGCCAAGCTTCTTGACCACCTCAACATTCACCAAATTGTTGCAGCTACCACCATCAATGATGGTATGCACACGGCAGTCCTTGACTATGTGAAACATGTTGAAAAGGTTGTGACATTGGCGGATGTCGTCCTCTCGAACCGTGGCACTCAAAGCTCGCTGCATAATAAAAGTCCTATCGTTGTTGGTCACAGATGTACCAAGAACCTCCTTAGCACCATCATCCGAACCTGAAATGTTAGTTGCATTAATATTTTCATCTTCAATATCAGAAGCACTAAGATACCCACCATCGGCAGTGGCAATGATCGCCCATTTGCCAGGGCAATATCGTTGCATATGGCAAAGTTCCTGGCAGCGGTGCACTTGATGTCAGAGGTACAACTTATCGATGTGTTGGGTGCAGCCGCCTTTGCTGCAACACCTGGAGGCATCTGGGACTTGCTGTTATCTTGTTCCCGTGATGTAGAAGTTGCAGTGCTGCTGCGTACAACACCGGTGGAGGGTGGTGTAGGAGCACGTACACTCGAGGAGGGCGCTGCTTTGGATGGCACCGGAAACTATCGTGTCGTGAAGGTGTTGTTCCGCCGCTGCTGTTGGCGACCCTGCACTTCTTTTTCTGCTAACATACAATGTTGAAATAAACATTGAATAGAATGATATTCCTTGTAGTCAACTATATCCTGGATCTCACGCCGCAAGCCCCCATAAAACCTAACAATTTGGTCTTCCTGATCCTCAACTACCCCACAACGAAGCATACCTTTCTGCAACTCTTGGTAGTACTCTTGGACAGTGATGTCACCCTGATCAAAGCATTGCAATTTCTTAAAAAGATCACGTCTATATGAAGGAGCAACAAACCTAGCGCGCATATCTTCTTTTAACGCAGCCCATGTCTGTGGTGTATTACGTGTATTGACAAGTTCATTTCACCAAATTATAGCAAAATCTTTAAATTCACTAGTGTTTGTCTAACTCTATGTTGCTCAGGAACAAGATGAGAGCTAAATTTTTATTCTACCGTCATCTTCCAAGCCATGTAAGTCTTAGCATCATATGATCCATAAAATGGTAGAATAGAACACTTAATCTTAGCGTAAGGATCATTATCTTGTTCAGGAGCATGACGATGAGGTCTACCTCCCATACCTTGACGATGTCATCGAGGGCGACGACGCTGATGTGCATCAACTTCATTGTTATTGAAGTCATCCTCTGTGTCGTGGTGAGCATGTGCATCAGCAACAAGGATGATAGAGGGCGTAGCTTGTTGGGGAAGACGAGTCTCCATCTCGTCCAACCATGTGGTCAGACCAGCAACACTTGTATGGAGCCTCTGAATGGTGGCTGTTGTAGTGGTATGGTAATTGTTGAAAGCTTCGGTCATCGCCCGCATCATGTCCCTTAGTTCCATATGGGACACGCACTCATCATCATCCGGAGGTGTAGAACCAGAGGTCTTATCCATAGGCTTCTTCCTTGTCATTGTTAGTGCAAAACAAAAACAAAAACAAAGACAAAAAGATCGTGAAGAACCCTATTACTACGCTCTCTGAAGTGGAAGTCGAAAATCGATCAGTAAGATGTGTTTTACCCCGCTCTTGCAAGTTTCTTACCAGCACTGCAGGTGGCCAACGGTGACCGGTGTGAAACAGGCAGAGAGTGGGTGTGATTGCAGAGGTTACCTATTCTGCTCGAGAGAAGGTGGAGCTTGGAAGGCTCAAATGCAGTATATGTATGTGGCACACAAGTTAGTAACAAATAGCAATGCTGAATAAGTGTCCAAATAATTTCACCTAGTTGCTGGCCTAAGAATGTGTTAGAACAGTTTTGGCAACAAGCAAGGACAAGTATGAATGATGATGAACAACAAGGATAATATCAGCAAGTATCCGACACTCACACAAAAGCAGCACAACTAGAAAACCCCTTAGCCTCCTGTTTTTGTCTTGAAGCACTAGTAGAAATCAAAACCTTTTTTTTCTCTTAGTTTTTTTGATATTTTTTCCTCAACCAGTGGCACAAGAATATAAACAGCACCAAGTATTAGCTCAAACCGATGAAAGATGTGATCGGTACAAATTTAGGATCGATTGGAAAAACTGGTGATGGAACTTCGGAGTTCGAAATGAGGGCCTTCTTATTTTTTTTAATTTTTTTGAAAACGCCATGACCGGCGTTGTGTATCATATGTGTATTGTTTTGAGACCTTTCCGGGAAAAAAATGCTCCTCAATCGGAGTTACGAGCAAAAAGTTATGCCCATTTTATGGAGGATACCCCGAATCAGGTTTTGGTGGTGGTGGAAGCTGCAAAAAAAAAAAAAGAATCGGTTGATGGAATTTTTTTGTAGATGGCAGCAGATGGAAGAAACAAAACTGAACCAAAACAAATCTAAACCAGCAACCAGACTCAAACCTAGGACACGAACTCATAAATACGGACTCCAAAACTAAATTGTGCAAAAGGCTGAGTGGGGTTGTAGGTCAAGGGAAGTAAAAAAAATTGGGGCTTTTTGTGGACGATAGGACTGAAACAAAATAAATCTAAAGGGCACACAGGTATACCTCACAGTAGACCTAGAAATCTGATACCAATTGATAGAAAAATGTGTCCCGATCTTTCGAGAGGTATGGTAAACTTGATAGGGTGGAGATCTCAACGTTGAGGATCCAATGCTCCGAACGAACAAAACCCTGCAATCATTACACCACTGCTCCGTTGGTTATCACCCGTGTCACACAAATTACCTTGCCACAAAGTCTTATCACTGCAAGCGCAATCAAGAACACGAGCAAGAACAGAGAAGTTGCAAACAAAACTAAATTGATCACGAATTTGGGGTCTCACAACCGATGATCGGTGACACTATTCAATGACATAATGTAACTAAGAAAAACCCCACCCTAACATGGTGACGGCAACTGTATAAAAAGGAGTTCAGGGGCGTGCAAGACCCCTGGACGCAACCCTAATGGGCTTCCACACGATACACGGGCCAGCAGCCCAAAAGACAGTGGTGCAGCACCGGACAGATTTTGGATGCCTACTTGTTTCGCTGATTCCTGTCAACTTAGAAGGAACTTTGAGGTGGAGCTAGTTCCATTGGAAGCTTTATGAAATCATGGTTCCAACCATATAAAGAACACCAAAATCTGACTCTGTATGTGTACGATATGTCAGTTTTGGTGAAGTCAGCTCCTGGAACCAAAGGTGGAGTCGAAGTCGAGTTGTACTTGGGCTCCTCCTTTGTGTGCACATCCTATCTCCCCCTCCTTGACTCCTTGGACTCCTCCAAGCCCTTGCTGGTCCTCTCCATTGTTTCTAATCAATAAAACATGCATGGAAACAGGCGTAAGTTCTGAAAAACAATTGACAAGGCTAGAATGTACCTGGATATCCAATTGTCGTGCCCGTGCTCTAGTGATCGTTCCTTGCATTGCATGCAAAGGAGAGATGTCCTCATCAGGATCGAAATGGGTGCTAGACAGTGGATGCACCAACCATATGACCGGAGAAAGAATGATGCTCGTTGAGTACAAAGAAAATGAGGATCCAAGCGAGGGCATCTATTTTGGAGACAATAGTCAAGGAAGGGTGCTCGGTGCAGGTAAAATTGCAACATCATCTCAACATACTCTTTCTCACGTGTTACATGTCGATTCCTTAGATTATAACCTGCTGTCCATATCTGAATTATGAGGGTGTGACCGTCTCTAGGAGTGATGACTCGTTTGCATTCAAGGGTGTGTTGAAGGGAAAGCTTTATCTTGTTGATTTCAACAAAGATAAAGCCGAACTTGACACATGCTTGATTGCAAAGATCAACATGGATTGGCTGTGGCATAGACAGCTAGCACATGTTGGTATGAGTAATATTCAAAAACTCCTGAAGGGCGATCACATCTGAGGTTTAAAGGATGTTGTTTTTGAGAAAGACAGGCCTTGTAGCGCGTGCCAAGATGGACTTATTCGGTCCAATTGCTTACATAAGCATCGGCGGTAACAAATATGGTTTAGTAATTGTTGATGACTTTTTGCGCTTCCCTTGGGTTTTCTTTTTGCATGATAAGGCAGAAACCAAGGAACCCTTAAGAAGTTTCTCAAGGGTGCCCAAAATGAGTTCTCATTGAATATCAAGAACATACGAAGCGACAATGGCATGGAGTTCAAGAACGCTCAAGTTGAGGGGTACCTAGACGAAGAAGGGATCAAGCATGAGTTTTCAGCACCTTATTCCCCTCAACAAAATGGAGTTTCCGAAAGGAAGAATCAAACCCTCATAGAGATGGCGAGAACAATGCTCGATGAATACAAGACCCCGAATCCGTTTTGGACGGAAGCAGTTAACACTGCTTGCCATGCCATAAACCTACTCTATCTTCATCGACTACTCAAGAAGACGTCATATGAGCTACTCATGGGTAACAAGCCTAATATTTTGTATTTTCGAGTTTTTGGTTCGAAGTGCTATATTTTGAACAAGAAGCCTAGGACTTTAAAGTTCGCTTCGAAATCCGATGAAGGTTTCTTGCTTGGTTATGATTTGAACTCTTGCGCCTATCGTGTCTTCAACAAGACCTCTAGACTTGTTGAAGTAGCTCATGACGTAGTGTTCCATGAAACTAACGGCTCTCAAGAAGATCAAGTTGATCCATGTGTGCTAGATAGAGAAGAAGCTCCATGTCAAGCATTGATAAGAATGGCATTGGGAGATATTCGACCACAAGTTCCATCTCCAAATGCAAATGAAGAAGATGAACCACAAGTGGAGGCAAACGATCAAGGGGGAGCTTCCACACAAGATCAACATCAAGAAGATGAAGATGATCAACAAATCAAAGAGGGCAACCATATAGGGGGGTAGAAGATGATCATGAAGACTCAAGATCACAAGTGCCACACCCAAGAGTACACCAATGTGTACAAAGAGATCATCCCATCGACAGCATAATCGGGGACATCCAAAAGAGAGTAACTACTAGATCCCGAATTGCTAATTTTTGTGAACATTACTCTTTTGTATCCTTTTTGGAACCGCGCAGGATTGAGGATGCGTTGAAGGATCCGGATTGTGTGGTGGCGATGCAAAAAGAACTTAACAACTTCAAATGGAACGATGTGTGGGAACTCGTCGAAAGACCAAAATTCAACATCGTCGGCACCAAATGGGTCTTCCGCAACAAACAAGACGAACACGGGGTGGTGATAAGGAATAAGGCATGACTTGTGGCCAAAGGGTATTCACAAGTCGAAGCGCCTTCCTCGACGGACCAATCAAGGAGGAGGTGTATGTGGAACAAACCCTAGGATTTGAAGATGAAGAGTTACAGGGCCACGTCTTTAAACTGCGTAAGGCTCTCTACGGCCTCAAACAAGCTCCTAGAGCTTGGTATGAGTACCTTAGAGATTTCTTAATTTAAAATGGTTTTAAATTTGGCAAAGCTAATTGTACATTTTTCATGAAGCATTTTGATAATGATCTCTTTGTTTGCCGAATTTATTTTGATGACATTATCTTTGGTTCAACTAACAAATCCTTTTGTGAAGAATTTAGTAAGATTATGACAAATAGGTTTCAAATGTCTATGATGGGAGAGCTGAAATACTTCATGGGATTCCAAGTGAAGCAACAAAAGGAGGGGACATTCATAAGACAAACTAAGTATACTCAAGACATACTCAAGAAGTATGGAATGGACAAGGCGAAGCCTATAAAGACTCCCACGGCAACAAATGGACACTTGGATCTCAATGAAGACAGACCAAGTGTGGCTCAAAAGGTATATCACTCCATGATTGGATCTCAACTTTACGTATGTGCATCTAGGCTAGAAATTATGTTAAGTGTATGTTTGTGTGCAAGGTTTCAAGCCAACCCAAAAGAGTGTCAGTTGAGAGCCGTAAAAAGAATCTTGCGGTATTTAGTTCATACACCCAACCTAGGCCTTTGGTATCCTAAAGGTTCGAAGTTCAATCTCATTGGATACACTGATGCAAATTATGCCGGATGCAAAATAGATAGGAAAAGCACCTCTGGTACATGGCAATTTCTAGGTAGATCCCTAGTTTCTTGTGTGGCGACCGGAATCCCGACATCCAAGCATCTCATTGGGTGGTGTTGTGTGATGCAACATCCAACAGTATACAAGAAAAGAATGAGAATAAATTTACAACACCAAGTCTTTATTTATAAACACAGAGGATGTTTTACAATACTAAGCGGAAAGGAAAGAGAACTATACATCATAGCTATGCTCTTGACACTAGCTATGCAAAAGTAAAGTCATCCATGCCCTGGATACTTCGCACTAGCAACACCCAACTTACGGCGGCGTGCAGGGTTCCCACTCGGCTGTAAAACCAGGAGGGGGTTCAACCTCGTCATTGAACCCGTCATCAGTCGCATAATCTGCAAAAACTTGTTAACTGCAAACGTGAGTCTTAGGCTCAGCAAGACTAACCCGTCTCACTAGACATACGTAGGGGTGCATACTAAACAGAGGTAAGGAATAGCATAAAGGACACGCCTACAAGTGGATCCTTATAATCATGTTTTAAGTAGCACATGACATTCTTCAGGCATGGCACAACATAGACTCCACAATCAAACAAGAAATGCTTTGCTGATGATATGACATGTCCAAAGCACATAATGCTATTACCGGTAAAGTATGGGGAAACTGCAAAATTTTAATTGTGCTATCTCTAAGCCATACAAGGTTGCAAAACCATTGTAATGCAATACATCATATTCTTCTGACTTCTTCAGTATTTACTACGTCACAACACAGTGAACATGTGGTACTCTATTTCTTTGAGGGACGGTGATTGCAATCAGGACACACCCGGTCAACATGACACATACGCACCTTCGGAAATGATAGCGAGTACTTATAGTATTACCTACATAGCACTTCATTACTAGTCGTATATGGCCACCTTTCACCCAACACTCGAATGTCGAACCGGTCGATCCCTAACGAGAAGGAGGTCACTATGTGGGGTGTACTCTGACGTGCCCACCAGCTGATTTACACCTTTCCGCCCTCGACCCACGCCTATAAAATTGAATGGAATGCCTCGACAAACCACTATCAAGCTACGTCAGTTTACTGGAGTCCAGTATGTCACCGGTACAATTCAAGCTTGTCCAGCAGGGCCGCACACGGCACGGGCCTTAATCGACACGGTCAGAGCTATACGACCAAGACCATCTCTTGTCACTTCCTACTCATCTCTGACCAGTCTCAATTTCATATTTATAAAACATCTCTTGATCCAATTTATCTCATGTGATAAAATCCTATCTCGCGAGTAGATTCCAACTACTCAACTTCTATCAGATCCCTATGAATATAAGCGTGGCAATTACTACACGAGTCTGTGAGCTATTCTAACCACTCCCTGGGTTCTTTGGTCATGCAAGTTTATGTCAACACCTTAAATGTAATGCACAAACATCTGAAGATGTAAGGTGAATGAAATTTGCAAAGACACTGTAAGGAACTTAAATGCAAACCAGGGCTTGCCTAAATGCGAGTCTGAGTCTATGTTAGTTTCCTAGAGCTGGACTTCCAAAGATTCCGGCTGCTCCTCGACTTCAGTTACTACACGTTATGCATATACTATATATGAATGACTTTGAAAATAAATAATATGTTTAAGGTCACTAGCTAATATCTTGTGAATCAAATAATATTATGATCTTAAATGGCTCTATAACATTTATGGTAGACACTAGGGACTATAAGGGAGACTCTTGCAAAGAACAGGAGATGATCAAGGAAGTTTGTTGTCCCTAAAATTCCTACAAGTATAAACCTTCTCTGAATTTTGGTTGTAATTATGGTGGTCTATCATGTCTATCAGTGGTTGTACCATGTATAGGGGGTCTCACTGGTTCTAGGAAAATTGGTTTCACAATTTTCTATGCTTCCTACAGGGAGAAAATGATTTTACAAGTTTGGGGAAATTTCTGAAATTGATTTTGTATTTTTCTCAATTTTTAACTACATAGAGATTTGGAACACTGATCAACCCAGTAACTGAAGTCCAACGAGATTGAAATTTTTACTGTAGATCAAGTGTATTATTAAGAGTGTTCTGACAAAAATTAGGAATTTTCCAATTAACATAACAGAAGTAATTAATTCCCAAGCAGTTATATCAAATGAATTAATTATAAAAATTCTGGGAGTTTCATGTCTAATAATTTGCATCACTACAATGTGGAGATTGAGATGAGTCTATCAAGATTTATTTGGAAATTTTTGAGCAATTCTACTAGGAGTAATGATTTTTAGAAGTTTGGGTAAATTTTGGAATTATTTTCCAACGGGAAACATTTAAATAAAGTAGTCGGTCCCACTTCATTTAAATGGGCTAATCGCAACTGGCCACACCGGGGGCCACTGGATTAACCTGCGCAGCCGCACTGGATCTTGAGCCGCAGCTGATCCGCGTGCTCGCACGCGTCGCTGACATGCGGGGCCCACAGCCTTCGTCTACCTCGCGACGCTCCGCTCGGCCGCGGCGGCGCTGCGCCGGCGAGCTCGCCACGATAGCTGCGTTGACCTCAATTCGACTCGGCCCCAACCCCCTAGCCATAAAATTGACCGCACAACACAATGGTGAGGTCCAATCACGGCGGCGATGGCGGGAAATGGGGGTGCGACGACGGCGGCGGAGCTAGGGTTTTGGCCATCGTCGGAAACGCATGGGGATGGCGAAAAAGGGTCGGGGAAAAGCTACAAACATTCCTGGGAGCATGAGGATGATGATTTGGAGGTGCACATGTCGTGGAATGGTGGGCAATGAAGAGTTCGACGGTGAACCGCGGCTTCTTCACTGACGGCGACCAAAACTCGGCTATCTCGGTTAACACTTGACGGTTTTCAAATCTTTTTGATCCGGAGTGTTCGCAGGGAGATAGGCAGACTATCCCTTAACTATTGCCAAGATTTATTAGGCATAGAAAACGAATTAAATCCCTAACCTAGAGACATAGGTATGAACTATCATCGGGAAAAAAAATGGAAATAAGAATGCTACAAGGCATGGCATGGCTTGAAACTTGGTGAGCATGCGTAAGGCTCGATTACACACCTTTCTCTTATAGAAGTCGTGGCCTCTAGAAGCTTCCTCCGGCTTGTCGACGGTGGACAAAGATGGTCTTTTGGCGGCTTCACCGGCGGTCGTCGGAAAACTGCGTAATACCACGCAACTGGTTGAGAAAACGCCAAACCACAAGATGGAGAAGGTGTGCAAGTAAGTTGTGCCCAAGTTGGCTAAAGAACTCACGATCGATCCTTGGATAGACAGGAAGTTAGTTGGAATCCCGAGGGAAGTTCGGCGTCTCGCGAGCGGTGCAGAAATGCTTTGTGGGAGTAAAAACTGAACGGAAACTCGACGCCGGTGACCAGGGGGGTATAAATAGGCATAGAGGGACGAGGGGAGCTTGCCATGACACAAGCAAGCAGGCAGCTCGGTGGCTTGCATGCCGAGAGGTGTCGCCACCGTGAAAACAAAGGGGCAGCTCGAGTGTGAGTCACTGGATAGTGGGTCCCACAGACCCTTAAGCCTCTCTGGAACTTCAATTCCCCAACCAAACTTGATCCACAAATCCTAGATTTTCGTGAAGAGGCTCAAATAAATATCTGTAATTTGATTCTGAAATCAAAACTTCAAACTGGTCAAGTTTCAGTTGAAATTCAAATTTGAATTTGAATTCAATTCAATGGAGCCACTGGATTAAATAACAAATGAGTTTCAAAAATTGTGAAACTTCTTGGATAAGTCAAGCCAGTCTTTCTGATCATGATGGTGTGTTCAAATTTTATGTTTAAATAAGTTTCAATGGTATTTACAATTTGAACTTAAATATGGGTTAAGTTTGTCAAGCGTCTCAAATAAAATAGCAAATGGAATTCAAAAATCTTGAAACTTTGCAGGAAGGCTATTTGGAATATTATGAGGCCATGGAAAAATGTATAGTGTCAGATTTCAATATCTTGATAGGGACTAAATGTACAGTGCTATATTGAAATTAATTTGAATATATTTAGTACTGCATAGTGTTTTGCCCTAGCAAAATCCATTCAAGAAAATCCAAAATTTGCAGGGAGGTCACTTGAATTATGCTAGGGTCATTGGTGAAGTCCATCCTTTATGTTAATAAAATTTTGAGTATGAGGGAAATAATTGTACTTGATGATATCAAATTCATGTGTAGAACCATAATGGACCTTTACTATGGTTCAAAATAATCTGGTAACTGAACTTCATATAAAGGAAAAGCTGGGATTTTATATTCCCCCCCTTAAAAGAATCTCGTCCCGAGATTACAAAAGGAAGGATAACTGATAAAGATCTAATGAACATATGCCGGTAACAAGTCCGGATAGTTCGTTCTAAGGTCTTCCTGGCTTTCCCACGTTGCTTCTTCAGCGGTGTGGTTGCCCCACAAGAACTTGTAGAAATGCAAGGTGCGGCTTCTTGTGGTGTGAGTCTCCTCATCGATTATCTGGGCTGGATGCTCAGAGTATATAAGATCTGTTTGGAGAGCTTCCTAATCTTCCATACGGATGGCAGCTAGGGCCTTAAGACATTTCCGCAACTGTGAAATATGAAATACATTGTGGACCCCTAAAATCAACGCTGGTAGCTCTAGTCGATAGGCCACCGGTCCGCTTTTTTCAATTACTGCGAACGGCCCAATGAAGCGTGGAGCTAGCTTCCCTTTTACTCTAAAGCGATGAATCTGTTTCATTGGGGATACACGAAGGTAAACGTGATCCCCAACATCGAAGTAAAGAGGTCAACGTTGTTTGACCGCATAGGTTGTCTGACGAGATTGAGCAGCCTTGAGGTTGGCTTGAGTAACTTGCACTCATTCATCGGCTTCATTAACCAAATCGATACCATATATCACTCATTCACCAAATTTACTCCAATTCAAAGGTGTGAGGCAGTTCTGACCATAAAGAGCTTCATATGGTGCCATCTGGATGCTAGCCTGATAACCATTGTTGTATGAAAACTCCGCCAATGGTAGATGATCGTCCCAATTCTTACCATGGTGGGTGGCACAGGCACGGAGCATATGGTCTAGCACTTGGTTTACTCGCTCTGTTTGACCATCAGTCTGAGCATGGTAAGCTGAGCTTCAGATCAACTTGGTACCCAAAGATGTGTGGAGCTGCTCCCAAAATCGAGCAACAAATAAGGTTCCACGATCTGATATGATAGTGCGGGGTACTCTGTGTAGGCACAGGATCTTGGCAATATACAACTCTGCATATTGTCATACCACATAATTGATATTTACTGGAATAAAGTGAGCCAACTTGGTGAGTCGGTTGACTATCACCCAAATCGAGTCATGCTTACGAAAGGTGAGAGGTAATCCAACACTGAAATCCATGCTGATGTCCTCCCATTTCCAGGCCGATATGCTCAAAGGTTGAAGCTCTTCAGCTGCCTTCAGATGGTCGACTTTCACACACCGACACGTATCACATTCGGATACGTACTTCGCTATCTCCCACTTCATCTGAGTCCACCAAAATTTCTTCTTTAAGTCTTGGTAAAATTTGTTACTTCCTGGATGAATTGAATACCTGGACAAATGAGCTTCGTCCAATATTATCTTCCGAAGTTCCTCATTGTGGGGCACCATGATACGGTTTTTGAACAAGATGGTACCGTCATCGTCACATCGGAAACACTCCATCTCCCCTTTCTTCATTCGTCGGTGAATATGCGATATGCCCTTGTCTTTGTTCTGAGCTTCTACAATATCTTCCCGTATGGTAGGAATGAGAGCTAGATTGTAGAGCGACCCATATGGAACCAAGTAAAGACTCGGTTCTTCTTCTTTCATTGAGGTGATAGAAAGATTATTGACATGGGACTTGCGACTCAACGCATTTGCAACTACATTCTCCTTGCCAGGATGGTAGTGAATCTCAATATCGTAGCCTTTCATCAATTCCAACCATCTTTGCTGTCGCATATTCAAGTCTTTTTGTGTGAAGATGTACTTCAAGATTTTGTAATCGGTGTAGAGATGCACTAGGTTGCCCAATAAATAGTGTCTCCACATCTTCAATGCGAGTACCACGACAGTGAGCTCAAGATCATGAGTCGGATAATGCTGCTCATGGTTCTGAAGCTGTCGTGATCCATAAGTGATCACCCTTCTGTCTTGCATTAATACACAACCCAAACCAATCCAAGGTGCATCGCAATAAACATCGGATGACATGGTTGTGTATGGTTGGTCTAATATTGCCGTTGTTTTGAGGTGTTTTACTAATGCTTGAAAACCTTCCTTACATTCCTTTGTCCATACATACTTGTTCCCTTTCTTCAGAAGTTCCATTACTGGTTTAGCTCTTTTGGAAAAACTTGGAATGAACCTCCGGTAATATCCGTCTAAACCCAAGAAGCTTTGAATGTCATGTAAAGACTTTGGAGACTCCCATCAGTACTTGCTTAATCTTGCTTGGATCAACTGCAGTCCCCTTAGCAGAGATGATGTGCCCGAGAAATGGCTCTTGGCTGATCCAGAACGCACATTTGCTGAATTTGGCATCCAGCTTGTGGTCTCGCAATCGTTGGAGCACGATGCGCAAATGTTGAGCATGTTCTTCTATGGATTTTGAATACACAAGGATCTCGTTGATGAAGACCATGACAAACTTGTACAATTTTTGCATGAACACCGAATTCATGAGATACATGAAATGAGCTGGTGCACTGGTCAATCTGAAGGACATGACAAGGTACTCATACAATCCATACCTTGTCGAGAATGCCGTCTTAGGTATATCCTCTGGTCGAATCCTAATCTGATGATATCCAAAGCGAAGATCCATCTTTGAAAATTCCCTAGCACCCACCAATTGATCGAACAGAATAGTGATGCGTGGTAGTGGATACTTATTCTTGATCATGACAACATTGAGTGGACGATAGTCCACACATAGTCTCAATGTCTTATCCTTCTTCTCCACGAACAATGCAGAACAGCCCCAAGCTAATGAACTTGGACGAATGAAACCCTTGTCCATAAGTTCCTTCAGCTGCTCTTTCAGTTCTACAAGTTCCTTAGGTGCCATCTTGTACGGCTTCCTCTAGATCAGCACTGTTCTCGGTACAAGTTCAATCTTAAACTCGACATCTCTTTCTGGTGGCATACCAGGATGATCTTCGTGAAATACGTCAGGATACTCACATACCACTGGAATGTTCTCAAGTTTAAAGGCATTGGTGTTGTAAGTAGTTGGTGTCACTTGGTTAATACCCTCGAGAATGAGAGCCTGGGGAGGGTGGAGTGGAGAATTCAGATATATCGTCCGAGGAACGATGTCAAGAATAGCACAGTTATATTGCAACCATGTCATCCCTAAGATGATATCTAACTTTTGATGCTCCAATATAATGAGAGAGATATGGTATATGTTCCCACCCAGATCAAAAGGTACCCTATGGACCGTCTCATCTGCTACTACTTTCCCACCCGGAGAACAAACCATATATGTGTTTTTTGTGGGAACGATAGGCAACTGATATTGAATGACATAAGACTTGCTAATAAAGTTGTGGGAAGCAACGGAGTCAAAGAGGGTGACTACGGGATGATCAATGAGAGAGAACGTACCCGTGAGTACAGGTGTGCCTTCTGGAATGTCCTCGATGGCGAGGTGGTGGACGTTGCTGGCTCTGGGGGGCTGGCTTCTTGGGCTGGTTGCAGGGCTGGTTTGACCCCTGGTACGATGACTGTCCTCCGCTCTGCGGGCAGTCCTTGGCGAAGTGCCCCGTACGACCACACGTGAAACACGTGTACGGGGTCTGACCGGCACAGAAGGGAGGGCGAAATCTCGGTGCACGAGGTGGAGGTGAAAGTGCACGCGGAATCATCCTCTGCCGTTGTTGTGGATGAAAGCCAGCGTTGTTGAATGGGCGACCACGAAACATCGGTGGTCGCGATGGCGGCTGCCACCTCTGGCCGAATGGTGATCAATACACCATTCGTTACTTTCGAGGAGCACCCCCTCCGTTGCTCTGCGGAGCACTCCTTTTCTTCTTGTCATAGAACAACTCCCTAGTAGCGTCCTCCTGCACGATCGTGGCATTGACCATGTTGTTGAAGCTGCCACTGTTGAACAAGGCAAGCTTGTCCTTCATCTTGAGGTTCAAACCCCGATAGAAGCATTCACGCTTCCTATCTTCCGTACTCACTTGGTCCTGAGCATACTGGTCCAAGTGGTTGAATGCCTTGGAGTACTCGTAAGAACTCCTTCCTCCTTGCCTTAGCTCCAAGAACTCTTGAAGCTTCCTCCTCATAATACCAGGATGTATATGATAGGCGCGGAATGCCTCCCGGAACTCCTCCCAGCTCACGGCATAGTCGGCTGATCGTGCGGCAAGATAATTTGCCCACCACGCATGTAGGATCGAAGAGCATGTGAAAAGCTACCAGAGGGGGGGGTGAATGGTAGATTTAAAAATCTTACGCAGCGGAAACAATTAAACCCCAAACCATTTCGGCAAAAAAACGATCTGTTAAAGAAATCGTTTGTGAGACTAATCTAAACGTGTTTCACCGTGACAAAAGTGATAGATATCAGAGAGAATAAAGTCACAAAGACAACACAAAAAGAATTACTCAAATCCGTCAAGAAAAACTCAAGTTATGATCGAAAGATCAAACAAAGGTCAATCTGTCCTACCCGAGAAAACAGTTTCTGGAATGCTTCAAAGAAACTCGTGTAGATCAGAAACCACAAATCCAATGATTGTGAAATTTTGACAGATGATAGATAATCAAGTTGTGAATATAACCCAAAAATAATCACGTCAATTGGATCTGTAAAACTCGAGTTATGATAAAACCACCGACGAAAGGTAGTGCTGTCCAGAAACTCGACGAGTAAAACTTGTCTGGAACAACTAGGACAAACAAGGCACAAAAGTTCCTTCAAACTATGAATTTTATTCAATAGAACACAAGAGGAACAGCCCCAAAGTCTTCTACCACGAGATTTGGGCTCCCTTGCTTATATAACCAGCCCTTAGGCCAACCCAATATCAACTAGGACTCCAATCCTACTCAGATCACGAATCGTAACTTTCCATAACTGCTCAAGATTCTTCTATACGCAGATAGAAGCAATCTTAAGACTTCCAAACACCTTAGGAACGTATCCCACATTCCTAAACAACTCAAATTCGTGACCCACATGAAGTCCTACCATAACCAACTCGATACTTTCCATACCGAGCCATAACCGACTCCGCCGCAGCCAAAGTCATCAACCGGTACGATCCGATCCTTCCAACCAGATCTTCCCATCCATAAATCATCTTCGGAACCATGTTTCCACGTCATGCACCGCATACATACGTGCAAACACCTTCCTTCGACGTCCAGTAACCTTCATATGCACCGCCCTTGATTCAATCATCCTGCGCGACCTCCTGATCAGCTCAACCACAGTTCCTTCCGAACTTGGTTGTTGGAACCTCATCTCCTCCCTGAGACTAGTCCAATGGATCCCGTCACCAGCCATGACTTGAACTCAAGCAACACCTGCACATGAATAAACAACCAATCCATACGAGCCCAAGTCCTCGACTTGACTCAAGTTAGTTCCAAACAGAACACCTTACGTGAGAGCCTCACATAAGCATGTTGCAAAACCACAGTAACAAGATATCATCCATATCATCCAAAACGCACCAAAAACTTAGCAAATGAATACTAAGCAAACTTTCCAACAATGTAAAGTAAGTACGAAACATTGCAAATGAAAAGCAGAAGCACTATAGTCAAGTTCCGGACCTTGCCAGAGCATTCCGGAGCTTGAGTCGGAGCTAACAAAAGCTAGTAGAACCTAGCGCCGGAGCTTACCAAAACTAGTACAATGAAGCACCTGCCGGAGCTTACCGAAACTAGTAGATCCTAGCACCGGAGCTTACCAAAAACTAGTCAAAACTAGTCAACCGAAAACCAGAGCAAGACAAAGTACGTCGGAGCTTAGCAAAAGCATGCCGGAGCTATCAAATATATGCCGGAGCTATCAAAGACATGCCGGAGCTAATAAAGACATGCCGTAGCTAATAAAGACATGCCGGAGCTAAAGATAAAGCTCACCGGAGCTGACCCAAGCTAGTCGGACCTAGCATTGAACGCAACTGGAGCTACCCAAACCAAGCCGGACCTACCGTCGGACCTTGCTCTAGCTCGGAGCTAGAGTCGGACCTTGATAAAAAGGTGTTTTGGTGATATTAAAAACTTTTATCATCAAAGCCAAGTGTATTCACTACAATCCAATGTATTCAACACACATAGGTCTCACAATCTCCCCCTTGATGAATGCATTGGCAACACCATTTAAATCCGAACATTGGCTTATTCTCATTAAAAGTTTTGAAGAAAATTTCTCCCCCTTTGTAAATCAAAAGTAAAATGAGAAGAAAAAATTATCCCATATTATCTCTCCCCCTTGATTATCTCTCCTTATGCACATATTCTCTTTCTCTTCAAGCTTATCTCTCCCCCTTTGACAATGTATTCAGCAAGTCATGAGCATGTAAACAAATTATCTCTCCCTCTTTAGTTGTTATGAGCATATTATAACATATTCATATAAACAAAGCTCATCCAAGTCATACTATCAAGTACTTTACATTATCACATCAATGAAATACATAAAGTAGTGTAAGCCATGCTAGAGATCATATGTAATTTTCAATTTAAGTAAGTCATGATCTCACAAACTTAACTATCTCAAAACCTGATAGCATGACACTAGTTGCTGCATTTTATTATTTTTCAAAGCATAAATTTATATCATATGATATTTGCAAGAGATTATATGCGCATCTGCCTTATTCTAACCAACCAAGCCAAGCCTATGTCATTTGAAAATCAGAAGCTTAAGGACATGGTTTTAGTCATACACAACATCTTCCAAGTTCATATCTAAGTGCAATGATAAGCCATCTCAAAAGAAGAAGTGCGATGCATGCATATTCTCTTGATCTTTTCTCAATTTATATTTTTTCATAAAATCTCAACATGTGAGTTGATTACTTGATTAATTCTTTATGATTAAAAGCATTTGTGAGCATGCAACAAGATCAAAACAGCAAGGAAGTTCGACCATGACCAGATTTAGTGTAAGTAATTATTCCAATTACTAGACATGGCAAAAACTACAAAATGTATAACACGAGTAATGTAGTAAGAACTTTCAGCATGTAAAAGGAATCACAGAGTCATATATTTATATAATACTATGCTCATATTATTTTAATTTCAGATTCACACATAGACTTCCCAAGTTTTAAAAACTCCCCCCTAAATTTAAGCCATGAGGATTCATAACCCCTATTTCACTACAAATGTAACAAAAATGAGTGAAATCCAAAGGTTTTGTAAAAATGTCAGCCAATTGTTGTTCGGTATCTACATGGTGAAGCACAATGTTTCCTTTTTCAACGTTATCTTGGAGAAAGTGATACCTAATGTCAATGTGTTTAGTTCTATAATGTTGCACAGGGTTTTTAGCAATGCAAATGGCACTAGTGTTATCACAGAATAGTGGAACACTATCTAGATTAACCCCATAGTCCTTAAGTGTTTGAACAATCCAAAGAATTTGTGAGCAACCACTAGCAGCAGCTACATATTCAGATTCAGTTGTGGATTGTGCAACTGAATTTTGTTTTCTAGAGGACCAAGCAACAAGAGAATTACCAAGAAAATGACAAGCACCGGAAGTACTTTTCCTATCAATCCTACAACCCCCAAAATCAGCATCTGAAAAAGCTTTCAAAGTAACAGTTGAGGAAAAAGGAAGAAAAATGCCAAATTCTTGGGTTCCATGTAAGTACCTGAGAATCCTTATGACGGCTTGACGATGTGAAACACGTTGGGAAGCTTGAAACCGTGCACAAAGACATACGCTGAATTGTATGTCCGGTCTTGATGTCTTGAGGTACAAAAGTGATCCGATCTTGCTTCTATATTCTTTTTGATCCACGGGTTCACCATCTTAATCAAGTTCAAGTGGTGTTGCTGTTTCCATTGGTGTCTGAAGAGGCTTGCTTTTGTCCATGTTGAAGCGCCATAGGAGGTCTTCGGTATACTTTGTTTGATGCACAAAGGTACCCTACTTGGTTTGCTTGATTTGCAGCCCCAAAAAGTAAGTGAGTTCACCCATCATACTCATTTCAAATTCGGAACTCATCAATGCTGAAAACTTGGACACAAGATCATGAGAAGCACAACCAAAGATAATATCATCCACATACACTTGAACGAATAATGAGTCATTGCCATGTTTAAGCACAAAAAGAGTTTTATCAACCTTGCCCATGGTAAACCCCTTTTCAAGTAAGAATGTTTTTAACCTATCATACCATGCTCTAGGGGCTTGTTTGAGACCGTATAAGGCTTTGGACAGTTTGTAAACATGATTAGGAAAATCTGGATTTTCAAAACCCGGTGGCTGTTTCACATAAACCTCCTCATCTATGTAGCCATTAAGAAAAGCACTTTTCACATCGATTTGAAATAGCTTAAAACCTTTAGATGCTGCAAAATCTAACAAAATTCTTATGGCTTCTAATCTAGTGACAGGAGCAAAAGTTTCATCAAAATCTAGACTTTCAACTTGAGTGAAACCTTGAGCAACCAACCTAGCCTTATTCCTAACCACAACCACATCCTCACTTTGTTTATTTTTATATACCCATTTAGTTCCAATTAAAGTGTGACCTTGAGGTGGAGGTACAAGTTTCCAAACATTGTTTCTTTCAAAATTTTCTAACTCTTCTTGCATGGCAATAATCCAAGATTCATTAGTGAGTGCGTGTGATATATCTTTGGGTTCAAAAGAAGCAACAAAAGCAGAATGAGCATGAGAGTTTGGATCGCAAAACCTGGACCGTGTGACTCGTGCTTCCAATCATCTGTTGTGGGGGATGATCTTTGTAAAACCGTAGGGGAACAGATGTCTCACAAGCTTCTTCTTCATTAGGTTCATCGTAGATTGATGAGCTTGTGACTTGTGGACAATCAGGACTAGCATAGGTGATAGCCGGAGCTTGTTCAATGTCCGAAGCTGGACACGTGTCAACTTCGGAACTACCAGGCAGTATCACTGGCTCTTCTTCATCTTCGAAAATACCCTCCCCCTGAGGATACGGATCTGGTCCTGCAACATCAGAGCTAGTACCTGGGCTAGCTTCATCAAAAGACACTTCACAAGTCTCCACAATTTTGTTAGTCAAGTAAAAGCACACGGTAGCCTCTAGTATGAGATGGATAACCAAGAAACATGCCATCAAGGGATCGAGGTTCAAATTTATCAAGATTACCATGTTTCTTAACAAAGCATTTGCAACCAAAGACCCGAAAGTGTGTAACACTAGGCCTATGTCCAAACCGAAGCTCATATGGTGTTTTACCTAGCTTAGCACGCAAGAAAACACGATTTGAGACATAAAAAGCGGTTGCTAACGCATCAGCGCAAAATTTCCTAGGAGTTTGATGTTCATCAAGCATAGTCCTAGCCATCTCAACTAAGGTTCTGTTCTTTCTTTCTACAGCACCGTTTTGTTGAGGTACATATGGTGAAGAGAATTGATGATCTATTCTATTTTCTGCACAAAAGTGATCAAAAGACTGATTTTTTAAATTCAGTTCCATTATCACTTCTAATTGCTTTTAATGATCCTGGGTGATCAATTGATAATCTAAGAAATAAAGTTCTAAAGTGACAAAAACTTCATTCTTAGATGCCATAAAGTAAACCCAAGAGTATCTAGAATAATCATCAACAATAACAAGAACATACCATTTACCTCCGAAGGATTGAACACGTGAAGGTCCTACGGTGTCAAGATGCAAAAGTTGACATGGTTCAGTTGTCATGATCATTGTGAGAGGGGTATGTGAACCTGCAACCATCTTAGCATGTCTACAAGAAGAGCACACAATTTCTTTGTCCCCTTTATGCTTAGGCAGCCCACGTATGCGATCAAGAGCACTAACACGCGTTAGGTGATCAAAGCCTACGTGACCAAGTCTACGTTGCCAAAAATATAAGTCCTTTGAATCATTAGCAACTAGACACCTATTCTTAGAGGGAGACATATCAAAATCAGCTTTAAAAACTCTTACAAACCGAGACAAGTTAAAAATAAGCTCACTATTTGAACCTACAACTTTTCAGCAATTTTTATTGAAAATAATTTCCAGATTTTCATCTAGCAATTGTGAAACAGAAAGCAAGTTGTATTTCAAATTTTTGACAAGTGCCACATCCTTCAAAGTGTAGTGATCATTTACTCTAACCGAACCCTTAGCAATTATAGGAGTTGAAGAATTATCGGCAAAAGTAACATTCTCTACACGTGACACAAAGGAGAGGGAGGAGAACCAATCTTTGTTACCGGTCATGTGGCGTGAGCAACCTGAATCCACAATCCAAATGTTCTCCTTCCTCAAACGTGTAACCTACATAGAAGCACAATACGTCGATGACTCAATACTGGGGTTAGTCAAAAGGCATTTAGGTATCCAGTACTGAGTCACACGACGTGCAGCAGGAAAAACACGCGAAAGCTGAGATAAAACAGCAGGTTTATGAGTCGAAGTTTGAGGTTTTCTATTCTTAACTCTTTTAGCACAAAAACCAGTAGCTCCGGAGGTAAAAGCAGCAGTTCCAAAAGACAAGGCTGAAGCTCCGGAAACAAAAGCTGAAGTTCCGAAGGAAACAACAGAAGGTCCAAGAGCTCTCGGAGCTATCGGAACTATCAGAGCTGCTTTTGCGGATTTCTTACCAGAAGGTCCGGAAGCTACCTTTTCAAATTTCTGACTCACTAAAGCAGGTTGTGTTTTTCTAATTGCATGAAAGTTATAAGATCTAGCAATTTTTCATTCCTTTTTCTGTTGTTTAGCTAGTCTATAACAAAAATCTATGACATGACCATCTCTACCACAGAAGGTACAATGAAATTTAACTTTGTGTTCATGTCTAGATGAGCAAGTAATATTTTTATTTGAAACCGAATGAGACAACACTCCTGCAGATTTGAAAACCACTCCTTTTTGTTTAGGAACTGTTTGAATCAAACCACTTCCTAATGACTTTACAATTTTAGGTGGACGTGCCTTAGCATGAGCATGAGAATCAAAACCTAAACCAGTTTTATCATTTCAAGACTTGGAAGAATTCAGCAGCAAGTTTAGGTTCTTATTCCCATTACAAAACCAATCTAATGTCCTATGCATGTCATCAAGTTTATTGGACAGATCAAGGCAATTTTCACATGAAGTTTTTCCTTTTAGTTTGCAATTTGAACAAAATTTAACTTCATGAGAACGTAAAGCATTGTTCAATATAGAAATTTCATTCATAGCACCTGTAGTTTCTTATCAAGATCATCACAAGTAGAACAATGCAAATCAATTGTAGAACAGCTAGCATCTTTCAAGTTTTTATCATTAAGTGCAGCAAGCTCTTTGTTCTTTTCAATTTCTAACTCAAGTTTATCAAGTGTGGAGGTGTGCGCACTTCTTAATGAGGACAATTGTTCATATATTAAATCACATGAGGAACATGCATCATCACTAGGAATCAAAGTTTTTAAACGGTTGATTTCAGATTCCAGTGATTCAATTTTAGCAGCACTATCCCTAAGCTTTTTGTCCTTTTTCTTAATAATAACAGTGGCACGAGAAATAGCATCACACATTTCTTCGCAAGTAGGACATACCTCTTCATTGTCGCTGTTGTGTTCTGCCTCCTCCATACTTGATCTTGACTTGCCCGCCATGAAGCACAAGTTTGTCAAATCATCTTCATCTTCATCACTTCCAATGTCCACGTCGCTTGAACTGAACTCTTGAAGCGCGGTGATGAAACTATTAATCATCTTGACTCCTATGGTGCCTTTCTTCTTCTTGTTGGAATTTCCAGAGGAGGTCCAGACCTTGCTTTGTTTTTCTTCCCGGGTGGTCGGACCTAAAAGGTTAGGGCATTCTGTACGAAAGTGTCCTGTTTTACCACATTCAAAACAGCGTTGAGGTCCAGAGCTTCCTCTCCTTCTAGTTCTCACATTTTGCAATGCTTTTGAGAATCTAGTAGAGATGAGTGCAACCTCCTCTTCAGGAAATTCTTCGATCTGCTCCAGGGTTAGTGAGGACAACAAAGCTAGAGTGTTGCAAGATGATGATTGGCCGGAGCTAGACATATCACGTTGTGAAACAAATGCAATAGACTTATTGGGATTCTTACGTGAGATTATGTCAATTTCATGAGTTTTTAGCTTGGAATATAGAACATCTAAAGTAAGTGAACTCATGACAGTAGATTCATGAATAGATGTGACTTTCATCTCCCAAATTGACATATCTAATGCACTTAGCAATTGCCTAGCATTTTCAGCATCTGGAAAATTAACATTGACACTACGCAAGTTGCTGAGAATCTTATTAAAGCGAGCAAAAAGGTCA
This sequence comes from Tuctoria greenei, assembly GCA_036927565.1. Classification (NCBI taxonomy): domain Eukaryota; kingdom Viridiplantae; phylum Streptophyta; class Magnoliopsida; order Poales; family Poaceae; genus Tuctoria; species Tuctoria greenei. Next base: position 103,638,591 of record JAYESD010000006.1, on the reverse strand, counting down.
TCAATAGACTCACCGGGTTGCATCTCGAAGCGCATGTATTCTTTCATGAACATGTCTTGCCTTACCTCTTTGATCGTGTTGGATCCTTCATGGTAGTCACAAAGTGCTTTCCACACATCGTATGCAGATTGGAGATGTGCAACACGGTCGAAGTCGCTTTGAGTTAATCCTTGTATGACCAAGTTTCGAGCCTTGTTGTTGTTGTTGACATCTCTCAGATTTGTAGCTGTAACTTGATTGTTTGATGGCACTTCGTAAGGCTTGTATACCTTCTCCCATATTGCAAAGCCTTGTGCCTGGATGAAAGCCTCCATGCGTGCCTTCCAAACCTGAAAATAATACCAACAAACACACAAGGTTTGGCGGAGTACTTCTCCATGATGATTAGTCAAAAACAAGCACAAATCACAAAGATTAGAGCACCGTGGCTCTAATACCAATTGTAGGATCTAAGAGCACGTGAAAATCTACCAGAGGGGGGTGAATGGTAGATTTAAAAATCTTACGCAGCGGAAACAATTAAACCCCAAACCCTTTCGGCAGAAAAATGATCTGTTAAAGAAATCGTGTGTGAGACTAATATAAACGTGTTTCACCGTGACAAAAGTGATAGATATCAGAGAGAATCAAGTCACGAAGACAACACAAAAAGAATTACTCAAATCCGTTGATAAAAACTCAAGTTATGATCGAAAGATCAAACAAAGGTCAATCTGTCCTACCCGAGAAAACAGTTTCTGGAATGCTTCAAAGAAACTCATGTAGATCAGAAACCACAAATCCAATGATTGTGAAATTTGACAGATGATAGATAATCAAGTTTTGAAGACAACCCAAAAATAATCACGTCAATTGGATCTGTAAAACTCGAGTTATGATAAAACCACCAACGAAAGGTTGTGCTGTCCAGAAACTCGACGAGTAAAACTTGTCTGGAACAAGTAGGACGAACAAGGCACAAAAGTTCCTTCAAACTACGAATTTTATTCAATACAACACAAGAGGAACAGCCCCAAAGTCGTCTACCACGAGCTCTGGGCTCCCTTGCTTATCTAACCACCCCTTAGGCCAACCCAATATCAACTAGGACTCCAATCCTACTCAGATCACGAATCGTAACTTTCCATAACTGCTCAAGATTCTTCTATACGCAGATAGAAGCAATCTTAAGACTTTCAAACACCTTAGGAACGTATCCCACATTCCTAAACAACTCAAATTCGTGACCCACATGAAATCCTACCATAACCAACTTGATACTTTCCATACCGAGCCATAACCGACTCCGCTGCAGCCAAAGACATCAACCGGTACGATCCGATCCTTCCAACCAGATCTTCCCATCCATAAAATATCTTCAGAACCATGTTGCCACGTCATGCACCGCATGCATATGTGCGAACACCTTCCTTCAACGTCCAGTAACCTTCATATGCACCGCCCTTGATTCAATCATCCTGCGCGACCTCCTGATCAACTCAACCACAGTTCCTTCCAAACTTGGTTGTTGGAACCTCATCTCCTCCCTGAGACTAGTCCAATGGATCCCGTCACCAGCCATGACTTGAACTCAAGCAACACCTGCACATGAATAAACAACCAATCCATACGAGCCCAAGTCCTCGACTTGACTCAAGTTAGTTCCAAACACAACACCTTACGTGAGAGCCTCACATAAGCATGTTGCAAAACCACAGTAACACGATATCATCCATATCATCCAAAACGCAACAAAGACTTAGCAAATGAATATTAAGCAAACTTTCCAACAATGTAAAGCAAGTACGAAACATTGCAAATGAAAAGCAGAAGCACTGCAGTCAAGTTCTGGACCTTGCCAGAGCAACCCGAAGCTTGAGCTGGAGCTAACAAAAGCTAGTAGAACATAGCGCCAGAGCTTACCAAAACTAGTACAATGAAGCACCTACCGGAGCTTACCAAAACTAGTAGATCCTAACACTGGAGCTTACCAAAAACTAGTCAAAACTAGTCAACCCAAAACCGGAGCTAGACAAAGTACGTCGGAGCTTAGCAAAAGCATGCCGGAGCTATCAAATATATGCCGGAGCTATCAAAGACATGCCGGAGGTAATAAAGACATGCCGGAGCTAAAGATAAAGCTCACCGGAGCTGACCAAAGATAGTCGGACCTAGCATCGAACGTAACCGAAGCTACCCAAACCAAGCCAGACCTACCGTCGGACCTTGCTATAGCTCGGAGCTAGAGTCGGACCTTGATAAAAAGGTGTTTTGGTGATATTAAAAACTTTTATCATCAAAGTCAAGTGTATTCACTACAAGCCAATGGATTCAACACACATAGGTCTCACAACGCACCAGTAGACCCTTGTAACTATTGGGCCGCGGACAAAGTCTTCTGATGTTCGGTCGTTCATAGCAAACCGAACTTTCCTTTGATGGAGCGGAGCCAACTGTCCGCCTCCAACAGTTCATCGGTCTCTATGAAGACCGGTGGGTGCATTGACTCGAATATGAACTCGGAGAGGGATGTCGTGGACCCGCATCTGGTCGCCCCCTTAAGGGGACGAATGTTGAACCAAAGTCCGCAGCAACTCTGTTTGCTCGTCGCACGAGCCGAGCACTGCGGCGAGAACCTCCGCTAGACTCCTCGGATGTTCAGGAGGTGGCAGTGGTGGAACTTGTTGCTGCGGTGTCGTAGCTGTCTCCTGGGTCGAAGATTCGTCCTCACGACCATGACTTAAACCTCCCATTTCAGGCGTCGAATGCGTACACACCATTCTGCATCCATATGATTTAAAATCAGCACATGATTGCTTTTCCTTCATCCATTTCATATTACAGTAGTGCGAATATTGACAAGGGAATAAGTGCATAACATTCACATATATTGATAAAGTACAAAACTTATACAAGATATATTATCTCATGACCAAGTTTATAGTAGTGAACTCCAAAATGACGGACTCCCACTATGGAAGTGCATCTCTACCATACTTGGTCCCTATGAGATGTCATACACACCTTGTCATCTTATACATACCCACTACTAATTTTAATATCACACAAACAAGGCCACAAAATAAACACGAGCAACTACTAAACTATACGTTGCCCCGTGATGGCAGGAGGGCTGCCCTATCCTACTCCAATACGTCCTATTCGACGTACTCGAGTTCCTCAGGATCTTCTTCTTCTTCGTCGTCATTCGAAGGCACTTGCTCACCCATGTTCAGTGGTAGATCATGGGCCGGTGGATACACCACTGGTTGCAATTGTGCTTCGACCTCAATCACATTATCTGAAGTTGTTCTGCTTCGTACTCCCAATTCTGAGCTTCTTCAATGGCTGTGTCTCGTTCCTCGGTGACTACCAACAGCTGCTCCTGCTGTTGTTACACCACCAACTGACTCGCTTGCAGCTCACCATGAGCTTGCTGCAGTTAATTGCGAGTTTGCCATTGTTCGGCACAAGCTTTCCGTAGTCTAGTGCGAGTGTGATGCAGCTGACTCTCGCACTTATTCAGCCGGTGATTTGTTGGAGGCAGGAACGAACGTAGGTTCTCATTGATATAATCAAGAGTATCTCCCCATTCAGTCACTTTTCTCAAGGCCTCAACCTGCTCCTGAATAATTGCACCTTGAGCAAGAACCACCATATTGGATGCAATCGCATACGTTCCAAGTGTCATTGAGGTTGTGTCGCCATACGGTGTATAGGCTGCAACCATACGACGCTGCCACTCAAAACCAGCCACACCACAGACCGGACGAAGAGCAAATTGAGTGCCAGCCACGTCATCTTGATGAAGCTCGCAAAGCTTCATAAGCGCTTCGCCCGCTGCGATTGCCCAAGTGTCCTCCAAATGAGCTCCCTCAATAGTGACCGAAAAAGTAGCCCATCCATAATGACGTGGACTACCAGGTATGTCGACCAGGACGGTGCATGACCGAACGCCTCTGTCAACCATTTCATGACCCCAATAGCATGGCATTTCGATGAAGCCAAACTGTTGGAGCACCTCCCGCAGCATGCTGGGGAAGCCCGGACCGCTAGCGCACGTGGAAAATACCCATCCGTCCGGCAATAGCAACATCACATCCGCCATCTATAAATAAATATTTGAATTGTTCAAATACTCAAATTCAAAAAACTGTGTTGATAACCAGATCATGGATGTGATAAATGAATTATGAAAGTGAATTCAGATTCAACTGCCAAGGGAAACAACACACCGGAACGCCATCACAGTTCTGTTCCAGCTGACCTTCCTGTATAAATTCAAAATTATTATACAGGAACGTCAGAACCAGATGTTGGGTTAAATACAAAAGTTTTAGTACACTTTACAACCTTTTCATAGTACTCTTACAGCTCCAGGGTAGCTAGGAAGTAGAATCTATACAGGTTTAAGGATGACCCAAATTTTCTGGAAATTTTGACAGAACCTCCCCTGTAGATGTGGTGATTCTCACAATTTATACAGGTATATCATAACAATATATGGAGGTAATGACAAAATAAACATTGTATAACATCAAGTTAACAATCCAGAATTAAAAGAGTTCAGCCTTGAAACATTGGTTATACAGGTATAGCGCGCAAATTCAAAACTATGCGCAAACTGTTTCAAGTTCTGGTCTGCTAGAACCTTGTTTGCGACAATAGGAATTAAACATCGTTACACCAAGATTCAGGCCATGAGTGCAAAATTAAGATGATAGAGGACTTCCTAATATTTGCAGAAATGTATATATATGACCATGTCACTATTCTCGATCAAAAGCTATAACTATCCGAACTTAACAGATGAACTGACTGGTTTTTAACAGCAGCCCCGCATTTCACTATTTTGAACTCGAAATTTGAGTTGACTCAAATCCGAATCAGGAAAACTATTAGATAGGAAAACTGTAGATCTCCTTCTACCCTTTCCAGATATGTGTCACAATAAGGCAGAGGATTTTTCTACAGTGAGTTATGGAAAAAATACAGAGACTGGTACAATGGTATGGTCATCTGGAGTAGTGGAAGTATACTCCAATATTCAACAGATTATCAAGCTTTTCTGCCTTGATGGTCTACAGAAAAGTTGTAGAGGTCTTCAAGAGCTTTCCATCCATATAGCATACACCTAATTTTATTCATTACTAACCAAGATTACAACCTGGCAAAGTTGAGCAAACTTCAGCCGGGAATCAAGAATCTTGGTTCTAAGCCTTTGTCGAGTCGAACCTCATTTCGCGGAGTCCGAACCTATCAGCACCTGATATTCAGACTTTCCAAAATGTAATGCAACCATTCTGTCATTGGTGATGGTCAAGTATCAAAGTCGATACTGACGGTACTACATGCCTCACCAAAGAAAATCCTAACCGGTATTTCCGGATACGTTTATAGGTGGCCCTAGTATCGTTCACTCTCAAACGTGTTCTACACAGTTCGCTACCGTAGTTATTGTTGCAGAAGACAAACAATCCTCTTTCACACCTTCACACATCAAGGGCGGCACAGGGAAACACAACAGGCAGTCACAATAATAATATATATGAAGGTAAATGCATACGACTTGGTGTGAGTTGCCCTCGAGCGATGTCATGTCTCGAGGTACATGACTGTACTACGTCTGTACAGCAAAGACTCTCCTACGAACCAGCTTATACACGCTCGGGCATACGTGTTTTGCATGCTCCCATAGAACATGAATAGTTCTAGAGACGCATACTATCGGGTTATTCACAACCCGACAGGGGCTCCCACTAACTTCAAAGCATGCTGGGGTACCGCGTGTCATAGGTTATCAGAAACATGGAAAGTTTCAGAAACTCCTATTAACATTTTCGTGCCAAGCCACGGAAAAGACTTCCATGCTACCTCGCACATGGTGAGCTTACCGCAATTGATCCGCTTACGGTGGCGTACCTTACCTCTTACCTGACATCGGAGCGTCGTTAAAGAATATAATAACACATAGTTAGTTTACCACCTTTATATAATATACTATTATTACTTCTTATATGGGCATATAGCTAATTCCTCACTCAATAATCCTAAGTTTTGAAAATACGCTCTTTTCAAGCACACTATTCCCAATGATGCTCTGATACCATGTCTGTGGGGACCGGAATTCCGACATCCAAGGATCTCATTGGGTGGTGTCGTGGGATGCGACACCCAATAGTATACAAGAAAAGAACGGGAATAAATTTACAGCAGCATGTCTTTATTTATAAAGACAACGGAAGTTTTACAATACTGAGCGAAAAGGAAAGAGAACTATACATCATAGCTACGCTCTCAGCACTAGCTATGCAAAAGCAAAGTCATCCATGCCCTGGATACTTCGCACTAGAAACACCCAACTTACGGCGGCGTGCAGGGTTCCCACTCGGCTGTAAACCCGGGAGGGGGTGCAGCCTCGTCATCGAACCCGTCATTAGTTGCATAATCTGCAATAACTTCTTAACTGCAAACGTGAGCTTAAGGCTCAGCAAGACTAACCCGTCTCACTAGACATATGCAGGGGTGAATAGTAAACATATGTAAGGAATAGCATAAAGGACACGTCTAAAAGTGGATCCTTATAATCATGTTTGAAGTAGCACATGACATTCTTCAGCACGGCACATCATAGACTCCACAATCAAACAAGAAATGCTTTGCTGATGATATGACATGCCCAAAGCACATAATGCTATTACTGGTAAAGTATGGGGAAACTGTATACTTTTAATTGTGCTATCTCTAAGCCATACGAGATTGCAAAACAATTATAATGCAATACAACATATTCTCCTAACTTCTTCAGTATTTACTACATCACGACACAGTGAACAAGTGGTACTCTATTTATGCAACGGACGGTGATTGCAATCAGGACACACCCAGTCAACACGACACATACGCATTTCGGAAATGCCAGTGAGTACTTACAGTAGTACCTACACAACACTTCATTACAAGTCATATATGGCCACCATTCACCCAACACTCGAATGTCGAACCGGTCGATCCGTCACGAGCAGGAGGTCACTGCATGGGGTGTACTCTGACGTGCCCACTAGCTGATTTACACCTTGCTGCCCTCAACCCACGCCTATAAAACAGGACGAAATGCCTCGACAAACCAGTATCAAGCTACGTCAGTTTACTGGAGCCCATTTCTCCACTATGTCGCCGGTACAATTCAAGCTTGTCCAGCAGAGCCGCACACGACACGGGCCTTAATCGACACAGTCAGAGCTATACAACCAAGACCATCTCTTGTCGCTTCCTACTCATCTCTGACCAGTTCAATTTCATATTTATAAAACATTTCTTGATACAATTCATCGAGTGTGATAAAATCCTATCTCCCGAGTAGATTCCAACTACTCGACTTCTACTGGATCCCTATGAATATAAGCATGGCAGTTACTACACGAGTCTGTTGGCGATTATAACCACTCCCTGGGTTCTTTGGTCATGCAAGTGGATGTCAAACACCTTAAACTTATTGCACAAACATCTAAAGACGTAAGGTGAATGAAAACTGCAAAGACACTGTAAGGAACTTAAATGCAAAATGGGGCTTGCTTGAATGCGAGTCTGAGTCTATGATAGTTTCAGGGAGCTAGACTTCCAAAGATTCCGGCTGCTTCTCGACTTAAGTTACTACACATTATGCCTATACTATATATGAATGACTTTGAAAATAAATAATATGTTTAAGTTGACAAGCTAATATCTTGTGAATCAAATAAGATTATGATCTTAAATGGCTCTAGAACTTTTATTGTAGATACTATGGACTATAAGGGAGACTCTTGCAAAGAACAGGAGATGATCAAGGAAGTTTGTTGTCCCTAAAATTCCTAAAAGTATAAACCTTCTCTGAATTGTGCTTGTAACTCTGGAGGTCTATCATGGGTACCAGTCGTTGTACCATGTAGAGGGGGTCTCACTGGTTCTAGGAAAATTGGTTTCACAATTTTCTAAGCTTCCTACAGGGAGAAACTTATTTTACATGTTTGGAGAAATTTCTGAAATTGATTTTGTATTTTTCTCAGTTTTTAACTACATAGAGATTTGGAACACTGATCAACCCAGTAACTAAAGTCCAATGAAATTGAAATTGTTACTGGAGATCAAGTGTATTATTAAGAGTGTTCTGACCAAAATTGGAAATTTTCCAATGAACAGAACAGGTGTAATTAATTTCCCAAGCAGTTAGTTCAATGGAATTAATTATAAAAATTCTGGCAGTTTCATGTCTAATAAATTGCGTCACTGCAAAGTGGAGATTGAGATAAGTCAATCAAACTTTATTTGGAAATTTCTGAGCAATTCTACTAGGAGTAATGATTTTTAGAAATTTGGGTAAATCTTGGAATTATTTTCTAACGGGAAACTTTTAAATAAAGCAGTCGATGCCACTTCATTTAAATAGACCAATCGCAACTGGGCCACACCGCGGGACACAGGATTAACCCGCGCAGCTGCACTGGATCCTGAGCCGCAGCTGATCCGCGTTCTCGCACGCGTCGCTGACGCGCGTGGCCCGTGGCCTCCGTCTACCTCGCGACGCTCCGCTTGGCCGAGGCGGCGCTGCACCGACGAGCTCACCGTGATAGCTGCGTCGACCTCCATTCGACTTGGCTCTGACCGCCTAACCTTAGAATTGTCCGCACAATACGATGGTGAGGTCCAATCACGGCGGCGACGGCCGGAAATGGGGGTGCGACGACGGCGGCGGAGCTAGGGTTTTGGCCATCGTCGGAAGCGCATGGGGATGGTGAAAAAGGCTCGAGGAAAAGCTAGAAACATTCCTGGGAGCATGGGGATGCTTATTTGGAGGTGCATATGACATGGAATGGTCGGCAATGAAGACTTCGATGGTGAACCGCGGCTTCTCCACCGGCGGAGACAAAAACTCGGCTATCTCGGTCAACACTCGATGGTTTTCAAATCTTTTTGATCCGGAGTGTTCGCATGGAGATAGGCAGACTACCCTTAGCTATTGCCAAGATTTATTAGATGTAGAAAACGAATTAAATCCCTAACCTAGAGACATAGGTATGAACTATCATCGGGAAAAATGGAAATAAGAATGCTACAAGGCATGGCATGGCTTGAAACTTGGTGAGCATGCGTAAGGCGCGATTGCACACTTTTCTCTTATAGAAGTCGGGGCCTGTAGAGGCTTCCTCCGGTTTGTCGATGGTGGACGGAGATGGTCTTTTGGCGGCTTCACCGGTGGTCGTCGGAAAACTATGGAATACCGCGCAACTTGTTGAGAAAACGCCGAACCACAAGATGGAGAAGGTGCACAAGTAAGTTGTGCACAAGTTTGCTAAATAAATCACGATCGATCCTTGGCTAGATGGCAAGTTATCATCGGAATCTTGAGGGAAGGTCGCCGGCGCGCGAGCTGTGTAGAAACACGGCGTGGGGAGTAAAAACCGAGCAGGAGCTCGACGCCGGTGACCAGAGGGGTATAAATAGGCATAGAGGGACGAGGGGAGCTTGCCACGGCGCAAGCAAGAAGGCAGCTTGGTGGCTTGCATGCCGGGAGGTGTCGCCACCGAGCGCCACTGGGCACCTCGAGTGTGAGTCACTGGATAGTGGGTCCCACAGCCCCTTAAGCCTATCCTCTCTAGAACTTCAATTCCCCTACCAAACTTGATCCAAAAATCCTAGATTTTCGTGGAGAGGCTCAAATAAATATCTGGAATTTGATTCTGAAATCAAAACTTCAAATTGATCAAGTTTCAGTTGAAAATTCAAATTTGAATTTGAATTTGAGTTCAATTCAATGGAGCCACTGAATTAAATAGCAAATGAGTTTCAAAAATTGTGAAACTCCTTGGATAAGTCAAGCAAGTCATTATGATCATGATGGTGTGTTCAAATTTTATATTCAAATAAGTTTGAACAGTATTTAAAATTTGAACTTAAATATGGCTTGAGTTTGTTAAGCGTCTCAAGTAAATAGCAATTGGAATTCAAAAATCTTGAAACTTTGCAGGAAGGCTATTTAGAATATTATGAGGTAATGGAAAATGTATAGCCTCAGATTTGAATATTTTGACAGGGCCTAAATGTACAGTGCTATATTCAAATTAATATGAATATATTTTGTACTGCATAGTGTTTTGCCCTAGAAAAATCCATTCAAGAAAATCCAAATTTTGCAGGGAGGTCACTTGAATTTTCCTAGGGTCATTGGTGAAGTCCATCCCTTATGTTAATAAAATTTGGAGTATGAGGGAAAGAATTATGCTTGATGATATCAAGCTCATGTGTACAACCATAATTGACCTTTACTATGGTTGAAAATAAACTGGTAACTGAACTTCATATTAAGGAAAAGCTGGGATATTACATCTTGGTCCTCCAAGAAACAAAACACCATTGCCTTATCCACGGCCGAAGTGGAGTATGTTGCAGCCTGGAGTTGTTGTGCACAACTCCTTTGGATGCGACAAACTCTAAGAGATTACGGTTACAATATGAGCCGTATTCCACTCTTTTGTGATAATGAGAGCGCTATAAAGATTGCCCATAACCCAGTTGAGCACTCTAGGACCAAACATATAGACATCCGGCACCACTTTTTGAGATACCACTCAATGAAAGGAGACATAGCTATTTCCCATGTCAACACTGAAAAACAACTAGCGAACATATTCACCAAGCCACATGATGAAAAGCGTTTTTGCGAGCTCCAATATGAACTAAACATCCTTGATGCTCGGATTGAGGGTTGAAAACTTGCATACCTGTATGTATTCTTCAAAATATGTTGATTGTGTTGTGAAAATCATCTCTCTCAATTTTCTCCGATACACTATTTCAATTACTTGATCTTGATGAATTATGGTCATTGCTTGATTATTGTATGCTTATTGATCATATTCATCAAGATTACTTGATTGTTTTGGCCCCTTTTTTCTCTATAAGAACCTTCGAATATATATGCGAATGGGCTATTCAATTCTGTTCTGGTGACCACAGACTAGTCCGTGGTTATCAGGACTAGTCCGCACAATGCGGACCAGTCCGTAGAGTGTCCGGTAGTCTGGACTAGTCCGGTGGACCACGGTCTAGTCTTATTTTTTGACTCCATAACCCTAGATGCCGCCAAAACCTAATCTTCTTCATCCTCACAACCTGCCCCACGCTCTCTCTCCTCACTCGATTGCTCCCAAGGCGATTTCGTCTATTCTCCATAAAACCCCTCCAAGTTTTGGTGGAATTCGATCTCCATTGCATAGGGATTGAAGACCACAGACTTGTCTGCACCTTCAACACCTCCATCTCCAACAATCAAGGATCTTCGGTTAAATTTCCTCCCAAACCCTAGAAATTGTGATTTTCTTAATTGTTAACTAAATAGCCTAGTTCCTCTCGGTTAATACATGCCTCCTTGTTGTATTAAACTTATCTTGAACTAGTTTTGCATTGGGACTCACCATTTGTCGTCTAGTTAGGGTTTGAGGTGATGAACACCAGACTATTCCAGTCCATGTACGAACAAGTTCGGTCCCCCGGACTAGTTCGTACCTGTACACCGGACAATTCTGTTTTTTAACTGAACTCAACCCTGATTTCTCATTCCTCAATGCACCTCCTTGCCATCAATTCTTATCCATACATTGTGCAATGCTCTCTCAGGACAATGTCAAACGAGAACATCTCCGACTTTGATGATGAGATGGAACAAGGCTTGTTGCCGCGCGCTTCAGAGTCTCGTGCTCAAAAGAGGCAAGAGCATCCCTCCGAGCCGGCACCTTCCCCACCTCAGGTGCAGCGCAAGGAGCTTGCCAAGAAGTTGGCGTCCAAGGCAAAGGACGCAACTTGCTCTAGCTTGGCGGCTCTTCGCCAAGTGAAGGGCAAAGGAAAAGGAACTGCTTCGGGGCCGGTCGGCCCTCTCAAGATGCATGCTCCGAGGCGGGGAAACAGAGATCCCTCCGCGAAGAAGTTCAATGGCAAGGGAAGCGGTACTACTTCCAAACTCAGATTTGTGGATTGCTACAGCAGACCCAACAAGGCCGCAGATGCTAGGTTTCAGAGCAATTTTCATGCAGACTTCTACAGCTCGGTTTACCTTACCATGAAGACTCCGGTGGTCTGCAGCCAGTGGATCGACTAGAATCACTTTGAGAGGAAGAGCTGTTCAGCATTTGATGAGGTTATAAATGCAGTGGAGAGGCATGGACTGAAGGATCCGTTTGCCTTTAGATTTATCTGGAATGATGAGATCATTGCTCAGTTCTATGCCACTTGTTTCTTTGCCAGTGATGAGGAGGAAAGGGTGACTTGGATGACTCATGGATCCAAGTACATTATCACTTATGATGATTTTGCAAGACTCCTTCACCAAGAAGACATCAGCGATAATGAGTTGACTATTCACAACATTGGTGTCTTGAGCAAAGATAAGATGGACTTCCTCTATGACACTATCCTGATGTTCAATTCCCCCTCAACCAAAAACATGAGGCCCTTCTTCATGGTTCTCAACAGGGTGCTGAGGAAGACAATAGCACCAAAAGATGGGGATGCTGGAAGTGTCCAAGGTTAATTGAGGACCTTGATGAAAGTGATAAGCAAGAACAGGAAGTTTGACATATTTGACTATATCTGTAATGATATGGTCAACATCTCTTGCATGACGAACAGATCATGTGGCTACGCCCCCTGCTTGATGTTCATGATTGAGAAGGTTACAGGGATCGAGTTCGTGATGGACATGGAGCACACTCCCTTGAGGCCCCAGAAGCCTCCCCAAGCCAATGTCCAAGCTGCTCCATCTCCAGTGTCGAGTGAAGAGGCTCCAAGGAGAGCTAGAGGAGATGAGAGGACTGCCCCATCCACCAGGGCCGCTCCCCAAAAAGGGTCTCCTAGTGGAATCTTGAAGTACTTAGTAGCAATCTTTGCCTAATGCAAGAAGGCCGAAGTGAATACTCACAAGCTGAACAAGGCGAGGAAGGCAGATATGAGATATGTCAAAGAAAATGTCATGCATATTTGCAGAAGCTGGAGATCGAGCCTATTGGATCCCCAGTCATCTCTGAATATTCAACATCTAATTTCATTGAGCTCAGACCTTTGACTCCCTCCCAGCTTGCTTACTTTGGCATTTGGGGCACATCGAGTGGATCTTCTCCTCCTCCTCCACAGACGGAAGATGAAGATGAAGATGAGGAGAGAACTGACAGCGAGTAATGAGCCACTAGATCCCTCTCCTCCTTCTTTTTGGTGTCTTGATGCCAAAGGGGGAGAGATTGAGGGGGAGTCACTAGATTCTAGTTGTAGGTCGAGAGATGAGTGCTTCACTTGTGTATCTTTTTGTGTCTCCCTTGGGTTTTAAAACTTTAATACTGTTATCTCTATCTTTCGTATTGTGGTGTGATGGAATGACTTTGCTTATGTTATGAAAATTGTGTTTTGCCTTGAAATTGACATATATGCTTGATATTTGTATTTTAATGTCAATCACTTCATTCTCATCACGTTTATTGCTCACACTCACATAGTTTTACACCCCACCATAAAGAGTGCACATATGACCTATGTTTTCATTGCTTAACTTGTACATAACTCATATGTGCACACTTTATGAAAGTTCTGTATTTTTATCATATTTTGTGAAATCTCAATTGGTTGTCATCAATCACCAAAAAGGGGGAGATTGAAAGTGCATCTAGGCATCCCTTGTGGGTTTTGGTTGATTTATGACAAACAAATGAGATCCTAACCAAATTGTTGAGATGAGCGCAGGTCCTAAAAGAAATTATAATGAAAGCGCGAAAATAAAGGAGAATGAGGATCTATATGGAAAAGAGCTCAAGAGCTGAATAGATTAGATAATTGTGTATGGAGTGTTTTGGAGGAACACACCCCAAGAGCTCAATCACGAGAAAACTCACTCGCTGCACTAATTTATACGGGTTCGAACTAGTCTGATAATATCCGGACTAGTCCGATAACCTCTCTGTTCAAAATCGGACAAGTCCTCCCAGTGTGGACTTGTCTGCACGATCTGAGTCTATACAAACCGGACTAGTCCGATATCACCACGGACTAGCCCGATATCTTTCTGACTAAGATCGGACTAGTCCTCAACACTTCACATCATTGCACAAACATCGGACAAGTTCGATAATATCCGTACTAGTCCGATAACCTCTCTAACTAAAATCGGACAAGTCCTCCAAATGCGAACTTGTCCCCAATTGACTAAGGAGATCACCACATCCAGACTTGTCCGAAAATAACCGGACTAGTCCGAACGTTTCCAGAGCCTAAATCGGACTAGTCCGCTCTAAGTCGGAAAAGTCCGATCTTTCTGAGAACTTAGGGTTTCCTACACGCTGCACACCGGACTAGTCCGGACTCCACCTCGGACTAGTACGGACCCTCAAAACCCTAACGGTAACTTTTGGAAACACCATATAGATAGATGTGCACGACCCTACTTTCAACACACTCGAGTCCCTGCGCCATCACACCCTCCAAGAACTTAGAAAACACATCTCTCTACGCAATTCAATGCAAGAAAGATCAAATCCTTGAGGGTTCATATTTGATCAAAGGAGAGACAAGATTCCACACATTTAAGCTCTTGGGTTTGATTCTCTAACACACTCCTGTTGTTTCATTGTTGATTTAAAGAGTGTGTTCTTGGTGGTGTTTGATTTGTAATCTAGAGGAGCCCTCAACTTGTGAGAAGGCCCCTTGAACTTGGTGATTTACCCTTTGTGATAGTGAAAGAGAATTGTCCTTTGTGGCAATTCGACGAGGTTAGGGTCATTGAAGACCCAGTCTTTTTGTGGGCTCCTCAACGTGGATGTAGGTTGCCTCTGTTGGAACCGAACCACGGGATAAAAATCTTGTGTCTTCACTTTGTGCATTTTGTTCTTACTTTTAATTGATATCTAGGGTTTTACTTGATCTTGTTCATATTACATTAAAACATTGAATATAAGGTTAGCTTGTGCAATGTATAATTTCCTAGAAGTATTACACTCTAATTACAAGTTATTTCCGTTGCATAGAGTCTAGGATAGAGATAATCGGTCAAACTTGATCGATCTAGTCTGCACGCACCAGACTAGTCTGCACTCTACCGGACTAGTCCAATTTCCTAGTATTCGAGCAAGTTGCTAAGTGTTGCAGGTTCTGACTAAAATTCAAAAAGGCCTATTCACCCCCCCTCTAGGCTGCATTCACACCTTGGTCTGACGCAGGGGCTATTCGGGTATTCACTACCCAGCCAGACAACAGATGACCCTCGATCTGTGTGCCATTTCCTAGTCCACCATGCCCTCCATGGATCTCCAGGTTTTCTCATGTGGCAATTACCAGAAAGGTAGGGCGAGTCCCGCCTATACAGATTCTGTGGTTGTACGAAATCACTATGTTGAAGTCAAATGAACTGGTCCTAATATTAGTGAGGCGGCTCCATCTGTCCTTGGCAGAAGGACTAGTCTAGAACACACAGCATCAAACTAAACTGAAGTACTCAACATAAGGATAGTACAGAAAACATGGTCATCGGACTATTACTGAAGCACTCAACACTGATCGGTGGGTTAGACCGAATATGCAGCCACAACTAATATACCTCTTAGGGAGCCCGCGACATCCCATCGCCATACCCGCATCGACCACCCTCCCCCTTCTCACACACAGTTCATTAATCACCAACCCATATCCTAACTCACACCACCAAACACTTTTTAACACGTTTGACAATCATGTATATAGTGTGTAGTTGTTCACCATGCAAACATCACAGAGGTTCCTAAGTATAGTATTAACAAGGAGGTGCTCACATTGCAGCTATAGTACAGTGATGAAGCTGTTAGGTTGTGATGGGGTTTTGTTGTCTAGGTCAAGGAGGGGATTGTGATAGTCACTGCTATTATCCCGTAATTGATGTAGTGTCTTGTTTCAAGCCGTTGATAGCGAGTAACTATCATGTTACTGTTTATCGTTGGCTAGTAACTAACACCGATACTTAGTCATCGACATAGCTCATGCTACCACATTTGAAGTGGTTCATAACATAGCAACGTTTTAAAATAGACATACATTCATGCAATGAAAACAGGCAATAGGTGCGATTGCAAAACATAGGTAAAATATGAACAAGGAGTTAGAGCTTGCCTTTATAGTGGTTTATCGAAGTCCTTGTCTTGTTCTCATGATCCGGGTCTTTAATATCCCCTTCGTGAACTCTCTGATTACTAAGTATGTAGCTACGTGAAGAAAATACGTTCATCGTTAAAGATCCAAGAAATCCAAATAAAACTCCAATAGATAAACAATCATTGATTAACATGGTTTCTAAGATCCTAAAATGTTTATTGGAGAATATGTCATTGTACTGGTGGCTTATTTTGAAATATTACTATTTCTTTGGTCAACCAAATGGTCATTGGAAGGTTATGACGATCTTATCGGTCTTCTAGTTATTTACAGAGTTTATGGCCATTATGAATGATTCACTTGTTTATGTTATAAATTACTTATGTTACGGTCAACGAGTTAGCCATAACTTCTACGAAACTTCTTTATAATGATCTATCTTCACAATAGTATATTCACTAAAATTCTTCTAATGTAAGACTCACTTATTTTGCAGTCTAAGCATTGGTTGTAATATTCTTGAGCCAACTCAATATTTGAATAACGACTAGTGTAGGACTCATTAACTTATATTATTTCTAAATCTATTGATTTCATAATGTGTTTTAAAAGTGATAAACCTAGTTTAGAACTTCATTAGTGTATGGCTATTAGGACTTCCAGGAATTGCTAGTGAAGGTTCCATATTGTTTAGAGCTTACATGTGAGTTTCTATTATCCCATAGCAATCTATTTATTTTCCACATGACACTAGGTAGTTCATTACCCTTTATTTTAGTTTAATCAATTACTATCCTAAGGTCCTAGTAATATATTCTTATGATTATTTAGAAAGTGATTTATGGAGAGATTATTTACATGTGAGCTTCTTTGTGTATTTTACTAATTATGATTATTCACTTGATTTCCCTATGGGAATGACAATGAATTCCCTGTTTCATATTCCATATTAGTCAATTTTACTTACAATATATTTTATATTCTTAGCAATGTCTTCTAAGATTTTCAGGTAATTATCATTTAGGGATCTTGTTTATTTAGGCTTTCCACAAACCATTGATAATTTGACTAATTTTCCATAATGAGGATAATTATTTTACCACTCCAAATCTTATAATGGTGGAACACTTAGTTGCATTATTAATTCTAATTATTATCCCTAATACTTTTTAGATGTTTATTTTGGTGGGTTTATCAAATTGAGATGCTATATATGGATTTTTCCCATTTCCTAATTAATCGAATGATTTTATTAGCTAACACCAAGTCTCACTTTTCTACAATTTATTTTGCCACTAGTTAATAATTTTATGTTATGATAATCATTATATAATTGTAGGGCACTCGTTGACAATTATTTTCTTAAATTATTATCAATTTAGAGCATTAACATGACATCTTTTAATTTCTTAATTATTATATCTTTTTAGGTAGGCTAATGATATCTACCACAATATATACACCTAATTTCCTCTATCAGTAACTCCTAATATGTTCTATAAGCAATCGGGATTTTTTTAGAACTTTCTATTATCAGAAATGCATTTTCTAAAAGTCTGAGTATAGTAAGCAAGTGGCTCTAGCAGTTTAGATACTGGAGCAATGGCTGACTTGTGGGAACCTGCTCTAGGTGTGTGCACATATCAACATTCTTTGCCTGTGCTCTAGATGACGAGTGGGTCCGGATAGTGAGTGTCTGTGTGCCTCATGTGCATATGAACCTGGTGCACACAAGCGTGAACCGCGAGGTTGCACGTGTGGTGCTGACTGGGTGGCGATGCGGGAGCGTTGTCTTGCGTGGCACCCACGTGGCGGCCACGTGTGCGCCCATGCTCGCTATGGTGTCCGAACATGGGAGGTGGGGAAGAGCCGGCCAGAGCCCAGAGACAATGGCGACGACGGTTCACCGTGACTCTTCGAGTAGGCACCGTTTTTCTCCCAATTGTGTTGTCATGCATGTGTGCTAGAATGTCCGGTGCATGCGACACACTTTCCCGTGCCGGAGCAGCCTCGATGGTGGCCAGTGGCGGTAAGCGGCGGTGAGGGCGGCCACGTATCAAGGAGGCAGGGGCTTGCGGGATAATTCGAGGAAATAGCCAAATCTGCACGGAGCTAGGGTTGAGTGGAGTGAGGTGGCGCATCAGTCTGCACCGGAGCGGCTCCGACGGTGACTGGCGCCAAGCAGTGGCGGCCGTGCACGATGGCATATCATTGGTCTACGTGGGCTTGCGAGCTCTCGGCAACTCGGTGAGTCGGGAACGTGTTCCTGAGCATAGGAAGTGTAGCAGGGTGCTAGGCCTAGCCAGGGAGATGCCCACGGCGGCCGTCGATGTGCACCGGCGGCAAGGGAAGGCGGCACACGGCGGGGGCGAGCGCGGGTGCTAGCAACCCTGCTCCAAGCAGCTTAGAGGGTTCGAGAGAGAGAGAGAGAGAGAGAGAGAGAGAGAGAGAGAGAGAGAGAGAGATAGAGAGATAGAGTGGCATGCACTCGAGTACTCAGTCGAGCTGGGAAATGCCACATGGCTTCCGGCGGCTATGGTGTGTGGCGGCGCCGATGAGGGGCCATCGAGATCTACTCGGCGGTAAGATAAGTGACTAGAAAACATGTGTTTTGCGCGTTCTACCAAATGGAGAAACAGTGGGAGTGTTTAATTGTATTACAATTGCTCAGATGGGTTGGAACGGTCGAGGTCGCCGGCGGCGAGGAAGAAAGTGGGGAATGGCAAAATTCCGCTCGTTGACTGTTGCGCAAGCTCGGTGGTGTGCGGTGAGAGTGAGAGGGGGCTGTTCTCATGCGAATGGAGGATGAAGGTGTCCTTTTATAGCCGTAGGGAGGCGGTAATCGGCGTAGGCAACCAACTCTGCGTTTGGCGCGAGCAGAGGTGATTCGTTGGAGTTCCTTGGCGCGTGCGCTTCATCGAGGCCATGATGGCGAGGAAGGAAAATGTGGGAGGTGACCAAGGCGGTGCAGCAGAGGGCACAGGGGCGCTAGCGGCCTCCTCGCGGCATCGCGTCGCGGGTTTCCCGGATGGCGATCGGTCTGGAACGGGCGGTAGAGGAAGAAGAAGGTGGTTCACCATTTGGGCTGGGCTAGGCCGCACGAAGGGAGGCACTGAGCCTGGATAAGGAAGGAGGAGGGGAAAGGGAGGTGGGCCGGCTAGCTGGGCCGCATGCTGAGAGGGAAGGAAGGGAGCGGGCCGCGCAGGGAGAGGTTGGGCTGTTTTCCTTTTTCTTATTTCTTTATGTTTTCTTCCTTTTTTTTTTCTATTTTAATTTCCACTTTTTTACCCAATTCAAATCCAATTTGAATTTAGATTTAGTTTACAACAAATTATCTTTGTTCAAGTAGTTTTGTATTAAAAAAGTTTGTTTTTCATTCGATTTAATGTCTGTCACTTGATTATAATTAAATTGTTCATTGTGCATGTATACACGTACATACCACTTATTTATTGTTATTATTTTTCTTTGCTAGTTTTAGATTAATTACCAAAACCAACTATTGTACTTTTGGCCATATATATTATCGATTTTCTTTCGAACTTGGTTTGCCTTAAGGTCCTCTAATATTCAATTAATTGTCTGCTCTCATTATTTATCTTTGGGTTTTGTATTAAGGTTTGGTACATATATTTCTACATGTTTTTATCTAAACAGGTACCCTACATCTGTTTCTACAACATATTGAGTTGGTAAGAACAGATTACATGGTTGGGCTGTACACGGTGTGTATGTATTTGTAATTGCAATCTTATAGACCCCAATTTTTATTAGTCACTAATTTTTGTTCAAGATCATTAAAAAATTTAAATTCGGAGCCATTTTTAAAAGTTTCAAATGTTGGGCTGTGACAGATCTACCCCACTTAGATAGAATCTTGTTCTCGAGATTTGAAGGTTGTCTTAGGTAGGGATTTATTTTCTAAAGTTATCTTCACTGCCTTGAGATGGTCATTCCGTGATTTTGACATCATTGTATTGTAGTTCTCTTGTTTACCATGCCACAAGGTGGAGTATTTGTACAGCTAGTTCTCGATGTCCAACATTGGATTGTTGGTCCATTGCATCAAGCGGTACTTGCACCTAAGGGTTTTTTGCCTATCCATTCGAGGTATTGGGCCTCGGTTGTATGATACTAGGGTTGCATTCATCGTGTCACTTATCCTCGAGGTCTGACTCTCATAGGCAGATATTTGTTTGGACCTCTTATTCCTCTTGGTGATGTTCACCATTGATTTTTTTATCCTTGGGAATTTCCACGGTATATCGCTTGTTGGTATTTGGTTAGTCCATAGAAGCTTGGTATTTGGTTAGTCCATAGAAGCTTCATATCCAATGACATTAGTAGGCTGCCTTCAAATTGTAACAAATTCATTCCTTTTTGATCAACTACTATGCCTTTGACTTTCGATGTCAGTCAAGAGAATGCATATTGCTGGCCCTTTCAAATGCTATCTTGCCCATAGGACTCAAGAAGCAGACTAATGCGTTTGTAAGTACGAAGGGCGTCACTGTGGAAACTCGTATTCCCACATTGGGTCGCTAGCACTGGCTTCATGATGTGAGCATATATGATCTTGAATTGGTATTAACTTGATCCCGAATCACGGGTGTACCTAACTCTCTTAACTGTTTAAGCAAGTCATCAACTCATGGTGACAGGTATATTCACTTCTTCATCCGATGTTCGGTAGACAATGCACGTCCTGAGCTTGCTTTCTTTCTGCTTGACCACCACACTGGTGTTGCCTAATATGATGAACTTAGTCAGAAAATCCCTTCTTGTAGCTTACAGGTGTGTCTCTTGTGTTTGATCATTCAATATGTGTCCATCTAATAGGATCTCTTTGCCCTCAGTGTTACTTTGGGTGTTGACGAGGTCACAAACTTTAGACCTATGTATGCTTCCGGTCCTTGTAATCCTTCCAGATCTATGTCTGAGCATGTATACATTTTCGACACGCGTTCCTTGGCATAGCTTCCAAACTATGTGTCACGAGTTCCATGGAGCTCTTGCGGCTGACTTCTTATTGCTATCTCTACATCATTTACTGTAGTAAACTTGCAGTTGGCAGATGGTGTATATCCTTCCGGTGTGCGAACCAATGCATGAGGGTATGATCCACACCGTTTGTCTTATGGGCTTTTAGGTCTGTTAAAATCCTACCCCACTTAAATAGGATTTTAACTACTATGTTTTTTTTCATTAGTGCAGGCTTATTATTATTTATATATTTATATTTTATTATCTAGAATTTTGGTTTGTTTTGTTTGCTTTATTTATGTATTTAATTATTTCTTAATTGACTTTAAGGGTTATTTGGAGTTCTTGGATTGAGATGGGGTTCCTGCATGAGCAGTGTGCTCATGGTGTGCTTCAACAGGGATAGGCTTCTGAATGGATATTTCGTTGATCCTCTAGGAAGAGAGGAGTGAAAGATTTTGTTTTAGTCATTATTATTATCCTCACGTATATACGTATGTTTGCATATATATATATATATATATATATATATATATATATATATATATATGTGTGTGTGTGTGTGTGTGTGTGTGTGTGTGTGTGTGTGTGTGTGTGTGTGTGTGTGTGTGTGCGTGTGTGCGTGTTAAATTTTATATTGTGTATTCTTATTGGTGCACTATATTTGATATACATATAGGAATACGTGTGTGGGTATATAAAAACACATAACCCATATGTATTTATTTTATTAAACACCTAACCTATCTTCTGTTTGATTATTGATATGTGTTTGCATTAAAGCACACAATTTCACTCAATCCAGAACCATATGAAAACATGTGAATCACACCCACACATAACTAGATAACAAACTTATATATTATACTATTAATCGTTCTATTCGTGGCTTACTCTAGGTCACTATAGGCTAAGCTATTCCACTCATGGCCACTACAGTCATTCTGGGATTCTATCGATGTGGCTGAGGAACGTATGGTTGCACATGGTTGCTCCTTCATTAAACCTGATGTCGCTCTTGATGCGTGTCGATGACCTCTTCGAGTAGCCTTAGTAGAGTAATTGCTTCCTATATCTTTACATACTCTCTTGAGTTGATTAGGAGGTTGTTTGACTGATCGAATCTTCGAATGGTCCAGCACAGACGATGCATGGTTCCAACTTTGCGTATCACGTGAGCTTCCATCTTTCTCTCGGGCGACCAAGGTGTGTTGGGTTGAGGTCATTGACACCATCAAAGGAAATAAATTAAGTTTTCAACTTAGAAGGAGATATGTGCAGAAGGAACATAAAGGAGATAGAGACCATTCATAAATAGTTTTATACTTTCAAAATATATGTTCAGGGTATACGATGACTGTAGGGTTTTGTCCTACGGCCATGTATGGCTCTGATACCACTCTATCAGGACCCAACTTCTGAGGGCCACTTGTGCCTCTCGTACCAATCCCTGGATCAGTAGTTGGTACGCACAACAGAATAGATCAAGATCCATACAATGATTATTTATATATAATCAACATAAGTCTTACAAACATGATCTAGATTACATTGGATGTGGTCGGAGATGACCATCAAAATAGATAAAATCCTCAAAACAGCTAAGCAGAATGGTGCCCTGCTCAACAGGCAGACATAGGAAGTAGGACTAGACCTCACCGTCATCCTCACACGCTTCAACTTCTTTGTCTTCTGATAGACCACATGTAAAGCAAGAGTGAGTACATAAGGTACTCTGCAAGGCCTAACACTACTCATGGGGAGGTGTTTCATGCATTGGGGCTTGTAGCAAGGAGAGACCATACGGCTTAGTTTTGCTGAAAAGCATTTTATGCAAGGTTCTCTTTGAAAAGAGTTTTGCAATAAGAAGGAGAAGTAGTTGAATCAGAATTATTATAGTTGGCGGGCTCTAGGGTAGTTTCAGACCATCCC
The DNA here is from genome assembly GCA_036927565.1 of Tuctoria greenei. Taxonomy (NCBI): domain Eukaryota; kingdom Viridiplantae; phylum Streptophyta; class Magnoliopsida; order Poales; family Poaceae; genus Tuctoria; species Tuctoria greenei. The sequence continues at coordinate 103,615,560 of JAYESD010000006.1, read as the reverse complement.
ACTAGTTCCCTCGCTATTAGATGAGTCTTCAGAACCATGGCCTTGACGACTCCGGCACACATGCCGACACTTTCCCATAACAATTTGGTTTGGCTTAAGATCCTCAAATGTTAGATTAATTGTTTGCTCTCATTATTTATCTTTGGTTTTTGTATTAAGATTAGGTACATATATTTCTACATGTTTTTATCTAAACAAGTAACCTACCTCTGTTTCTACCACATATTGGGTTGGTAAGAATGGATTTCATAGTTTGGGTTGCACACGGTGTGTATGTATTTGTAATTGTAATCTTATATACCACAATTTTTATTAATCACTAATGTTTGTTCAAGATTGTTCAAATTGTGGGCTGTGATAATACTTGTAGCTCAGGTAGCTATTGTTCACCTCAACTTTACCAAGGACACTTGGAGGTGGGAATTAAATCAAAAAAGGGCTTTTGTCGATCAAATCTATGTAATTTAGTGAGATGGTAGAGACTTGTAGCTCAAGTAGCTCATGTTCCCCTCAACTCTACTGAGGGCACTTGAAGGTGAGAATTAAATCAAAACGGGCTTTTCTCGATCAAGTCTATGTACACATCTCACTCTTAACAAATGGGAATATGTGTAGAAACAGTATGTTCTGGTTATCCAAAATACCACTAAAGATCAAGGTTTTTTGTGGTATTTAATGCGGGAAGTAATTCTTATAAAAGACAATTTAGTGAGACGTAACTGGGAAGGTGATGAAAAATGCATGTTCTATTTCCAGAATGGAACTATTCAACACCTTCTCTTTGATTGTCATTAAGCTAAATTTCTTTGGAGAATTGTAAGCATTACTTTTAACATTTATACACCTTCATCTGTTTCTAACATGTTCAGTCGCTTGTTACATTCCTTCGCTAAAACTCTCAGGAAACAGCGCTGCTGCAGCTCTTTGCTGGGCGATCTGGACATCCAGGAATGACTGTGTTTTTGATAATGGTCCTATGAAAAATTATCTGCATGTACTTTTCATGGGAACACACTGGTGCCGCACCTGGGCGTTACTGCAAAAGTCTGAAAATGAAACTAACAACATGAGGAGGGCTTTCTATTCTTTGAAAGCTACCTGGGCGTTACTAACAACACCAGAAGAATTTGTTTCCAATAAGATCTGTTATTTTATTCTTTTGTTTGGATATGTTGATCAGCCATGTAATTTACGGACTCTTGTAAGATGTTGTTTATTTGTGGCCATAACCTCATCTTGAGGGGGAGGTCGGTTTAATCCATAATCTAAAAAATTATATAGCACTTTCTATCATTCATAATACAACTGATCTAATATGTATGCATAAAAACAATGACATAAACACCTCTGAACAGGATGTGGTGACGATAGGGAGTGAGGCTGTACTCAAAGATGATGAGACACAGGGTAATGCTGACAATAACCTGGAGTCCATGATGGAGATAGGGCCGTACCAGAAGCATCACCTTCACTCTCTTCAGCGCGGCGCAGCAAGCACAGGGCTTGTTTGTGTGAAGAGACCTCACTAGAAAAAACTGAAAAACAGAAGGCAACGAAAAATGAATGTCAGACTTCCTCGTTTTTTGTACAGTTTATATGTTCATTAATAATCAATTACAAAGTGTTGGAATTAGGGCGGGATATGATAGACAAACTTCCTTGGATGCTGTGGTTAAATTGAATAAAAAATGAACATGATAGATTACTGGTGAACATAGAAAATGATGAAAAACAATCTGCTTTGGACTTAGAAGAGAAACAGATGCAGGACGAAGAAGAACTGGATAATTTTATTCTAAACGATATATGCTCTGATATTTTACAAGATGTGGTTGACACTAGTAGTGATCATGATAATCCTACTGCTAGTGTAGAATTAATATCCAGTAGGGTTGTAAAAAATAAGAGGAGGATGGATGCCCGCAAACATATTTAAAATGAAATCTTTATTATGGAACATCGACGGGTTTAGAGACCCGAAAAAATTTAGATTTATTTCATACCTTGAAAAAGATTATAGGCTAGGCTTCATATGTATTTCAGAAATGGGGGCCAATGATTTTATCCCGTCTTTTTTTAAACCTCCCTGTGGGCAGAGATTAAATTTGGCATTGAAAAAAAACCACATGGTATATCTGCTGGGGTGATTTGGGTATTGAGTTAAATACCTTCCACTTCGGATCCATAGATGAATGGGATTATTACATCAAGTTTCATTTTATGCAATAAATCAGACAATTTTAAATGAGCATTGATTTTAGTATATGAACCATCACAAAATCAGTATAAAGATAAATTCCTTGTGGAGGTTGTCAACATGTGTTCGAAAGAGACCTTACCAATAATTTGTGGTGATTTCAACATACAAAGACACCCGAATGAGAAAAGCAAAGATAATTTTAACCGTAGATGTCCCTTTCTCTTCAACGCTGTCACGACGGGTTGGACCTAAGAGAGATCGAAATGTCTGGTAGATAATATATGTGGGATAATGCAATGTGAAACCCGACGTATGATAAACTAGACAAGATTCTGGTCTCCACGGAATGGGAAACCAAACATCTGTTAGCCACAGTGAAGGCACTCACCAGAAGTGTATCAGACCACACGCCCTTGTTGCTGGATGACAGGGTAACATCTTTAAATAACTACACTCCTACATTCAAATTCAAGTTAGGGTGGTTACATAGAGATGGTTTTAGACCCATGATTCAGTCAATATGGGAAACAATGGTCTATTGTAACATCCTATGGATACATGGCAAAGAAAAATAACGAAGATTTGCCAATATCTTAGAGAATGGGCAAAGAACACTAGTGGAGCGTACAAAAAAGAAAAAAGAGAGATCTAGATGCGTTGGATGTTTTGGACAAAAAAGCTGAGTCCTTATAATTAGATCTTGATTAGATAATTCTAAAGAAAAATCTTATGACAAATTGGCACAACTACTGAGAGAAGAAGAAATAAAATTATACCAATGAGCTAAGACGAAGGATTTATTGGAAGGTGATGCAAACACTAAATACTTTCATTGAGTGGCCAATGGAAAACCTAGGAAGAATAAAATCTACCATCTCTAAGAGGGGGATAATCAAATAATACAGCGACACAAACATATGAAATACATTGTCAAGTATTACAAAAAAACTCATAGGTTTTTCAGATGGAGCAGAACAAAGCACCCAGACCTGATGGATTTCCTGTCGAGTTCTATCAGGCTTTCTGGGATGTGATTAATGCTGATCTAATGGCTTTATTTCACGAATTCCATGCTCATAAAATGCAGGCATTTAGATTAACTTTTGGTACCATAATTTTAATATTGAAAAGCGTAGAGGTAGTAAAAATAGAACAATGCATGCCAATTTGTGTATTGAATGTGAGATTCAAAATCATCACAAAAGTGACCACCAATAAAATTCTGACAATTGCCTAACAATTCATCAGCCATGCATAGACAGCTTTCTTACCTGGTCTAAATATAATGGAAGGCGCAGTCATAGTGCATGAAACTATACATGAATTGCATATGAAAAAATAGAACAGAGTTATTGTGAAGACAGATTTTGAAATGACATAATACAATGTGAACTGGTGTTTTGTGCGCTAGGCATTAGAGCTGAATGGATTCACACCTCTATGTTGTGATTGGATTGAACCGGAAATGCAAGAAGGGCTTGTCAGTATAAAAGTAAATGACTAGATAAGTGAAATTTTCCAAACCAAATGAGGATTACGACAAGGAGATCCGTTGTCGCCAATTCTCTTTAATATTGTGGCAGACTTGCTAGCCATGATAGTTAATAGAGCAAAAGAGAATGAGATGATCTCAGGAGTGATTCCTGATCACCTTGTGGATGACGGGCTATCGATCCTGCAATATGCAGATGATACCATGATCTTCATGGATCATAAGTTGGAAAAAAAAACATAAAAATTGTTGTCGTGCGCTTTTGAACAGCTCATTGGACTAAAAATAAATTTTCACAAAAGTAAAATATTCTGTTTTGGTGAGGCTCGTACCACTGAATAACCATGTGCTTAAATGTTTGGATGTCGACCTGGGACTTATCCGCACAAGTATTTGGGTATCCCCATGCATTAGAGGAAATTGCACAACAGGGGTTGGAAAATGATCAATGATAGATTTGAAAAGAAATTAAGCAGTTAGAAAGGGAAATATCTATCTATGGGAGGACGGTTAATACTGATCAATTCAGATCTTGCAAATCTGTCTATGTTTATGCTCTCTTTCTTTGAAGTACCCATAGGAGTCCTATAAAGACTAGAAAAGGTCTAGATTATTTTGGCATGGGTACAACCATAAGAAAATGTATCCGTTAGCTTGCTGGGATGTGGTTTGTCAGGTGAAAGAGCAAGGTGGATTGGGTATTAAAAACTTAGACATTCAGAACCAATGCTTATTAAGTAAATGGTTATCTAAATTAATAAAATGAAGATGGAATGTGGCAAAGACTATTAAAACAAAAATATGTGAGACAGAATCATTGGTCAAATACAACATAAACCTGGAGACTCCCATTTTTGGAGTAGTCTTATGAAGGTTAAAGAAATTTTTTGAAGTTAGGAAAATTCCATGTCAATAATGGTTGCGCTACTAGGTTTTAGGAAGATAAATGGCTTGGGAATTTTACTTTCAAAGATAAATTACCCTCTCTTCATAAAATAGTTACACACAAACATGCTATAATTGCACGTCTTTAGTACTATTTCCCTTAATATTTCTCTCAGGCAGGGACCGGTAGACAATAATTGTGTGTGATGACAACATAGACCGGTAGCTTTGATAGCTCATGTGCGTCTGAATAATACAGATGATGTACTGAGATGGGAGTGCCTTGATTATGAATGACAATGTGAGAAGAAATATTATGTTATGGTCGTCTAAATTATCAATAAAAAATAAGATGTTTATGTGGTATCTAAATCGGGAGGTGATTCTTACAAAAGATAATCTAGCGAAGCGTAATTAGGAGGGTGATAAAAAATATGTTATCTGTTCGCATGATGAGACCATCCAATGCCATCTTTTTTATTGTCATAATGCTAGATTTTTATGGAGAGTTGTAAGCATTACTTTCAATATTACGACACCAACATCTGTTATTGACATGTTTAATGATTGGTTGTCTTCATTCCACAGCATACTTAGGAAAAAAGAAATTTAGTGGCTGCTGCAGCTCTGCGCTATGAAATTTGGTTACCAGGAATAATTGTGTTTTTGACAAGTCCCATGTAAAATTATCTGTTGGTACTTTTCAGGGGTACTCATTGGTGTCCCACGTGGGTGTTACTTCAAAAGTATGAAAAGGAGACAAAAATGATGAGGATGGTGTGCTGCTCCAAGGAGGCCACGTTCATAAGTTATTTGCTCGATTTGGTTGATGTTCCAGTCGTAGGCTTACTTTTTTAATAAATTACTTTGGTTTACCTCTTACTGTTGTTGGTAAGGGCAAAGCAAACCACTCATATCCTGATTTTTTTTTGTAAACTCTTTTTGTAAACGGTAGGCCATAACCTCATGTTTTGAGGGAGGATTATTTCCATTATCTAGAAAAACAATCTGGTTTTTACTAATACCTTCGGGAAGAGGCAATCTCATCTAGTGACCTTTAATAGTGTCCAACACTCTAGCTACTTTGACTTTCTTTTCTAGGGGAAGGGAAAAGGGGACTTATTTATATTGTAAGGTGATATCTAGAGAGTATTGTAATACAACATATTATATAGTTTATTTTTACTTTAATGTACATGTTTTGTTATGTAAATGTACCAGAATCACAATAGCAAAGTGATGTAAGTTGAAAGATGAAGCACAATAATCTTTTTAGGGGAGGAAGATCATAGAAGGACCATAAGGTGAAGATGAAGGTGCGGATAAGATGTGTGTGAAGATGGCAAATTGTGTTTGAAATGTATCTAGGTGTATGTGTTGGTAAATAGACAGTACGCTACTCTAGAAACTCTACTGCATCACCCAAGAGACAAGCGAGTAAAGAGGTCACAATCTTTACCACTAGACACCCAGCGCAGCGGACCGTAGATGGATGTTGATTTAAGGGAAGTAGACGATCACGTTTGTCTCCTCCTTGTACTCGTCACGGCAGCGATATCACGTTACCGTAGATCATCTCCTCCTCGTCCTCATCAAAGCAATGTCATCACGCCGCTGTGGCCGATTAGTGTAGTAGTAGCAACGCCTCTACAAAGTCCACTCGTACAGGGAGGAACATCGTGCGCTGGTGTGCTAGCACCGTTCACACGGTAAGGGTTTTTGTGTGAAGCTTGTGAGGGGTGGCGGCTAGGGCTGTCACGTGGTGGAGTAATTCGCCCCTAACCCTACCTATCATATTTATAGGTGTGTTATGGTTTTTAGGTCGTAGTCCCATTAGTACCCTAATCACTTGTGGATCAATTATCCAACATTCCTTACTCGAAATTCTTATGATTGCCTCTTGGGCATATCACCAACAATCTTCCATTTGCACTAAAGATAATCACGTAGGAAAGCTTTTCAATATTCTAACACCTTAAGTGTGTGACGCGTTAGGTTCATGTGCAATCAACTGTGAATGTAAACCATTTCCAAACCACAAGTCAGGAGATGTACCTAGCAGGACATACTAACTCCCGAATGTACATAAATATCATATCAGCTGAACCTAGATACATTGAGATGTTATTCCCTTTGCCACATGATACCAGTCAAGCTCAAGGCAAGATAAGTGTCATGCTTGTGATAGCTCGACCATTCACTCGATCAAATAGCGGATTCACTCTATGACTAACTTTTAGTCATTGTGATTAACTCTTTAATCACCTTGTCATGGCCATACTTATTCCAATCCAACTACCTCGAAGGGCTCAGAGATATCTCGCCTATTATATAGGAGGGGCAAATCCCATCTTGATCCGCTCACATCCCATTCCATGTTTCATTATATACCAAAGACCACTTTTATGATTACCCAGTTACAGAGTAGCATTTGGAAGTCTCAAAATACACAACGACACATATGAGAGACAATGGCGATCTCACGTCTAAGGATCTAACATGTGTATCACTCAAGACCAACTGATGGCACATAGAAAATAACAATCCCAGCAGTGTCTCAGAGTGTGTCAATCCAACACCATGTTCACCAACATTTGCTCACATTATTAATTTCATATCTTTATATCTATGATCCATTAAACATGATCATTCACTAATACATGTGCTAGTCCGTGTGTCATCATTATCTCATATAATGATATAGACTAGGGATCATTTATAGTAACATTAAAATTAACAAAGAGTTTCACGAACAAGTCACATACTTGATAATCGATGTAAATAATGATTACTCATATAACAATTTACTTAACAGTATATAAACATAGCTATGACACAAGTCTTCTACATACACACTAGGATCACAAATGTAAGTATCTAATACTCATAGATCTGGTGTGCACCTCATGCTTAGATTGTGTAAGAGGCTTTATCAACGGATGTGCCACATTCAAATCCATGTGCACCTTGCAAGTCTTCACATCACCTCGGACGATGATCTCTCAAATGAGGTGATAGCATCATAGTATATGTTTGGATCTTTTGTGTGATCTAGACTCCTTTGCCTGTGCAATGACTCCACTATTGTCACAATAGAGATTCACATGATTGGACACACTAGGAACAACACCCAACTCAAAAACAAATTTTCTAATCCAAATAGCTTCCTTTGCATCTTCATAAGCTGCAATGTACTCTGCATCCATCGTTGAATCTACTACTATATCTTGCTTGAAACTTTTCAAGCTCACTACCCCTCCATTGAGGCAAAACATAAAATCAGAATGCAATCTCAAATCATCCTTGTATTTTTAGAAGCTAGCACTGGTGTAACCTCTTACAACGAGATCTTCTTCACCTCCAAACATTTGGAACACATCGTTAGTTCTTCTTAGGTACTTAAGGATGTTTTTAACAAGTGTCGAATGAGCCACACCATAATGTGATTGATACATGCTTATGACGCTTAGAGCATAGGATACATATGGGTGTGTTCATAGCATGTCATACATGATGGATCCAATAGCCGAAGCATAAGGAATCACTCTCATCCTCATCAGATGTCGAAGGAATATTGCATAAGAAAACTTTCTTAGAGTAATACAATGTGACATTTGCTAGAAACCCTTCTTGGAATATTTCATATTGAACCTATTCAATATCTTGTCAATATATGTGTCTTGTCTTAATCAAATTAGCCTTTTAGATCTATCCCTATATTGAGAATTTTTTTTCTGAATGAGGACTTAACATCATCAAGCACTGTAATGTCATTTCCTATCAAATATATGTCATCTACATATAGGGCTAGAAATACAAGTGTGATCCTAATAAACTTCTTGTAAATACAAGGTTCTTCTATGTTCTTAATGAACCCTTTGACCACTTGATCAAGATGTAGGTTCCAACTCAAAGATGCTTGCTTCAATCCATAGATGGATTTTTGAAGTTCGCATATTTTTCTAGCATTTTTAGGATCAACAAAACCCTTAGGTTGTGTCATGTAGACATCATAAGTCAGGTTTGCATTAAGAAAGGTTGTTTTGATATCCATCTACCATATTTCATAATCAAAATACGAAGCAATTGCTAGAAGAATCTAAACATACTTTATCGTCGCAACAGGAAAAAAATGTTTCATCATAATCAACATCTTGAATTTGTTAGAAACCTTTCGCCACCAATCGAGCTTTTTAGATATGAACATTTCCATCCATGTCAGTCCTTTTCTTGAAAATCCATTTACAATCATTCGGTCACACACTGTTGATTGGATCAGCCAAGTTTCAAACTTGATTCTTATGCATGGATTCTATTGTGGATTCCATTGCTCCAAGCCTTTCTTAGAGTCGGGTCTCTCCATTGCTTCGATATAGGTCATAGTTTCATTATTGTCCAACAATACAATGTCATGTTGTTCCGTGGTTAGGAGTGTCAACTTTTCAGTTGCATGACGTGCCCTTGTAGACCTTCATGGGGATGGTGTTTCATCAATTTGTTGCATAACATCTTTTACATCATGTATAGGATCAGTGGGTGCCAAAATATTTTTAGCTATTTATTGAATTTCTTCAAGATGCACCTTGCTCGCACCAACTCCTTTTGAGAGAAACTCTTACTCCAAGAAGACATCATTGCAAGCAGTTAACCCTTTACCATCCGCTTTATTATAAAAATAATATCCTTCTGTTTCCCTAAGATATCTCACAAAGAAGCATTTGTCTAATTTGGGAGTGAGTTTGTCTGATGTCAAACATTTCATGTAAGCATCACATCTCCAAACTTTAAAGAAAGCAATGCAGGACGTTTCCTGATCCATATATCATATGGTGTCTTCTCAACAGACTTAGTTGGAATCTTTTTAGTGTAAACACGACAGTTTCAGGAGCATAACCCCAAAAGGATAGTGGAAGATCAGTTGGGCTCATCATCGATCTAACCATGTATAACAAGGTTTGGTTCCTTCCCTCGGACAACCCAATCAATTGAGGCGTTCTAGGTGGAGTCATTGTGGAACAATTCCACATTGTTTTAAATGATCATAATATTCATGGCTCATATATTCGCCTCCATGATCTGAATGTAGAAGTTAGTTGTCTTGCCCAATTGATCTTGTACTTCATTCTGAAATTATTTGCACTTTTCAACTGATTTAGACTTGTGCCTCATTAGATAAACGTATCCATATCTAATAAAGTAATCAGTAAAAGAAATGAAATATTGAAATCCACCTCTGGCTATTGAACTTATTGGTCCACAAACATAAGTATGTATAAGTTCTAACAAGTCACTTGCCCTCTCACTTGGAGCAGTGAAGGGTGCTTTGGTCATCTTTCCAAGCAAACAAGACTCGCATGTGTCAAGTGATTCAAAATCAAAAGAGCTTAGTAAACCATCTTTATGGAGTTTCTCAATGTGGTTCTCATATATATGACCTAAGCGATAATGCTGAATAAAAGTGGGATTAGATCATTTTGTCGAGCCCTTTTTGTATTAATGTTACATATTATTTTATCCTTGAGATCAAGAACATATAATCCATTCACTAATGAACACTGGGCATAAAAATTTTATTATAAGAAATATAACAACATTTGTTCTTTATTACAATCTAATAACCTTCAACTTCTGCCAAGCATTGGGAAGAGATAACGTTCATGCTCAAAGAAGAAATGCAATAATAATTATTCAATTCCAAAACTAGTCCTAAGGATAATGACAAGTGGTAGGTACTAATAGCTATGACCGCAACCTTTCCTCCATTGCCGACACGAACATTAAACTCACCTTTCGCTAATCTTCTTGTCTCACATAGACCCTGCATTGATTTTCATGTGTGAAACATCGATCCAGTATAAAATACCCATGTTCACTAGAAGATATAACAATATTAATTTATACAACATTTATACCTGAAGTGGAAGTTTCACATCCCTTCTTCTTCTTCAAATCCCCTAAGTACTTCTTGAAGTTCCTAGACCAATATCTCATAGCACGACAGTGAAAGCATTACTCATCAAGAGAAGGGTCTGGTTTGCCCTTTGCCTTACGCTTTGAGCTTGAGGACTCACTAGGAACCTTTTCCTTGCCTTTGCCTTTAGGATGCATCACACACTTTCACTTTTTATTCTCCTTTTAAACCATCGTCACATCAGTGACATTTTTCTTAATGCCTTATTTGGCTGTTTTAAAAATCTCATGCAACTCAGCCAACATTTTCTCTATGCCGTTTATTCAAAATTTTAATACGAATGGCTCGTACCTCGGGTGGAGCGACTGGAGAATAACATCAACAGAGAAATTATCCTTGAGTTGAGAACCAAGTTTGCCCAAAGTCTCAATGTAACCAATCATTTTGATTACATGAGGACTGACCATGCTACCCTACACCAGCTTGCATGAGAACAAGGACTTTAAGGTGTTGTATCTCTCGGCCCTAGCTTGGTTCTAAAATATTTCACGCAGTCCCTCAATCATATAATAGGCATCTATATGGTTATAATAATTTTGTAGATCAAAGGACATAGTGGCAAGCAGAGGCAACTTACATTAAGTGCATCATCATAGTGCTTCTGATAAGTTCTGAATGCTGCATTATTTGCATTAGCTGGAGGGTTATCATGGTATGGCTGTTGAACAACGTACTCAGTTTTCTCTTGCGTAAGAACGATTTTTAGGTTGTGGTACCAATCAATAAAGTTAGCTTCGTTGAGCTTTTATTTTTCAAACCAAGATCACAAGTAAAATCAGAATTGTTACCAGCAAACATGATCTACAATATAAAATATGTAAGATTTTAGCACTATGTTATGTATCGATCTTCTATTAACAGTTTAACAAAAGACACCACCACTACATGAGTATCATCCTTCCTCTAATGAAATATAGTCATTCAAGATCCATATTCACTAATTCCTAGTGAGCTTTGGCTTCACTGCTAGAAAATTAGCAGCATAGATAAACAACAATTGTTGATCATATCCCTATATGACTCGTGTTTGTTGAGTGACATCAAATGCCTCGGCTCCCATCTCTATGCCATAAAGCCCGGAACCATTTTGATAGCTTTGTTGAGTAAACTAATACTATGCACGTGAATGTCAAATATTCACCCTATTCATCATGATAGATCATAATTTATATTTTGATTTGTCAAACCTACCACACAACAATAAAAACGATATAGGTGCAACTAGTGGTAAATGACATCAAATACCGAACTTTTGCGAGGAAAGCTATTCTATCATGACAAAACATCCACCATATGAATAGCATGAAAAGAGTAGTAATAAGATAAAGTAAACCTCACAGGCATATGATCATATCATATTGTGAATATTATGACATTTAGAATCATAGTGGTCTCCATCACTGTCGGTACCCGGCATACCAGGTACCCTCAAGCACAAGCTAGAGACGCCTAGTTACCTCGCCTCCCAGCGGGGATAGGGTCCCTGGGCGCCACGTGTTCAAGAAACCCGAACCTGCCAGCCTCAGATGGGAGGCCCGGGGTGCTTTCAAGACATCCTAAAGTATGAGCTCAGCTCCACATTTGGGATACGTTCCTAAGGTGTTTGGAAGTCTTAATATTGCTTCTATCTGTGTATAGAAGAATCTTGAGCAGTTATGGAAAGTTAGGATTCGTGATCTGAGTAGGATTGGAGTCCTAGTTGATATTGGGTTGGCCTAAGGGCTGGTTATATAAGCAAGGGAGCCCAGAGCTCGTGTGAGACGACTTTGGGGCTGTTCCTCTTGTGTTCTATTGAATAAAATTCATAGTTTGAAGGAACTTTTGTGCCTTGTTCGTCCGACTTGTTCCAGACAAGTTTTTACTCGTCGAGTTTCTGGACAGCACTACCTTTCGTCGGGAGTTTTATCATAACTCGAGTTTTACAGATCCAATTGACGTGATTCTTTTTGGGTTGTCTTCACAACTTGATTGTCTATCATATGCCAAAATTTCACGGTAATTGGATTTGTGGTCTATGATCTACACGAGTTTTTTTACAGCGTTCCAGAACTGTTTTTCCTCGGGTAGGACAGATTGACCATTGTTTGATCTTTCGATCATAACTTGAGTTTTTCTCGTCGGATTTGAGTGATTCATTTTGTGTTGTCTTCGTGACTTGATTATCTCTGATATCTATCACTTTTATCACGGTGAAACACGTTTAGATTAGTCTCACACACGATTTCTTTAAGAGATCATTTTTCTGCCGAAGGGGTTGGGGTTTAATTGTTTCCGCTGCATAAGATTTTTAAATCTACCATTCACCCCCCTCTGGTAGCTTTTCACTGCTCTTCGATCCTACAATTGGTATCAGAGCCACGGTGCTCCAATCTTTGTGATTTGCACGTGTTTTTGACTAATCATCATGGAGAAGTACTCTGCCAAACCTTGTGTGTTTGCTGGTATTGATTTTCAGGTTTGGAAGGCACGCATGGAGGCTTTTATCCAGGCACAAGGCTTTGCAATATGGGAGAAGGTGTATAAGCCTTATGACGTGCAACCTAATGATCAAGTCATGGCCACAAACCTACGGGACATCGACAACAACAACAAAGCCCGAAACTTGATCATCCAAGGACTCACTCAAAGCGACTTTGATCGTGTCGCGCACCTCCGATCAGCATACGATGTTTGGAGAGCTCTCTGTGATTATCATGAAGGTTCCAACACGATCAAATAGGTAAAACAAGATATGTTCAAAAAGGAATATATGCGCTTTGAGATGCAACCAGGTGAGTCTATTGATGATCTCTTTGCTCGCTTTAATAAAATTCTCAGCAACTTGCGTAGCGTCAATGTTAATTTTTCAGATGCTGAAAATGCTAGGCAATTATTAAGTGCATTAGACATGTCAATTTGGGAGATGAAAGTAACATCTATTCGTGAATCAACTGTCATGATTTCTCTTACATTAGATGTACTTTATTCTAAACTAAAAACTCATGAAATTGACATCCTAGCACGTAAGAACCCAAACAAGTCTATTGCATTTGTCTCACAACGTGATATGTCTAGCTGCGGCCAATCATCATCCTGCAATACTCTTGCTTTGTTGTCTTCACTAACCCTGGAGCAGATCCAAGAATTTCCAGAAGAGGAGCTGACACTCATCTCTACTAGATTCTCAAAAGCATTGCAAAATGTGAGAACTAGAAGGAGAGGAAGCTCCGGAACTCAACGTTGTTTTGAATATGGTAAAACAGGACACTTTCATACAGAATGCCCTAAACTTTCAGGTCCGACCACCCGGGAAGAAAAACAAAGCAAGGTCCGGACCTCCTCTGGAAATTCCAACAAGAAGAAGAAAGGTACCATAGGACGCAAGATGATCAACAGTTTCATCACTGCGTTTCAAGAGTTCAGTTCAAGTGACGTGGACATTGGAAGTGATGAAGATGAAGATGATTTGGCAAACTTGTGCTTTATGGCGGGCAAGTCAAGATCAAGTATGGAGGAGGCAGAACACAACAGCGACAATAAAGAGGTATGTCCTACTTGCGAAGAAATGTGTGATGCTATTTCTCTTGCCACTGTTTTTGTTAAGAAAAAGGACAAAAAGCTTAGGTATAGTGCTGCTAAAATTGAATAACTAGAATCTGAAATCAACCGTTTAAAAACATTGATTCCTAGTGATGATGCATGTTCCTCATGTGATTTAATATATGAACAATTGTCCTCGTTAAGAAATGCACACACCTCCACACTTGATAAACTTGAGTTAGAAATTGAAAAGAATAAAGAGCTTGCTGCACTTAATGATAAAAACTTGAAAGATGCTAGCTGTTCTACAATTGATTTGCATTGTTCTACTTGTGATGATCTTGATAAGAAACTACAGGATGCTATGAATGAAATTTCTATATTGAACAATGCTTTACGTTCTCATGAAGTTGAATTCTGTTCCAATTGCAAACTAAAAGGAAAAACTTCATGTGAAAATTTCCTTGATCTGTCCAATAAACTTGATGACATGCATAGGACATTAGATCTGCTTTGTAATGGGAATAAGAACCTAAACTTGCTACTGAATTCTTCCAAGTCTTGCAATGATAAAACTGGTTTAGGTTTTGATTCTCATGCTCATGCTAAGGAACATCCACCTAAAATTGTGAAGTCATTAGGAAGTGGTTTGATTCAAACAGTTCCTAAACAAAAAGGAGTGGTTTTCAAATCTGCGGGACTGCTGCCTCATTCGGTTTCAAATACAAATATTGCTTGCTCATCTAGACATGAACACAAAGTTATATTTCATTGTACCTTCTGTGGTAGAGATGGTCATGTCATAGATTTTTGTTATAGACTAGCTAAACAACAGAAAAGGGAAAGAATGGTTGCTAGATCTCATAACTTTCATGCAAAATTTGCTGCACACATTGAACCGAATGTACAACCTGCTTTAGTGAGTCAGAAATTTGAAAAGGTAGCTTCCGGACCTTCTGGTAAGAAATCCGCAAAAGCAGCTCCGATAGCCCCGAGAGCTCCCGTACCTTCTGTTGTTTCCTTCAGAACTTCAGCTTTTGCTTCCGGAGCTTCAGCCTTGTCTTTTGGAACTACTGCTTTTACCTCCGGAGCTACTGGTTTTTGTGCTAAAAGAGTTATGAATAGAAAACCTCAAACTTCGACTCGTAAACCTGCTGTCTTATCTCAGCTTTTGCGTGTTTTTCCTACTGCAAGTCGTGTGACTCAGTACTGGATACCTAAATGCCTTTTGACTAACCCCAGTATTGAGTCATCGACTTATTGTGCTTCTATGTAGGTTACACGTTTGAGGAAGGAGAACATTTGGATTGTGGATTCAGGTTGCTCACGCCACATGACCGGTAACAAAGATTGGTTCTCCTCCCTCTCTTTTGTGTCACGTGTAGAGAATGTTACTTTTGCCGATAATTCTTCAACTCCTATAATTGCTAAGGGTTCGGTTAGAGTAAATGATCACTACACTTTGAAGGATGTGGCACTTGTCAAAAATTTGAAATACAACTTTCTTTCTGTTTCACAATTGCTAGATGAAAATTGGGAAATTATTTTCAATAAAAACTGCTGCAAAGTTGTAGGTTCAAATAGTGAGCTTATTTTTAACATGTCTCGGTTTGGAAGAGTTTTTAAAGCTGATTTTGATATGTCTTCCTCTAAGCATAGGTGTCTAGTTGCTAATGATTCAAAGGACTTATATTTTTGGCATCGTAGACTTGGTCACGTAGGCTTTGATCACCTAACGCGTGTTAGTGCTCTTGATCGCATACGTGGGCTGCCTAAGCTTAAAGGAGACAAAGATATTGTGTGCTCTTCTTGTAGACATGCTAAGATGGTTGCAGGTTCACATACCCCTCTCACAATGATCATGACAACTGAACCATGTCAACTTTTGCATCTTGACACCGTAGGACCTTCACGTGTTCAATCCTTCGGAGGTAAATGGTATGTTCTTGTTATTGTTGATGATTATTCTAGATACTCTTGGATTTACGTTATGGCGTCTAAGAATGAAGTTTTTAGTCAGTTTAGAACTTTATTTCTTAGATTATCAATTGATCACCCAGGGTCATTAAAAGCAATTAGAAGTGATAATGGAACTGAATTTAAAAATCAATCTTTTGATCACTTTTGTGCTGAAAATAGGATAGATCATCAATTCTCTTCACCATATGTACCTCAACAAAACGGTGTTGTAGAAAGAAAGAACAGAACCTTAGTTGAGATGGCTAGGACTATGCTTGATGAATATCAAACTCCTAGGAAATTTTGGGCTGATGCGTTAGCAATCGCTTGTTATGTCTCAAATCGTGTTTTCTTGCGTGCTAAGCTAGGTAAAACACCATATGAGCTCCGGTTTGGACATAGGCCTAGTGTTACATACTTTCGGGTGTTTGGTTGCAAATGCTTTGTTAAGAAACATGGTAACCTTGATAAATTTGAACCTAGATCCATTGATGGCATGTTTCTTGGTTATCCATCTCTTACTAGAGGCTACCGTGTGCTTTTACTTGACACTAACAAAATTGTGGAGACTTGTGAAGTGTCTTTTGATGAAGCTAGCCCAGGTACTAGCTCTGGTGTTGCAGGACCAGATCCGTATCCTCAGGGGGAGGGTATTTTTGAAAATGAAGAAAAGCCGGTGATACTGCCTGGTAGTTCCGAAGTTGACACGTGTCCAGCTCCAGACATTGAACAAGCTCCGGCTATCACCTATGCTGGTCCTGATCGTCCACAAGTCACAAGCTCATCAATCTACGATGAACCTAATGAAGAAGAAGCTTGTGAGACATCTATTCCCCTACGATTTTACAAAGATCATCCCCCACAACAGATGATTGGAAGCTTGCACGAACGAGTCACACGGTCCAGGTTTTGTGATCCAAACTCTCATGCTCATTCTGCTTTTGTTGCTTCTTTTGAACCCAAAGATATATCACACGCACTCACTAGTGAATCTTGGATTATTGCCATGCAAGAAGAGTTAGAAAATTTTGAAAGAAATAATGTTTGGAAACTTGTACCTCCACCTCAAGGTCACACTTTAATTGGAACTAAATGGGTATATAAAAATAAACAAAGTGAGGATGGGGTTGTGGTTAGGAATAAGGCTAGGTTGGTTGCTCAAGGTTTCACTCAAGTTGAAGGTCTAGATTTTGATGAAACTTTTGCTCCTGTCGCTAGATTAGAAGCCATAAGAATTTTGTTAGCTTTTGCAGCATCTAAAGGTTTTAAGCTATATCAAATGGATGTTAAAAGTGCTTTTCTTAATGGCTACATAGATGAGGAGGTTTATGTCAAACAACCACTGGGTTTTGAAAATCCAGATTTTCCTAATCATGTTTACAAACTGTCCAAAGCCTTATACGGTCTCAAACAAGCCCCTAGAGCATGGTATGATAGGTTAAAAACATTCTTACTTGAAAAGGGGTTTACCATGGGCAAGGTTGATAAAAATCTTTTTGTGCTTAAACATGGCAATGACTCATTATTTGTTCAAGTGTATGTGGATGATATTATCTTTGGTTGTGCTTCTCATGATCTTGTGTCCAAGTTTTCAGCAATGATGAGTTCCGAATTTGAAATGAGTATGATGGGTGAACTCACTTACTTTTTGGGGCTGTAAATCAAGCAAACCAAGGAGGGTACCTTTGTGCATCAAACGAAGTATACCAAAGACCTCCTAAGGCGCTTCAACATGGACAAAAGCAAGCCTCTTCGGACACCAATGGGAACAGCAACAACACTTGAACTTGATGAAGATGGTGAATCCGTTGATCAAAAAGAATATAGAAGCATGATCGGATCACTTTTGTACCTCACAGCATCAAGACCGGACATACAATTCAGCGTATGTCTTTGTGCACGGTTTCAAGCCTCCCCACGTGTTTCACTTCGTTAAAACGTCAAAAGGATTCTCAGGTACTTACATGGAACTCAAGAATTTGGTATTTTTCTTCCTTCTTCCTCAACCGTTACTTTGAAAGCTTTTTCGGATGCTGATTTTGGGGGTTGTAGGATTGATAGGAAAAGTACTTCTGGTGCTTGTCATTTTCTTGGTAATTTTCTTGTTGCTTGGTCCTCTAGAAAACAAAATTCAGTTGCACAATCCACAACCGAATCTGATTATGTAGCTGTTGCTAGTGCTTGCTCAAAAATTCTTTGGATTGTTCAAACACTTAAGGACTATGGGGTTGATCTAGATAGTATTCCACTGTTCTGTGATAACACTAGTGCCATTTGCATTGCTAAAAACCCCGTGCAACATTCTAGAACTAAGCACATTGACATTAGGTATCACTTTCTGTGAGATAATGTTGAAAAAGGAAACATTGTGCTTCACCATGTAGATACCGAACAACAATTGGCCGACTTTTTTACAAAACCTTTGGATTTCACTCGTTTTTGTTACATTCGTAGTGAAATAGGGGTTATGCATCCTCATGGCTTAAATTGAGGGGGAGTTTTTGAAACTTGGGAAGTCTATGTGTGAATCTAAAATAAAAATAATATGAGCATAGTATTTCATACATATATGACTCTGTGATTCCTTTTACATGCTGAAAGTTCTTACTACATTACTCGTGTTATACATTTTGTAGTTTTTGCCATGTCTAGAAATTGGATAATTACTTACACTGAAACTGGTCATGGTCGAACTTTCTTGCTATTTTGAACTTGTTACATGTTCACAAGTACTTTTAATCATTAAGAATTCATCAAGTAATCAACTCACATGTTGAGTTTTTATGAACAAATATAAATTGAGAAAAGATCAAGAGAATATGCATGCATCGCACTTCTTCTTTTGAGATGGCTTGTCATTGCACTTAGATATGAACTTGGAAGAAGTTGTGTATGACTAAAACTATGTCCTTAAGCTTCTGATCTTCAAATGACATAGGCTTGGCTTGGTTGGTTAGAATAAGGCAGATGCGCATATAATCTCTTGCAAATATCATATGATCTAAATTTATGCTTTGAAAAATAATAAAATGCAGCAACTAGTGTCATGCTTTCAGGTTTTGAAATAGTTAAGTTTGTGAGATCATGACTTGCTTAAATTGAAAATTACATATGATCTCTAGCATGGCTTACACTACTTTATGTATTTCATTGATGTGATAATGTAAACTACTTGATAGTATGACTTGGATGAGCTTTGTTTATATGAATATGTTATAATATGATCATAACAACTAAAGAGAGAGAGATAATTTGTTTACATGCTCATGACTTGCTGAATACATTGTCAAAGGGGGAGAGATAAGCTTGAAGAGAAAGAGAATATGTGCATAAGTAGAGATAATAAAGGGGGGGAGATAATATGGGATAATTTTTTCTTCTCATTTTACTTTTGATTTACAAAGGGGGAGAAGTTTTATTTAAAACTTTTATGAGAATAAGCCAATGTTCAGATTTTAAATGGTGTTGCCAATGCATTCATCAAGGGGGAGATTGTAAGACCTATGTGTGCTGAATACATTGGCTTGTAGTGAATACACTTGGCTTTGATGATAAAAGTTTTAAATATCACCAAAACACCTTTTTATCAAGGTCCGACTCTAGCTCCGAGCTACAGCAAGGTCCGACGGTAGGTCCGGCTTATTTTGGGTAGCTCCGGTTGTGTTCGATGCTAGATCCGACTTCTTGGTAAGGTTCGACTAGCTTTGGTCAGCTCCGGTGAGCTTTATCTTCAGCTCCAACATGTCTTTGTTAGCTCCGGCATATATTTGATAGCTTTGGAACACTTTTTCTAAGCTCCGACGTACTTTGTCTAGCTCCGGTTTTGGGTTGACTAGTTTTGACTAGTTTTTGGTAAGCTCCGGTGCTAGGATCTACTAGTTTTGGTAAGCTCCGGCAGGTGCTTCATTGTACTACTGTTGTTAGCTCCGGCTCAAGCTCTGGGTTGCTCTGGCAAGGTCCGGAACTTGACCATAGTGCTTCTGTTTTTCATTTGCAATGTTTCGTACTTGCTTTACATTGTTGGAAAGATTGCTTAGTATTCATTTGCTAAGTTTTTGGTGCGTTTTGGTTGATATGGATCATATCGTTTTGCTATGCTTTGCAACATGCTTATGTGAGGTTCTCACGTAAGGTGTTGTGTTCGGAACTAACTTGAGTCAAGTCGAGGACTTGGGCTCGTATGGATTGGTTGTTTATTCATGTGCAGCTGTTGCTTGAGTTCATGTCATGGCTGGTGACGGGATCCATTGGACTATTCTCAGGGAGGAGATGAGGTTCGACAACCAAGTTCGGGAGGAACTGTGGTTGAGCTGATCAGGAGGTCGCGCAGGATGATTGAATCAAGGGTAGTGCATATGAAAGTCACTGGACGTCGAAGGAAGGTGTTCGCACGTATTCATGCGGTGCATGACGTGGAAACATGGTTCCGAAGATGGGATAAGGAAGGGAAGATCGGGTTGGAAGGATCAGATCGTATCGGTTGATGACTTTGGCTGCGGCGAAGTCGATTATGGCTCGATATGGAAAGTATCGAGTTGGTTAAGTTAGGATTTCATGTGTGTCACGAATTTGAGTTGTTTATGAATGTGGGATACGTTCCTAAGGTGTTTGGAAGTCTTAAGATTGCTTCTATCTGCATATAGAAGAATCTTGAGCAGTTATGGAAAGTTAAGATTCGTGATCTGAGTAGGATTGGAGTCCTAGTTGATATTGGGTTGGCCTAAGGGCTGGTTATATAAGCAAGGGAGCCCAGAGCTCGTGTGATACGACTTTGGGGCTGTTCCTCTTGTGTTATATTGAATAAAATTCATAGTTTGAAGGAACTTTTGTGCCTTGTTCGTCCGACTTGTTCCAGACAAGTTTTTACTCGTCGAGTTTCTGGACAGCACTACCTTTCGTCGGGGGTTTTATCATAACATGAGTTTTACAGATCCAATTGACATGATTCTTTTTGGGTTGTCTTCACAACTTGATTATCTATCATATGACAAAATTTCACGGTCATTGGATTTGTGGTCTATGATCTACACGAGTTTCTTTACAGCGTTCCAGAACTGTTTTTCCTCGGGTAGGACAGATTGACCATTGTTTGATCTTTCGATCATAACTTGAGTTTTTCTCGTCGGATTTGAGTGATTATTTTTGTGTTGTCTTCGTGACTTGATTCTCTCTGATATCTATCACTTTTGTCACGGTGAAACACGTTTATATTAGTCTCACACACGATTTCTTTAAGAGATCATTTTTCTGGCGAAGGGGTTGGGGTTTAATTGTTTCCGCTGCGTAAGATTATTAAATCTACCATTCACCCCCCTCTGGTAGCTTTTCACGTGCTCTTCGATCCTACAGTTGCGTATTATTCTATATGCGCGATTGTACACTATCTACCTCACATATGCATGAGTCATGCGGTCCTAATGTAGGCGGGTCTGCTTGAGGTACCTGCGGTGTATGAGGGGTTCTTCTGGCCCCTCTCGTCATTAGGGCCCTGAGACGCCAGAAGGTTCCCCAGGAAAGGCCTGTGCCGAGTAGGAGGTCCAGGCAGTGCAAACAGCTTAGCCTGGTCCTGTACCCTAAGCATACACACCCTGCCTCCTAGCGCTACAGCCAAGTACTGAGATCCAGAAAGCTCACACCCTTAGGATGAAAGGAGCCAAACCCCGGAGCACTAATGCATTGAATTACCCAGGCCCCGTGAGTCATCCCAGGACAGTAACGCATGACAGAGCTAAGGGAGAGCTACAGGTAAATCAACGAGCAAACTAGTCCACCCCGCTTCCATAATATGTGCAGAACGACCCGCCCCAGCACCTCCCAAGAGGCCTGCTGTCAACCACCCTACGACGATGGTGGACGACGCCGGAGCATCCAGCTCCGGTACCTCCGAAGGGGCCTACGGTCGACGTCCCAGAACGTTGAACGATAGCACTAAGCGCGGATAAGTGAGTAAACTCTCCTGCTCCACTCTTGTTGCTAACTGGGTTCCCTTGCGATAGCCTTTAAATCAGGGGCCTGCCGTCGACGTCTATACGAAGATGGCGGACGATGCCGGAGCACCCAGCTCTGGTACCCCCCAAGGGGCCTACCGTTGACAACTCTACAATGATGGTGGATGACACCGGAGCATCCATCTCCAGCGCCACCCAAGGGACCTGCCGTCGACAACTCTACAACGATGGTGGATGACGCCGGAGCATCCAGCTCCGGCACCTCCCAAAGGGCCTGCTGACAACGTCTCAGAACGTCGAACTACAGCACCAAGCGCGGATAAAGTGAGTAAACTCTACTGTCCCGCTCTTGTTGCTAACCGGGTTCCCTTTCGATAGTCTATAGACCAGGGGCCTGCCGTCGACGTCTACACGAAGATGGCAGACAAAGCCGGAGCACCCATCTCTGGTACCGCCCAAGGGACCTGCCGTCGACGACTCTATGATGATGGTGGACAATGCCAGAGCATCCAGCTCTAGCGCCACCCGAGGGACCTGCCGTCGACGGCTCTACGACGATGGTGGACAACGCCAGAGCATCCAACTCTGACACCTCCCAAGGGGCCTGCCGTCGACGACCCTACGATAATGGTGGACGACGCCAGAGCATCCAGCTCCGGCTTCTCCCAAGGGGCCTGTCGTCGACGTCCCAGAATGTCGAGCGATAGCACCAAGCGCGGATAAGTGAGTAAACTATCCTGCCCCACTCTTGTTTCGAACTGGGTTCCCTTGCAATAACCTGTAAACGAGGGGCCTGCCATCGATGCCTACACAAAGATGGCAGATGACACTGGAGCACCCAGCTCCGGTACCCCCCAAGGTGTCCGCCGTCGATGACTTTACGTTGATGGTGGACGACGCCGAAGCATCCAACTCCAGCGCCACCCAAGGGGCTTGTCGTCGACATCTCTACAATGATGATGGATGACGTCGGAGCATCCAGCTCAAGCACCTTGCAAGGGGCCTGCCGTCGACGTCCCAGAACATTGAACGACAGCACCAAGCGCGGATAAGTGAGTAAACTCTCATGCCCCGATCTTGTTGCTAACTGGGTTCCCTTGCGATAGCCTGTAAACCAGGGGCCTACCGTCGACGTCTACATGAAGATGGCAGACAAAGCCGGAGCATCTAGCTCCGGTACCACCCGAGAGACCTGCCGTTGACGACTCTACCACGATGGTGGACGACGTGAGAGCATCCAACTCTGGCACCTCCCATGAGGCCTGCCGTAGATGACCCTACAATGATGGTGGACGACACCGGAGCATCCAACTCTGGCACCTCCCAAGGGGCTTGCTGTCGACGTCCTAGAACGTTGAACGAAAGCACCAAGCACGGACAAGTGAGTAAACTCTCCTGCCCTGCTCTTATTGCTAACTGGGTTCCCTTGCATTAGCCTGTAAACCAGGGGCCTGCCATCGACGTCTACATGAAGATGGCGGACGACGCTGGAGCACCCAGCTCTGGTACCCCCCAAGGGTTCTGTCATCGACGACTCTATGATGATGGTGGACGATGTCGGAGAATCCAGCTCCAGCGCCACCCAAGGGCCTACCGTCGATGTCCCAGAACGTCGAACGGCAGCACCAAGCGCGGATAATTAAGTAAAATCTCCTTCCACACTCTTGTTGCAGACTGGGTTCCCTTGCGATAGCTTGTAAACCAGGGGCCTGCCGTCGACATCTACACGAAGATGGCGGACGACGACGGAGCACACACCTCCTGTACCCCCAAGGGGCCTACCGTCGACGACTCTACGACGTTGTTGGACGACGCATGAGCATCTAGCTCCGGCGCCACTCAAGGGGCCTGCTGTTGACGACTCTACAACGATGATGGACGACGCAAGAGCATCCAGCTTTGGCACCTCCCAAGGGGCATGCCCTCGACATCACAGAATGTCGAACGACAGCACTAAGCGTGGATAAGTGAGTAAACTCTCCTGCCCTGATCTTGTTGCTAACTGGGCTCCCTTGCAATAGCCTATAAACCATGGATGGGCCTGTCATCGAGGTCTATGTGAAGATGCCGGACGATGCCAGAGCACCCAGCTCTGGTACCCCTCAAGGGGCCTACCGTCGACGGCTCTACAATGATGGTGGACGACGCCGGAGCATCCAGCTCCAGCGCCACACAAGGGGCCTTCCATCGACGACTCTACGACGATGGTGGACGATGCCGGAGCATCCAGCTCCGGCACCTCCCAAGGGGCCGGCCATCGACGTCCCAGAGTGTCAAACGACATCACCAAGCGCGGATAAATGAGTAAACTCCCCTGCCCCGCTCTTTTTGCTAACCGGTTTCCCTTGCAATAGGCTATAAACCAGGGGCCCGCCATCGATGTCTACACGAAGGTGACGGACGACGCTGGAGCACCCAGCTCCGGTATCCCCCAAGGGGCCTCCCGTCGATGACTATACGATGATGGTCGATGAAGCCGGAGCATCCAGCTCTGGCGCCACCTAAGGGGCCTGCCGTCGACGACTCTATGATGATGGTGGACAACGCTGGAGCATCAAGCTACAACACCTCCCAAGGGGCCTGCAGTCGACGTCCCAGAACGTCGAACGACAGCACCAAGCGCAGATAAGTGAGTAAACTCTCCTGCCCCGCTCTTGTTGCTAAGTGGGTTCCCTTGCGATAGCGCGTAAACCAGGGACCTGCCGTCAACGTCTACCCGAAGGTGGCAGACGACACCAGAGCACCCAGCTCCGTTACCCCCCATGGGGCCTCCCTTCGATGACTCTACGAGGATGGTCGACAAAGTCTGAGCATCCAACTCTGGAGCTACCGAAGGGGCCTGCCATCGACGATTCTACGACGATGGTGGACGACGTTGGAGCATCCAGCTCCTGCACCTCCCAAGGATCCTACCGTCGACGTCCCAGAATGTCAAACAACAGCACAAAGTGTAGATAAGTGAGTAAACTCTCCTACCCCGCTCTTGTTGCTAACTGGGATCCCTTGCGATAGCCTGTAAACAAGGGGCCCGCCGTCGACGTCTACACGAAGATTGCAGATGACGCCGGAGCACCCAGCTCCGATACCCCCCAAGGAGCCTCCCGTCAACGACTCCACGATGATGGTGGAAGACACCGGAGCATCCAGCTCTGGCGCCATCAAAGGGGCTTGCAGTCGACGACTCTACGACGATGCAGGACGATGTCGGAACATTCAGCTCCGCCACCTCCTTAGGGGCCTTCCATCGATGTCTCCATGACGATGGTGAACGACGCCAGAGCATCCAGCTCTGGCACCACCCAAGGGCCCTGCTGACGACGATTCTACGATGATGGTGGAAGACGTCGGAGCATCCAGCTCTAGCACCTCTCAAGGGACCTGCCGTCGATGTCTCCACGATGATGGTGGATGACGTCGGAGCATCCAGCTCCGGCACCTCCCAAGGGTCCTGCTGTCGATTTCCCAGAACGTCAATGATAGCACCAAGCACGGATAAGTGAGTAAACTCTCCTACCTCGCTCTTGTTGCTAACAGGGTTCCCTTGCGATAGCCTGTAAACAAGGGGCCTGCTATCGACGTCTACATGAAGATGGTGGATGACGCTAGAGCATCCAGCTCTGGCACCACCCATGAGGCCTATTCAATACATTCAACAATCAAGTGATAGATGTGCTTAGTCAACTAACCACATCTATCAAGGGGGCTCTAAGGGAATCCACATGCAGCAAATCAGCGGACGGCACTTCGGCCATGTCAATTGTGCAAATTGTTGGTCCTAAGAAGCCAACAAGCTCAACAAAGGTTCTACCAATCCTTACGTAGCTAAGTGCTCAGATCAACAGTTGAGAAGCATAAAGACAATGCAAGAAGACAAACACAAATTTGAATTCATTAAGGAATTCTTTACAAGGGAGGGTGAACCTCGGATACAAATACAACCCACCAGCCTCAGCCCTGATTGAACTACGCTACGATGTGTTTGGCGGCTTCTTAACCTCCGCCGCTGTTGCTGCCTCTTGTTCCTCAACAGGCCCTTCAAGAACTGGCTCCAGTAGCAGATCAGGGTATCAGCTCCGGTAGCACAACAAGACATGGGATGCCACCATCTCCGTCGCTGCCCTACCCTCGACTTCCAGACACTGAGCCAGCTGACGCTCCCGCAGGTCGAGCACCCGACCGTGGCGCTCTGTTGTGTGCTCCCGGGCTTGGACGTCAAGATCGTTGTTGATGGCTCCTAAGATATACTAACAACTCATCCCCGGCAACGGCGCCAGAAATGCTTGTTGGTATTTCTTAACACCACATATCATCTCCGGTAAAGAGATGAGATCTGCAAGCACACGGAAGATACGGTTGTAGCATTTCACCCATGAGTGATCCCAAGGGTATCATATTTATCCCAAAGGAAGACAATGGAGTAAAGTATATACTACTCTTATGGTCAAGCTATGGGATACTAATCCATTATCCGGGTAGAGGTAAGTTGATAATAGGGGTAGTGTGACACACACCTAGGCAATCTATTCTGAAGGGTAAAATGGGTCCTATAGGGAGATTGGATTGAGAGTTAGAGAGTTGCTCCTATAATGCTCCTAATACATATACATAGCCTATGGTAGATACTAATGGTCATGTCAATGATGAATTTTTACGCAATGCTATTGAACACATTGGGCACGGGCTTACCCCTAGAAATACTAGGGCGACTCCTGCCAAGAGCCTGTGGCATAGCCGAACGTGGAGGATTACAAAGGACAGTTAGGATTGTCACCACCTACTGCCTACCTCTTCAATCCGTGGGTCTACGAGACATCCAACGCTACTTAAATACCCTAGCACCATGCTAGCATACTAAGCAAATACCTTAGGAGCCACGGCATAAGCCATCCTAAGGCAATGACTACCCTAAACATCATTGAACCAATGTTGAAGCATAGCATAAGTCATTCATATTAACATAATCATATCATAACTACATAGACTATAGTGGGGGTCTATAGTGTTTATGACCATAAGATGTGATCATGAGAGTGAAATCATAAAGACTATACCTTCCACATACATGGACCCCACAATCAAACAAGAAACGCTTTGTCCAGGTATACGTATAAAAGAAGACTAGAGATAATATCTTTATTGAGCACAAAGTCACAAATACAAGATGGAATACATGAGCCACACCTTTCCGAATGTGTAATTGGGAAGAGAGACTCCTTCTACTATTTTTCCAATTTGGACTTGTGACTAGAGGCTCTCCTCTCTACATCCTAACTCCTCCAAGGACTATGGAAGATTATACAATAGAATGATGCCCAAGTAGTGTGTGTTGAAGTGAAGGGCACGGGTTCCTATTTATACTAGTGTTGAGGTCGGTTCCCGCCACCAAAAGTATGCGAATTAGTCACCATTGACTCCTGGGAGCCGAGAGGAGCCAACACGTGGAGGCTGACCGAGTTTGGAGCAAAGACCAGGACCGCCGACCCCCTGGTTCGGCCGACCTGGTCATTGCAGCGTTTCTCGTGTGCTTTCTCCAGGTGGCTGCCAGGTGGGTCCCATAGATGTATATGGGCGATACACCGTTAGATCTCCTTGGATACTTCTGTTTGTGGGCCATTTGATCCATGGGATGCCACGTGTCGTCGCCTGATTGGGTGGGATGATATTTTATAGGATTGGTCCCTCTACATTTCCTCATTTCCTGCATAAAATGCTGCATACACATATTTCTCCAAGTCCAAGTGGAATTGGGTTAGATAGAGAGGTGATGTGTGCAAGAAATGATCAATCCTTCACATAATTGAGTTAAATTGATGGATGAAATTGGTATATAACAACCGTCAACAAACTCCCCCAAGCTTATCCTTTGCTTGTCCTGAGCAAAGTCAAGACTTTAGGTTGATGATCAGGATTTGCTACAATATCTTATTTTCAAAAGTATCTAAATGCACAACAAGATACTCTACCTAGTATTGCAGAAATTGGCTATGATACCCTACCTTTCGTAAGTTATCACGGGGCTTATGATTTTCTATGTTCATGAGTAGTTGAAAGGTAGAATAGCAAATGGAGCAAACATAGCCTAGAACTCAAGTTCCACTTAAATCCCGTAGAGTTCAATTTAGATATTAAGTACCTCAATTTTATTCTCTCAATCACTCCTTTGTGGATTGTGGGAATATTTCCTCACCAAAGCACTGTGCCTCTACTATTCCTACTCATTGAATATGGCTTGTACGTGGAGCTTGGCAAGGAAAGTAAGTAGGCATATTTGCATCACATATATTGCTAAGTCAAAAGAGTAAGCCTTAGGAGAATTCAACTCAAAAATTTTTGATTCAAGACTAGTGCATGTGTGATGGAGTGGAAGTGGATGTGGATACTTGAGATAACTCCTTTTTGGCATATTCTCTCTTTCTCTTGCAGCGATGAAACATGGCTACTTTTCTTTTCTCTCTCTTTTTTTCTCATGCTTATGATGTAAGCATGCTCTTTTTTTTTTCATTTTCCTTTTGTAGCCATGTCTTCTACTCCCTTTCTTTGCAATGAATTTTGAAGAGAGTGCTAAACATGAATAACATGGAGTTTCTCTTTTTGTTGTGGTATGGCGGATATGATAGACGTTTTGCTTACTTCCAGTGTAGAAGTATAGCATATGCAAGTGAAGTCTTGAATTCAAAAAGAGTTGAATGATTTGTCACATAGTCTATAATAGTTTGACTAGGCTCAATGTGAAAGCAAATAGCATATGCATAAGGTTTTGTCTATGTATGAACATCATATGACTTTGGTAGGTATTTCCAATCAATTGAGGGAAACTTAAATCTTTTTAGATTTTTCCGGAAATCTAAGTTTTACTTTCAAACTAGGACTAGCAGCCCTATTACCAATTCTAGTCTTGCAACAACCTAGAATTAGATTAAGCTTTTGCTACCCACAACTTCAAAATTAAGGTAAAAGTATTTCAAACCAATGAAAGAAATATTCGGGGAGTAGCAAGTTGTAAACTAGAGACTAAGGAAAATAAAACGGAGCAACTATTCATCATTTCATCTATGTGAATTCTAAATCATTCTTACCGCACATCTTTATTTGATGAAAGCAAACCTATCCTATTATATATATATATATATATATATTTTAAATGCAAGGTGGATGATGGATTGATGGAAAATAAATATGCAATGGGTGATTTGAAATAAAAATGTAGTGGTTGTGATACAAGTTACCTCAAGTGGGGGTCCTCCCCCAAGCTTATTCTTGATTAAGGTCCGTGATAGGGGTTGAAACCCTAACAACGGAGGTAGGCCATGAGTTGGCCCATCCTTGTTAGAGTGTGGCTTTGACAATGGAGGGTTGAGTGTTGATTGTTTTGTTGCCTCCCATAGACACCACGAGTGTAGTTGAATAGAGTGTTTTCAATGTTGATCATCCGCACATCAGGGTTTCCATGTGTTGGGTTTGATTTGTAATTCCTTGGCTTCTAGCCACATTGGAACAACTTGCACCCAATGATGGTGGCAAATCCCTTGAGCTTGAATGAGAGCTTAGAACAGTTGAGAGCATAATGCTCTCACCCATTCGTGGCAGCGCATTGGTTGCTCATGGAGGGTTCCCATTTCAAATCTCTAGCCTTGTATAGTTATGATTCACCTTCGGGCATAATTTCCAACTGGTAGCAACCATCCTCATTTACTCCTTGGCCAAGAGATGTTGAAATGGGATCCTCTAGGGATCCCAACAATCAGCTTCTTGAATGCCTGCATAATAATATTACTCCTGCAAACTTCCTCTCTTGAATAGAGAGGGTTGGTTAGCTCCCGATACTTGTAAAAAAGAACGTTCCAGTTAGGTAACTGAACTTTCATTTGTACATATGGGGAAGAAAAAAAAATCAAAGATGCATTGGTTCCAATGTCAAGTGTATCCATGATCAATGTGTTATTCATTGATAAGAGTGGACCTTTATAGATAATTCATGTTGCATATTTTCTAAAGCTCCTACTCATAGCAATGCATGTTATAGAAATATACTATATGGATCCCTACATCTTTTAAATATTCTAACCATCTTAGCTTTCAAGAGCAAATCTTATCTATTATACAATGAAAAACAAGATTCTCAATTTTATCCTCCTGAACTTCACTGGGAATTTAAAATTTTGTGACTCCTCCAAAAAAATGCAATTCAATTTTAGAGAAAGGATATCACTTATTCCTAGGAGTTTGAAATCTAGTGACACCATCAATGCATGAAGCTCAATAAAAATTATGGCTATCACTATGCCCAAGTTCCTATATGCCAATTCACCAATTAAGTCATGCCCAAAAGTTTTGTTTTCTAAACCTCGACAAAAATGACTAAGTTTACAAAACAATTATTAATGGATTCTAGGTACTTTTTTGAGATTTTTCCATGTAAGGTGGGATTTCCTTTTGGAGATCCAAAAGTCAATACCCACGCTTACTCTAGTGAGGATGCTTGAGAATTGAACGATGAGGAAGTGTCAACCTTCCTCACAAATGCAAGCAATTACATTCAATTCTATGGCAAACCAAACAATGGAAAATTCTAAACTCGTACCTCATTTGGGGATTAGTTGGTGATGAAGGTCTTTGTGTGAGACACTCACAACCTTGATTTTCGGCGTAGGCTTGATGGTTGATGTCAAATGCCATGTTGAGGTTGGATTTGGCGATGGATTTGGCTCTTGCTCCTCCATTGGGTCATCCTCTTGAACATTTCTCTTCCTTAGACTCAAAATGAGTTTGAAAGAGAGAATTGTTCTCAAATCCTCCCAATGGTGACTTGAGCTTGATGAAACCTTCAACATTTCTTGCCATACCACCTCTTCACAATTTTGACCTAGATGCACTTTAGTCAAGAACACACAAAACAACTCAAAAACGGGTTACATTAGCCA
Source organism: Tuctoria greenei (assembly GCA_036927565.1). Classification (NCBI taxonomy): domain Eukaryota; kingdom Viridiplantae; phylum Streptophyta; class Magnoliopsida; order Poales; family Poaceae; genus Tuctoria; species Tuctoria greenei. The sequence continues at coordinate 103,584,665 of JAYESD010000006.1, read as the reverse complement.
AAAGCAATTTGAACCCAATTTTCAAATTGTCTTGCTTAGCTTGAAATAACTTCTAAATGCAATGAGGGTCAAAGCAAATCTTATTGGTTTGAACTAGGAGGATAAATTTAAGTGGTCATGCACGTAGTTCATATCCGATTAAATTTCTCCCCTAATTCAATTTTTTAGTTTTATGATGGTTGGAAATTTTACTTTCCAACGTGCAAATGTGGAATTTCAAATATGTAAATGCAAGGGTTGATGCAATTTGGAAAACAAATATGAGATAACTACCAATTAACCTATTGGCAAGGACTCACCGAATTTTGAAGTCCGATGAGTAGGACTTACCTCCGTTCTGTTCGGTGTGATGATTTGTTGTCCAATCCCGGGGTGGACGATGTGGACGATTTCTTCTGTTTTGACATGACAAACTCATTTGGCTATCATTTGGACATATGGACCAACTGGTGGCCCTAGCCTCTCCCCGTTGTATTGATATATACATGTTGTTGTAGTGACGTGGAATCCCAAAAAGTGATGTGGGATATCTTGGACTTTGGTAAAACAACACTTCTATCTTGTGGAAGGTTTCATCAAGCTCAAGTCACCATTGGGAGGATTTAAGAACACTTGTCTCTTTCAAACTCATTTTGAGTTTGAGGAAGAGAAATGTTCAAGAGGATGACCCAATGGAGGAGCCAGAACCAAATCCATTGCCAAATAAAACCTCAACTTGTCTTTTGACATCAACAATCAAGCCTACGCCAAAAATCAAGGTTGTGAGTTTCATCCACAAAGACCTTCGTCACCAACTGCTCTTCAAATGAGGCATGAGTTTAGAATTTTTCATTGTTTGGTTTGCCATAGAATTGAATGTATTTGCTTGCATTTGTGAGGACGGTTGACACTTCCTCATCATTCAATTCTCAAGCATCCTCACAAGAGTAAGCGTGGGTATTGACTTTTGGATCTCCAAAATGAAATCCCACCTTACTTGGAAAAATCTCACACGAGTACCTAGAATCCTTTAAGAATTGTTTTGTAAACTTAGTCATTTTTGTCGAGGTTTAGAAAACAAAACTTTTGGGCATGACTTAATTGGTGAATTAGCATATAGGAACTTGGGCATAGTGACAGCCATAATTTTTAATTGAGCTTCATGCATAGATGGTGTCGGTGGTTTTGATCCGGCAGATCTTCCGACACTACTAAAAGTGTTTGAGGAGTTTGAAGTTTGGTGTGGGCGTGCGGAGATTCAAGAAGGTGAAATGTAAAATGACACAGAGACACAAAGATTTATGTGGTTCGGGCCGCCTGAGCATAATACCCTACTCCACGGGGTGTGTTGGTGTTGTATTGGATGTATAAACTCAACTCAGGTGACGTGAGTTAAGAGCGCGTGTGAGCCGATCAGACCAGATGTTCTCTATGTATCGTCGGCCTGTCCTTTTGTAGTACAAGGACAGGACGTTACAAGTTGTCCTGGCCCGACATGTGGCCCCGGCGGCTACTAATATTGATACACATTTGATGCGCTTAATTACCCTTAATGACCGAGTTACGGGCTTTGACAGCGCCATTACTGGTAATAAGGGTGGTCCAATCATGTGTCATTAACATAGTATTAATGACACTTAATCGGGTCTTGAAGTCCTTGATTCCCCTTTGAAGATCTGGAGCCGTTGTGGATTCTACCGGAGGTTTGAGGCTGAAGATACGATGGTTGGACACGTGGCAGCTCCGGAGCATACTGTGGCGAACAGATAGGTCCGGGCCACCAGACATGTATCAGTTCTGGAGCTTCCCTTGGTTTGGGGTTAGGTACGGGGGTGCCGCTATGGTACATAGCCCGGAGCTTCTCCATTGTTGGCGGTAGCTCCGGTTTGATGGTACACGTGGCGACCCTGGGACTAACCATGTTGGGGAAGCGGGTCCGGTTATGTCTGACATGTGGGCCTCCGAAGGTCTTTGAATCAAGTAGATTACATTTCCTTGAGATCTTTGCAATATCAAGGGGTATACGGTACTCAGGGTACCGACAGTGGCCCCCTGGGCCCACCTCTGGGGAAGACCCCTTGGCAGAAGTCATTCGGCCGGAGGTGGGTCCATCCTTCAACTTTTGAGTCCAGTCTTCAAAGGTCTTCAGATGTGCCATTGGCGATAGTTTTGGAGTTAAATCCTCGCCGCGTGGCATATCCCGGGTGCGGCAAATGAGATCTTTGGCGTGCGAATCTCACGCAATTGAAGGTCGCCGGTTCCTGATACGAACATCGTATGGGTTCCGCACGCCTTGTCAGGCCGCCACCTTCGGGCTTCCCGCCTTTCATGATGACAACCGTTTGCCTATGTAAGAACCTCGACTTGATCGTCAGGGTGGTCCCGGGCCCTCTTGTCATCGGCAGGGTGAAATTTTTGAATAGTATCTTTGGCTTGCCTGCGGTTTCCATCCAAGCGTTGCGGGGGCTTCCTTAAGAAGGAAAGCGCGCAACGTCTGGGGTTCTTTACGCCTCTCATCTGAACTTGCGCTCGAACTCCCAAACTTGTGCTTGCTTTTCCTCCCTTGCCTCGCTGTGCTGCGATGGAGTTGGGTCTCCGCAAGAGCCACTTGGTGACCAAAAGTGACCTGAAGAAGGTCCGGGCCCTCATTGGGTGGTCCCCAGACTTCTTCAACCACCTGGTCCACGCCAGGGAAAAGCTCCCATTCGAGAAGGAGCATGCCGGTGAGATGGTGTACTTTTCTACGTAGGCCATGGTGGGGTTGATCCCACCTTTCCTCCTTTTTATTGAAGCTGCTTGACTTCTATGGTCTGCAGCTGTACCACCTTGGCCCCCACTCCATTCTTCTAATGTCTGTCTTCATCCAGTTCTGTGAAATGTGGGTGGGCATCCCCCCTGCATTAATCTTTTCTGGACCTTCTTCACCGTCCATACCAACGGAAGGAGTGATGAGTACCTTTGCTTCTACTACTTTGTGAAGCGCAAGAAGTGCCCATTCAAGTACCTCCGGTCGTTTCCCTCTGGAATGTGGGACGATTGGAAGAAAGACTGGATAGTCATCCGGGTCGAGGAGCACGAGAAGCTGGAGCTGCCCGAAGGCCTCCCCAACATCGACACTGCAGTCTGGAGTGAAGCTCCGGTGCTGTTGGATGCCTTCAACCCAGCTCTGACCAGGATACGCCAATGTGTGGAGGGAGGATTAACCCCTCAGGCGGTATTTTTCAATTTCATGGTCAACAGGTGGGTACCGATGAAGAGGAGAGAAAAACTCGCTTGGACCCTCAACAGTGTTATGGACGACGACCGGGTTGAGACCGGGCTGAAGTCCAACATGGAGGGGGCGACCTTGGAGTTTCATCTCAAGAAGTTCTAGCACGGCATCGACGTCGCGGGTAATGACTTAACCACGCCACCAGCTTTCCTCCCTCTGAACGTGGAAGTACAGTTTAGCATGGAGCTCCGGCGGACGATGTCGGCGCTTGACGGCCTATGTGTCGTCGAGAGACGATCGAATTCCATGGTGGTGATCCCTGGGGCTTCTGAAGGTGGCTCCGCCCCTGCCCCAAAGCCTAGGACCGAAGTCGTCAGCAAGGGCAAGGAGCCGGCGGCCGAACCCTCGAGCCGGAAGAGGAAGTTGAAGCATGCCGACGAATGGTCCGTCAGGCCTGCACCCTGTGGAGCAGCTCCTTCTCCCCGGAGGGGGATGTCTTCTACAACTGCGACGACTGCTCCTGCAGCAGTGTCTTCCCGGGGTGCTAGCCCCGGGCATGTGAATCCAGTACCAGGACCAGCTGAGGTCTCTGGGTCCGGAGGTCCTTGCCAGTCGAGGGGGGCCTCAACTAAGGAAATGCCCGCGGCTCCAACATGTTCCGGGGGGCCTTCTGGAGCTACCACGCCGACGGCGGCCATGGTCAGTCCAGAACGCCCGGGAATGAGATTCCATGCAAGCTGGTGCAGAAGCCTTCCGAGGTAATTTTTAATCTTTACCTCAGACAATTGTTTTTTTGTAGTAACTGTTTTTTAAGTTTCTTCATCCCGCATCTGCAGCGTCCCCAAGAAGAGGAGTGAGGCTCCACCCTCAGCCACAGCAGCTGAAGCTGTGAGGGCGGAGGTTTCTGCTCCTATCTCGGTGCTGCCCCAAGTGGTGGCTGAAGCTGCGGCAGCTCCGGCGCCAGCTGTCGTGGTCATGGACCTTGACTCATCCCCCGAGACTCCCGCGGTAGCGCCGGACCACGGGAAAGAAGATGTGCCAGCGGCACCTGCCCCGGAGGTTGAAGCCCCGGGTCTTGATGCTGAGATGTTGGAAGCTTCGGCCGCTGAGCCAGAGGAAGCAGTGATTCCGACCCCAGAGTTGGAAATTGTCGAAGCCCCGACGGTTGAACCGAAGGTTATTGAAGTCCCGGCGAGCGAGCCAGATGTTGAGGAAGTCCTGGCGGTTGAGCCGGCTACCTCCGAAGCTCCAGCCTCAGAGCCGGTTGCAACTAAAGCTCCGGCTACAGAGCCGGTTGCAGTTGAATACCTTCCGGTGCCTGAGATGGTTGAGGTTGAAGCTCCGGCCTTAGGGCTAGTTGTTGTTGACCTTCCGGTGCCCGAGCCGGTCGTTGCGGAGGCATCAGCACTCGAACCCATGATGGTCGAGGCGCCAACACCTGATCCACCAGCGGAGGAGGAGCCCAGGCCGGAGCCGGAAGTAGCCCTTTCTCCAGAAGTGATGACGACGGAGGTGCCTGCTGCTGAGCCAGGGTGCCCTGATGAATTCGCTAGCCCCCTGCCTGAGGGGGCAAATGAAGACCTGGCGGCAGGGCCTTCGCAACCACTTCCGCAGGTCAGAACTTCTTATGCGGGACCCTCCTCGGTGGCGACTGAGACTATCCCAGAGGATGGCCCTAGTGTCGTGGAGGCTTAGGGGACCACTCTTGTGGATTGGGACCCAAATTTTGTAAGCGAGAACCCGCTGGAACCAGCGGAGGAGACCCCAGCAGGTCCGGACCCTATTCCCCTGTCGTGTCCATTGACAACGCTTGCTCTAGTGTGCGTCAAGTCCAGCTGGCGTTCTACCACGATAGCAAGGCTCTTGAAGAGGAGCGCCAAACCCTTAGGCGGTTGCGTAATCGGCTCTACTTCGAGACCAAGCTGGCGCAGTCGAGGCTGGCAGACGACAAGGAGTGGATCAAACAGGAGAAGGTCTGCCTGTCATACTGGGGCAAATTATTGGATGATAGGGAGAGCTTGACTCGTGCCCTCGACACTCAATCCCAGGCCATTTATGAGCAGGCCAAGGCAGCTAATAGTGCAGCTGATGATCACCAAGAAAGGCTTGAAGCCATTAACACTAGCCTCATCAAGCGCCGGGAGGCACTTGAGGAGAGAGAGAAGAAGCTCGAAGACGAAGAGCAAAAACTCCTAGAGCTGTGGGATGATGTCGTGAAGAGGGAGGAGGAGCTCGCCGAAAAGGTGGCTCTGGCTGACAAGGGCCTCAAGGAACGCACCAAAAAATTGGAGGAGCATTGCGTTGAGGAGGAGGAGAAGGCCTGGGTGCGAGGGCAGGAACTCTACAAGCAAGAGTGTGTCATCGATTCTAGGGAAAAGAAAGTTAGGGGCCGGGAGAAGGACCTGGTCGACCGCCGAAACAAGATCCACCTCCGGGAGGAGGAGCTCGGAAAACTCGAGAAGCAGGTTGCTGAAAAGATTCAGCAAAATGCCAAAGAGGTTGAGCGCCTTGCTCGTGAGAATTCTGAATTGGCGGCGGCCAAAAGATCCTTGGAGGAACTGAAGGGCTTGAGGACTGCAGACTCCCTACAGGTTTGGGAGTTCCTGAGCGAAGCCAATGACACGATGACACCAATGGGCTTCAGTCCCATGCGTCAAGATGATCCAGAGCTAGAGCCGGACCTGGCGTTGCAAGCGTTGAGCTCGGCGGGTGACAAACTCTCCAAGGTGGGTGATGCCATCGCAGACCAGTTGGAGGCTGAGGGGCAGTCCCTGGCGAAGAACGTCACAGAGTATGTGCTGACGTGCTACACCAGCCGGGATCCCCAATTTCCTCTGTACCCGGTGCTTGAAGGTCTCGTCGAAGGAGAAGATGAAGCCACCCGAGCCAACATGTCAGAGGATGCTCAGAAGGTCGCCTAGTTCTTCCATAGGGTCTAGGACCATCTCTGTAGCTCCCACTTGTATTCTCTCTTTTTCTTCCACAATTTTGTAATCCCTTGTCTCCAGATGAATGAAATCCACAATTTGTTAATGAATTTCATTTTTTGTCTTCAACACTTCTGTCTTCACTTGGCCCCCTGGTAGATGTACACAATTTGATTGTGAACATGTACCAAGAGGATAGTGTATTTTGCCGAAGACTCGTTTGCTTCAAACTTGTAGAGTGTAGGTCTGAAGTCTTCGATAGTGAAGGCCCCCTGAGGTTGTCGAAGCTCAGAAGCTCCATCATTGACTACCGTAGGAGCTTAGTAGCTCCGACAATAGTCCCTATCAACGCATAGAGCATCGATAGTTAGCCCTCCGGGGTGTCGGAGCTTAGTAGCTCCGGCAGTGACCTTTGCCAACGCGTAGCTTGTCGGCAGCAGACTCCGCTTGTGGGGTCTTCTCACCATCTTTTATTCTGCATCGACAGCTGGCCCCCCTAGCTTTGCCGGAGCTTGGTTGCTCCGGTAATGCTCGTTTTCAATGTTTAACATCGATCACAAGCCACCTACGGGGAGTCGGAGCTTTGTTAGCTCCGGCTTTTCTCCATCAACATGGATTATTTATTTTTCCTGCACACTGAAGCCAAGAAAAATAGTAAAATTCGCTCCTTGCCTATAACTTCATCGCGGATTACGATTCCCAAGAAATTTTTAGGTCAAACACAATTTTGAATACAACCGAATGTGTTGCCTTCTTTCTTCCAGATCCAATTGTACTTGGACCCGCCTTACTTCGGCCTGCTGGTGTAGGTAGAGTGGCGTACTTAGGGTGCTTGACAGGCTAAGTCGATAGCACACTCCGGCCCTAGATTGGCTTGGCGGCATACAGGCGAGTGGGCCATGAACCATATTTCAATCCAAAAGAATTGAAAAATACAGCTCGAATTGTAGATGAACTGGTCGAACTAAAATTTCTTAAGAATTGCACAACTTTGTTATAGACAAGAAAGAGAAAAATAAAAAATGTTGAGCATGTACAAAATAAAAGCACATGGAGTCTGTTTCACATGAAGATGTCTTTCATTATAGGTCCGGGGTACAGGGGAAACAAGCACACTCTTAGGGTACAGAACGAAGCTAAGCGTGTTTCATTTCTCATTTGACCCAGGGTAGTTAGCCACACTTTTAGTTCTGAGACTATGACAAGTGTTGCATGAACTTTGCGGTCCTTCCGGGAATGGTCCGGCTGTTCTCCCGCAGGAACTACCCGACTTTGTACAATGACTCTATAACATACACCTCAAGTTATTACAGACTCACCTCCGTGATATTAAGTGTAGAACTTACAGAGGTGCTCAATATTCGAAGGATTTGGGAGAGGTGTCCCATCCTCGGTAGCCAAGCGAACGCTTCCGGGACGGGATACTTTAATCACTCGAAAGGGTCCCTCCCAGCTGGGGGAGAGTTTGTTTAACCCTTTCTCTGGATTGTATTCTCCGTAGCACCAGATCACCTTCCTTGAGCTGTCGGTTGTGTACATGCCGCTGATGATAGCGCTGAAGGGCTTGGTGGTATCGGGCATTCCGAACAGCTGCTTGGCATCTTCCCTCCTCAAGGAGGTCTAGGTCTTCACGCCGGAGCTGCTCCTGCGTGGCTTCGTTGAAGGTCCGGACCTGGAGTGACCCAAAGTGATTTCCGGAGGAAGGATTGCTTCAGCTCCGTACACATGGACGAAGGGTGTCTCTCCAGTTGACCGGTTTGGAGTTGTCCTGTTGGCACATAGAGTGGGCGGAAGCTCTTCAATCCAGTTGGCTCCATGTTTTTTCAAGCGCACATAGGTGCGCGTTTTGAGTCCTTTCAGGATTTCAGCATTTGCTCTCTTGGTTTGGCCATTGCTTGCCGGGTGAGCTATGGAGGCGTAGCAAACTTGAATGCCGAGGTCTTTGCAATATCCTTGAAATGCAGAGCTTGTGAATTGGGTCCCGTTATCAGTAATGATTTTGTTCGGGACTCCAAATCTGCATACAATGGACTGCAAAAAGATGATAGCAGATTGCTTGTTTATTGTCACAACTGGAGTTACTTCCGGCCACTTGGTGAACTTGTCAATGGCGACATACAGGAACTTGTAACCTCCGACGGCTCTTGGGAAAGGTCCCAAGATGTCCATCCCCCACACAGCGAAGGGCCATGTAGGAGGTATCATTTGTAGAGGCTGAGCCGGTGTGTGAATTTGCTTTGCATGAAATTGCCATGCTTCGCATTTCATCACCAGCTCAGTTGCAACCGGAGTGCTGTAGGCCAGTAGAAGCCTTGCCGGAAGGCTTTATCGACCAGGGTGCGGGAAGACGCGTGGTTACCACACTCGCCTCCATGGATTTCTGCGAGGAGCTCGCAGCCTTCTTCCCTTGTGATGCACCGCATTAGGACGCCGTTGGCATCGCGCCAGTAGAGATCCCCTTCTACCAACGTGTATCTTTTAGCCAATCTGACTATCCGGTCAGGGGATATATCATCGTCAGGAAGGATGTTGTCTTTCAAGTAGCTCCGGATCTCCGAGATCCATGCATCGGAGCTAACTTGAGCATTTGAGTCTTGCGTGCTGGGTTGCTCGAAGCTTCCGGCAGCACCTACGACCCTTGATGGCTGCCATGGTAATAGGGCCATCGGGACCGTCAGCTTCGGGATGCTGATCTCGCCCCCTTCGCTCAGTTCGGCAGGCTGAGCTGTGGGTTTTGACAACCTCCGGACAAAAGTTCCGTCAGGAGCTGGAGCTACGGTTGACGCTTTCGTCGAGAGATCGTCGGCCTCAGCGTTGTGGACACGCTGGACGTGGTGGAGGTCTAGGACTTCGAAGTCCTTCTAAAGCCTCTGGACTTCAAGGAGGTAAGCAGCTAGCTGGAGATTGTTGCAGGAGCATTCACCCTTCACTTGTTTAATGATGAGCTGTGAATCTCCCTTGACCAGCAGCTGCTTGACACCGTATGACAGTGCCACCTTTAGTCCGTAGATGAGTGCTTCGTACTCCGCCATGTTGTTGGTCGCCTTGAAGTCAAGGTGTACCATGTATTTTACCTTCTCCCCGGTTGGTGCGAGGAGAAGGATTCCAGCTCCGGCCCCCTGCTTTTGCATGGAGCCGTCAAAGTAGAGGGTCCAGTGAGGCTCGTTGAAGACCGGAGCCCTGTGTTCCGGCTTTTGCTCACTGGGGCCCCCATGGTTTGATGGAGAGGGAGTCCATTCTGCCACAAAATCTGCCAATGCTTGACTCTTGATTGCTTGTCTTGGAATGAATTGGAGATCGAATTTGGCCAATTCCTAGTTGAATTGGGATTATGCAAGATTGCTCGAAGTGGGTAAGGAGTCACCACTGAAATCTTGTGAGCTTGGAAGTAATGGCGAAGCTTCCTGGAGGCGATAAGAACTGCATAGAGCAGCTTATGCACCTCTAGGTATCGAGTCTTGGCGTCATGAAGTACTTCACTGATGAAGTACACTGGGCGCTGGATGGTTCGGACCCTCCCGGAGGGGCCCGGAGCTTCCTCTTCATTGACCCGGATCCTCTCGGAGGGATCCGAACCTTCTTCGGGGACCTCCGGGTCCTTGCTGGAGGGACCCAGAGCTTCTTCAGAACCATCTGGACCCTCCTGGAGGGGTCTGGGTCTTCTGAAGTAACTTCTTCTGGACTCAAGTCTGGGAACTGGGACCCAGACTCGCTTTCAGGAACCTCCGGACCCTCTCGGAGGGGTCTGGATTCCTGAGCATGGGATGGTTCTGGTCTCTCTGCAACCAGGACCATACTGACGACTTCGTCAGTTGCTGAAAGGTAAAGCAGCAAAGGCTCACCAGGGTTCGGAGCTACCAGAGTTGGTAGGATTGTGAGGAGCTGTTTTAGCTCCTAAAACGCCTTTTCTGCTTCTTCGGACCATTGGAATGGTCCGGACATCCTCAACAACTTGAAGAAGGGAAGTGCCTGTTCCGCCAGTCTTGAAATGAACCGGCTGAGGGCTGCTAGACATCCAGTCAGCTTTTGGACATCCTTGATGCGGGCTGGTGGCCACATGTCTTAAATGGCTTTGATCTTCGCCGGATTAGCCTCTATGCCCCGGTGATTTACCAGGAAACCAAGAAGTTTTCCAGAGCTAACCCCGAAGACACACTTGTCTGGGTTTAGATTTGTGCGGGTGACCCGCAGCTTGTCGAAGACAGCCTGTAAGGTGTCAAGGAGTGACTCCTTGTTCATGACCTGGACCACGATGTCATCGACGTACACTTCCACTATGTCTCTAATGAGTTCTTCAAAAGTTTTGTACATAGCTCGTACAAAGGTTGAAGCTGCATTCTTGAGACCAAATGGCATGGCTGTATAATAGTACAATCCATCTACTGTGATGAAAGAGGTATGCTCTTCATCTTCCCTAGACATTATGATTTGATGATACCCAGAATATGCGTCTAGGAAACACAGTAATTCACACCCGGAGGTGGAATCCACTATTTGATCTATTCTAGGTAGTGGGAATGGATCTTTCGGAGACGCCTTATTTAGTGTTGTGTAGTCAATACACATCCGAAGCTTCCCGCCGGCCTTGGGCACAACGACTGGGTTTGCCAGCCATTTTGGATGGAAGACTTCTCGGATGAATCCAACTTCGAGCAACTTCTTCACTTCTTGTCGAATGATGTTCTGTCGCTCCACGGTTTGCTTCCGAGGCTTCTGATGCACGGGTCGGGCGTCAGGGTAGATCTTCAGATTGTGCTCAATCACATCCCTGGGGATCCCAGTCATTTGTGATGGTTGCCAGGCAAACACGTCGACATTAGCCCAGAGGAAAGCGATGAGCGTGAGTTCCTATTTGTCATTCAGTCCCCCCGATATACGGGTGGTCTGAGTGGCATCGGAACCTATTTGGACGACTTTGACGGGAATGTCAGTGTCGCCGCTTGGCTGCACACGAGGTGCAGAAGTCGAGCCTCGTTGATGAATGCTCGGGGGTTTTGGAGCTTGCTCCTTCTTGGAGTCCTCCTCTTGCGCCGTAGTGAGTGCATGAAGTTCTTCCAGAGCGGTTACTCCAGTAGTGCGATCTCCGCGGATCCGGAGAACGCCTACTAGTGTTGGCATCTTTAACACCATGTAGCCATAATGAGCATCTACCATGAATTTGTACAAGGCAGGCCTACCCAAGATGGCGTTGAAAGGTAAGTTGATCTGAGCAACGTCAAAGACCAACTTCTCAGTGCGATACTTCTTCTGGGTCCCAAAGGTAACGGGGAGAGTAATAGAACTGAGTGGGGTAATGGCTCCCAGACCTACTCCGGAGAAAGGTCGGGAGGGGTGAAGATCTGAAGGTCGGAGCTGAAGCTTGGTAAAAGCTTCGAAGCTTATGTGGTTCAGCACCGAACCTCCGTCTACCATAACATGGTGGAGCTGAATGTTATTGATGGTAGGAGATACCATCAATGGTAACTGCACTGCTCCAACCATACTTCGAGGGCAGTTCGAAGCATCAAAAGTGATGGCTGTGTTCATCCACTTCCGATGAGGCTCCGCCCTGGCTGTAGGAGCTACAGCTGCCATGTCCCGACGAATTGTCTTGAGGACGCGGCAGGAGGTGATGTCCCATGATCCACCAAAAATGGTGTTCATGGTCTTCCGACGCTTGTTGTCAGAGATGTCAGAATCATCGTCGACGGATGTGTAGACGGCCTTCAGGACCTTTTTAGGATCCTGAAAACCTAACACCTCTTCAACGGAAGCTTCGTCAACTTTTTGTTTTCCTTCCCTCTGTCGGAAAGGAACTTCTTCCCGGCGCTTGTTGTAGCGCTCGGCAAGGTTTTGGACCTCCCGGCAGTCTTCCAAACTGTGGTTGTCTGTCTTATGAATTGGACACCACACCTTGGGTTTGCCACCGTCTTCAGAAGACGGTCGAGGTCGCTTCTCGGGGCGTGGCCCCCGGCCACCCGGAGCTGCAGCCGCTGCAGCATTAGATGCGCAGGCTGACGGCTTCTTCTTGCCGTTGGTCTTTTTCTTCTTTTTGCCACTACCGGAGGTAGTGGCTTCGCCTTTGGAGGATTTCTTGTGATCCTCCGGAGGTTGTTTGGAGTGCATTTCACGGCCCTCCGCAGCTCTGGCACATTTGTCGGCCAAGCTGAAGAGTTCCATGACACTGGTGATCTCCATGATCGCCAGTTTCTCCAACATCTTCTTATCCCGTGCGCCCTGTCTAAATGCCCCAATGACAGAAGCGCTAGAGATATAAGGGATAGTGTTTCGTACCTGAGAGAATCTCTAGATGAATGATCGCAGGGATTCTCCCCCTTTTTGCACGACTGCAAAAAGGTCCAGTTCAGTGCCCGGTCGGGTGTATGAACTCCCGAAGTTAGCAGTGAACTGTCGGCACAAATCCTCCCAACTGTTGTTGGAGTTGGGTGGAAGGCTCATAAACCAGGACCGGGCGGTCCTAGTTAAAGCCACTGGAAAATAGTTGGCCATTACGGCCTCATTTCCTCCAGCTGCCAGGATAGCAGTGGAGTAAATCAGAAGAAATTTGACGGGATTAACGGTCCTGTCAAACTTCTCCGGCAGGTGAGGCCAGAATTTCTGTGGCCACCTGACCATACGCAGATGCATGGCCAGGGCTGAACAGTCTCCTCCTACTCCTTCAGAAGAAGGAATGTCCTGAGCTTCTCGTCTTTCACGAGCACGCTCGATGTGGACTCGACCGTCTTGTTGACGGTATCGGCGATCAAGCTCCGCCTAGAGGTCATGAGTTGCAAGCCTTGATACCGTGTGAGTGCGTCGCGCCCTGGAGGGCAACGATGTCACTTGCTGTGACGCAGCACGTCTCTTGTTGTTGGAAACGTGCGGACCAAGTCTGCCAGACAAGGTCTGTCGCTGCGACCGGACCCGTCCTGAAGGAGGAGGACCCTGGTTACTGATGCGATCAGCTGCTGCTGCAACCAAGTGTTCCACATTGGCCCTCCACTACTCCATTGCATCCCGGGATGCATCCGGAGGTGGTGGGCGCTGAAAGAGAGCATGTGCTGCATGGAGAGCGTGTTCCGAGTTGTCATGATTCGCCGACGCTTTGATTGATGCCGGTGCACCATCGCGCTGCCCAGCTTGATTTGCTGGTGGAGGCGGCGGTGGTGGAAGTGTGTCTCCTGCTGGAACTGAGGTTCCTGCTGGTGGCTGCATATTAAAGGGATTGCCCCCAGCAGCTTGAACAGCGGGATGACCATTGGATGATTCAGCAGCTGAGTTCACCATTCTTGAAATCTCAGGCGCCCCTACCTGGCGCGCCAACTGTCGGTGGTTTTGATCTGGCAGATCTCCCGACACTACTAAAAGTGTTTGCGGAGTTTGAAGTTCGGTTTGGGTGCGCAGAGATTCAAGAAGGTGAAATGTGCAATGACACATGAGACATAAAGATTTACGTGGTTCGGGCTGCTTGAGCATAATACCCTACTCAACGGGGTGTGTTGGTGATCTATTGGATGTATGAACTCAACTCAGGTGACGTGAGTTGAGAGCGCGTGTGAGCCGATCAGGCCAGATGTTCTCTATGTATCAAGTTGAGAGCGGGGCTTGTCCTTTTATAGTACAAGACATGCCGTTACAAGTTGGCCTGGCCCGACATGTGGCCCCGGTGGCTACTAATATTGATACACATTTGATGCGCTTAATTACCCTACATGACCGATTTACGGGCTTTGACAGCGCCGTTACTGGTAATAAGGGTCGTCCGATCAGGTGTCATTAACATAGTATTAATGACACTTAATCGGGTCTTGAAGTCCTTGATTCCCCTTTGAAGATCTGGAGCCGTTGTGGATTCTACCGCAGGTTTGAGGCTGAGGATCCGACAGTTGGACACGTGGCAGCTCCGGAGCATACTGTGGGGAACAGATAGGTCTGGTGCCACCAGACATGTGTCAGTTCTGGAGCTTCCCTCGGTCTGGTGTTAGGTCCGGGGGTGCCATTATGGTACATAGCCCGAAGCATTCCCCTTGTGGGCGGTAGCTACGGTTTGATGGTACACGTGGCGCCCCTTGGACTAACCATGTTGGGGAAGCGGGTCCGGTTATGTCTGACATGTGGGCCTCTGAAGGTCTTCGAATCAAGTAGATGACATTTCCTTGAGATCTTTGCAATCTCAAGGGGTATACGGTACTCAGGGTACCGACAGATGGTGTCACTAGATTTCAAACTCCTAGGAATAAGTGATATCCTTGCTTTGAAATTGAATTGCATTTTTAGGAGTCACTAAATTTCAAATTCCTAGTGAGGTTCAGGAGGATAAAATTGAGAATCTTGTTTTTCATGGTCTAAATGATAAAAATTTGCTCTTGAAAGCTATGATTGTTAGAAACTTTAAAAGGTGTAGGGATCCATATAGTGTATTTCTATCACATGCATTGCTATGAGTAGGATCTTTAGAAAATATGCAACATGAATTATCCATAAAGATCCACTCTTATCAATGAATAACACATTGATCATAGATACACTTGATATTGGATCCAATGCATATTTGATTTTGTTCTTCCCCGTATGTACAAATGAAAGTTTGGTTACCTAAATCGAACGTTCATTTGTACAAGTCTCGGGAGCTCACCATCCCTCTCCATTCAAAGAGTGGAAGTTTGCAGGAGTAATATTACTATGCAGGCATTCAAGAAGCTGATTGTTGGGATCCCTAGAAGATCCCATTTCAACATCTCTTGGCCAAGGAGTAAATGAGGATGGTTGCTACCTATCGGAAATTATGGCCGAAGGTCAATCATAACTATACGAGGCTACAGATTTGAAATGGGAACCCTCTATGAGCAACCAATGAGCTGCCATGAATGGGTGGGAGCATTATGCTCTCAACTATTTTAAGCACTCATTCAAGCTCAAGGGATTTTCCACCATCATTGGGTACACGTTATTCCTATGTGGCTAAGAGTTATGATGTACCATGACCAAGGAATGACAAGATCACACCCAATTTATATTGGGTGCAAGTTGTTCCTATTTGGCTAGAAGGTATGTCATGACTTAGCCAAGGAACAACAGATCACACTCAACCCATGTTGAGTGCATGTCATTCCTTTGTGGTTCTAGGTATGTTGTACCTTACCCAGGGAACAACTGATCATACCCAATGCATGTTGGGCACATGTCACTCCCTTATGGCAAAAAGATATGATACACCTTAGGCAAAGAATAATGAACATACTCAATGTATGTTGAGTTCACGTCATTCCTTTGGATCTAAAGGTTATCATTATCCTAGCCAAGGAATGACAAATCACACCCAACACATGGAGACCCTGATGTGCTACAATCAACATCGGAAACACTCTATTCAACCACACTCATGGTGTCAATGGGAGGCAACATAACAATCAACACATAACCCTTCGTTGTCAAAGCCATGCTGCAACAAGGATAGGCCAACTCATGGCCTACCTCCGTTGTTAGGGTTTCAACCCCTATCATGGACCTTGATCAAGAATAAGCTTGGGGGAGGACCCCCCACTTGAGCTAACTTGTACCACACCCACTGCATTTTTATTTCAAATCATCCATTACATATTTATTTTCCATCCATCCATCATCAATCTTGCATTAAAAAAATATATAAAAATAGGTTAGATTTGCTTCCATCAAATAAAGATGTGCAGTAAGAATGATTTAGAATTCACATAGATGAAATAATGAATAGTTGCTCTGTTTTATTTTCCAAAGTCTCTAGTTTACAACTTGCTACTCTCCGAATATTACTTTCATTGGTTTGAAGTACTTTTACCTTAATTTAGAAGTTGAAGGTAGCAAAAGCTTAATCTAATTCTAGGTTGTTGCAAGAATAGAATTGGTAATAGGGCTGCTAGTTCTAGCTTGAAAGTAAACTTAGATTTCCGGAGAAATTTTAATAAGATTTAATTTTCCATCAATTGATTGGAAATACCAACCAAAGTCATATGATGTTCATACATAGACAAAACCTTATGCATATGCTATTTGCTTTCACATTGAGCCTAGTCAAACTAGTATAGACCTATGTGAGAAATCATTCAACTCTTTTTGAATTCAAGACTTCACATGCACATGCTATACTTCTACACTAGAAGTAAGCAAAACGTCCATCATATCCACCATACCACAATAAAAAGAGAAACTCCATGTTATTCATATTTAGCACTCTCTTCAAAATTCATTGCAAAGAAAGGGAGTAGAAGACATGTCTACAAAAAGAAAATGAAAAGAAAAAAAGCATGCTTACATCATAAGCATGAGAAAAAAAAAAGAGAAAAGAAAAGTAGCCGTGTTTCATCCCTGCAAAAAAAAGAGAGATTTTACCAAAAACGAGTTATCTCAAGTATCCACATCCACTTCCACTCCATCACACATGCACTAGTCTTGAATAAAAATTTTTTGATTTGAATTCTCCTAAGGCTTACTCTTTTGACTTAGCAATATATGTGATGCAAATATGCCTACATTCTTTCCTTACCAAGCTCCACATACAAGCCATATTCAATAAGTAGCAATAGTAGAGGCACAATTTATTGGTGAGGAAATATTTGCACTATCCACAAAGGAGTGACTGAGAGAATCGAATTCAGGTTCTTAATATCTAAGTTGAATTCTTCGGGATTTAAGTGGAACTTGATTTCTAGGCTACGTTTGCTCCATTTGCTATTCTACCTTTCAACTACTCATGAATATGAAAAAGCATAAGCCCCATGATAACTTAAGAAAGGTAGGGTATCATAGCCAATTTCTGGAATACTAGGTAGAGTATCTTGTTGTGCATTAAATATATTTGAAAATAAGACATTGTAGCAACTCCTGATCATCAACATAAAGTCTTGACTTTGCTCGGGACGAGCAAAGGATAAGCTTGGGGGAGTTTGTTGACGACTGTTATATACCAATTTCATCCGTCAGTTTAACTCAATCATGTGAAGGATTGATCATTTCTTGCTTACATCACCTCTCTATCTAACCCAATTCCACTTGGACTTGGAGAAATATGTGTATGCAGCATTTTATGCAGGAAATGAGGAAATGTAGAGGGACCAATCCTATAAAATATCATCCCAGCTAATCAGGCGACAACACGTGGCATCCCATGGATCAAATGGCCCAAAAACAGAAGTATCCAAGGAGATCCAATAGTGTATCACCCATATACATCAATGGGACCCACCTGGCAGCCACCTAGAGAAAGCACACGAGAAACGGTGCAATGACCAGGTCGGTCGAACCAGGGGGTCAGCCGACCTGGTCTTTGCACCAAACTCGGTCGGCCTCCACGTATTGGCTCCTCCCGGGTCCCTAGAGTCAATGTCGACTGATTCGCGCGCTTTTGGTGGCGGGAACCGACCTCAACACTAGTATAAATAGGACCCCCTACCCCTCACTTCAACACACACCACTTGGGCATCATTCTATTGGATACACTATCTTCCATAGTCCTTAGAGGAGTTAGTATGTAGAGAGGAGAGTCTCTAGTCCCATGTCCAAATTGGGAAAGGAGTAGAATGAGTCTCTCTTCCCAATTCCACATAGGAAAAGGTATGGCTTATGTATTCATTATTGTATTTATAACTTTGTGCTCAATGAAGATATTATCTTTAGTCATCTTTTATATGTATACTTGGACGAAGCGTTTCTTGTTTGATTGTGGAGTCCATGTATGTGAAAGGTATAGTCTTTATGATTTCACTCTCATGATCACATCTTATGGTCATAAACACTATAGACCCCCACTACAGTCTATGTAGTTATGATATGATTATGTTCATATGAATGTCTTATGCTAAGCTTCAACATTAGTTCAATGATGTTTAGGTTAGTCATTGACTTAGGATGGCTTGTGCCATGGCTCCTAAGAGATTTGCTCAGTATGCTAGCATGGTGATAGGGTATTTAATAGCGTTGGATGTCTCGTAGACCCACGGATTGAAGAGGTAGTCAATAGGTGGTGACAACCCTATTTGTCCTTTGTAATCCTCCACGTTCGGCTATGCCACAGGCTCTTGGCAGGAGTTGCCCTAGTATTGCTAGGGGTAAGCCCGTGCTTGATGTGTTGAATACCATTGCATAGGAATTCATCATTGACATGACCATTAGTATCTACCTTAGGCTATGTATATGTATTAGGAGCATTGTAGGTGTAACTGTAACGAAATTGTCCGGTCCCAGTACGAACTAGTCTGATTTCTTTTTTGTTCCAGTACGAACATGTCTGGCCCTCGTGCGTACTAGTTCGGTCTGTCAATTTTTAAAAGTCGTGGAACTTTTCCAATATTCTCCAAAATGACCTAAAAAAGTTTTAACATGTAATACTTAACTCTAACTAGTTAGTAAGCAACATAATCAACTTGATAACATGCATTTACCACATAATTGCATCAATCATGCATATCATGGCATATTGAGTAATATATGAGCATTTATTGATTGTAATGTTTGTTTTGTATGTTATTGCGCGGAATAGAAGGTATTGCTCAAGAGGGTGCTGCCGAGGACCTCCAATAGCAGAACTTTAAAGCTTTTGATCCTAACCAATGTTATGAGCTAGGCAAGTGCATGAACATTTTGATCCTGTTTTTAAATGTTTTATTTGTAAAACAGCATGCTTGTGTTAAATTAAAGGGAAGCCCATAATAGGT
This sequence comes from Tuctoria greenei, assembly GCA_036927565.1. Classification (NCBI taxonomy): domain Eukaryota; kingdom Viridiplantae; phylum Streptophyta; class Magnoliopsida; order Poales; family Poaceae; genus Tuctoria; species Tuctoria greenei. The sequence goes on along the minus strand of JAYESD010000006.1, from coordinate 103,565,883 downwards.
GTTTACTAGACTTGTTGGACCATCCTTGTCGCTTGGAATATATTATAGACTCTCAGGAAGAGTATTTTATCTTTTTGCTTCGCTCTAATTATTTGAGATGGAAAAAACCAAATTTCCTAATCATGAATTAATGCACTTATGGATGATGGGAATTGATGGACATGGAAATTTGGTAAAATGGGACCTCGGAGATCTAAGCAAGCGTGGTTTGTGGATTGGGTTGGAAGATATAGTGGTTTTGTCTTCTTTTGATCTAAGGACCAGTTCTTGCGAGAATAAGCCAGGACTACGGTGCCACCATAAGGACAAGTATAGGTGCGGCTTAGCCAATTAATTAGGTGTATTTCCAGCATTGTTCGGATCAGGGGGAGAGGGGAATGGGAGTCGGTTGGGTTTCCAATACTGGCAGGACTGTCCTAGGATCCGAATGGCACAAGAGGGGTCCCTTGGTTGGATGTTCTCAGTTGGAGGCATCACCACCGGAAACCATAGTGGGTCTGAATACGCTGGTAGTCCCTTTGAAAAGGCTATTTTGTGAACGCTTGACCATACACCTAAGATAGTGTATTTAGCATAAGAGAGTTTCTTTAGTCTCCGACGGGTAACGAAGTCACAAACTTGTGGGTAAAGTGGTATAACCCTTGCAAAGTGTTAAAAACTATCATGATATCCGTGCTCTCGGTAAAGAGCACCTGGATGACCTACATGATTAGAGTGGAATTTGGAAATTTGGATGGTATGGTTATGGTTATGGATTGGATGGTTTTAAATGGACATGATTAATGATGATGTTAAGAATATGGCATTTGGATGTATAATGAATGATGGATATGAATTATTATATTTATTTGGGATATGATGGGATTATTGCACATAGACATTGTTGGATGCTTTTTACATGTTTTAAATGTATTTTTCAGCAACTAGCCATTATTTATTATCGTTCCTTGTTTAAGATTCATGTCATTCATTTCCCACGCTTGCTGAGTACGACATGTGCTCACCCTTGCAATTCTCTCACCGACAGTTTCAAGTGATGTTTTGGAGTAGCCTGAGGATATTGCGGAGTTCTAGGTTGTGTGCTGCCATTTTTTGTCCTGTGGTTTTGCTTGGAGCCGCACTATCCTATATGCTTAGTTTGCTTAGCTTAATATTTAGATTATTTTCACTGCAGTAGTATTATTAATACTGGTCATTAGAGTTGTAACTTGAGAAATATTTTAATATTGTAATAAAATTACTTATTTATTAATTTGTGTTGTGGTAATTTTTGTATATCATTTGTGATGCGCCCTTGTATGTGTGTTGAACATCCTGGACACACATAAGTGTCGCACTTGGTTCATTTATTGGAACCAGGTGTCACAGCTAGTGCCTACGGATGTCGTTTCTTCGAAAGGACGAGTACAACAAGTATGTTGGAAAATATACTATACATGGCATGCGATTAATTTGATGAACCATGTAGTGAGCTGTGCCTAAATGGTATATTCTATCCTCAAACCCTCGAGAGAACATCCTCCCTGTCAATCGTAGTATGTTATCTCTATTGATGACATGACATTATTATATATTTGTGGTAGATAAACTGCCATATAGGTTAAGAGTATACATGGTACAGAATATGATAAACATAGAAATATATATTCATACATGGTAGGAAATATTATATTCTTGGAATACATGTTCGGAGAGTAGCATGCATGGACAACTAACATACATGTTCAGGACATCGATCATGTTTGATGACATTATGTGTTTTCTCTTTTTTTTTTGAAAGATCATCATGTTTGAGGCTCATTGATCATGTTTGGAGCATAGTATGCATGGACAACTAAAATGCATGCAAAAGACCTCAATCATGTTTGATGATGTTACGTGTTATCTCTTTTTGTTAAGAGATCATCATGTTTGAGACTCGTTGATCATGCTTGAGATGTAGCATACACGAACAACTAACATGCATGTGAAAGACATCGATCATGTGAAAGACCTCGATGCATGTGAAATAACATGCATGTTTAAAAGCCTTGCCTCAGCCTACGTCGCTAATCTAACTGATGGCGGCGACACGGAGGTCAAAGGCAGCACCCCAAGACGGCGGCACGACAAAGCGACGGTGAGGCGGAAGCCAGACCGATGGCGGCGCGGCGGCGCCGACTGTGGCTCACGGTTGCGGCCTCACGGTGGAGCGCGGAGGTGCATGGCGGTGGCACGTGGACCTCTGGGCGATGGTGCCCGAAGCTCGCGGGGCGGCGCCGCCGCTAGCCGACCGGTCGGAAGAAGGTGAAGTAAGTTTCTTACTTATCAATTCAAAATTATTAATATGTAGTTGTAATTCAGTAATTCTAAGGGCTATGTTAGTTGTATAATAATCAAACAAAGAAATTTATAATTGCTTAACCTATAAAAATAAGGGTTAATGATTAAATGCATAATTAGTGACTAATGATAGAAATTACTTTCTAATGATTTGTTTCCTGATATTTTGTAAAATCGTCAGCTGATACTAGTTTTTTAGCTAATTATTTTAGCAAATAAACTAGTCTTTTTCAAATAATCATCACAGAAACTACTAAAACATTAACTTAAATGCCAAGATAGTGGCGATGAAATCCTCTGACCTGCAGTTACTACAGCTGATATGTGGACCCGACAACGGTAGGGCACACATGTGATATGACACCAAGATAGTGTTTCCTCAATAAAAAAATGATTTTAAGAGAGATTTAGCGCACAAGCATAAAAGCTAGAACTTGAGCGCTGCACATGCGAATTCCCTACCAAGATGATAGATGGCAGCCGATCCACGAATTTAGTTGTTAGATCAGTAGTGGTCGTGGAGCAGTTTGCAACCGACATCGAAGGAGACGAAGGCGTCGATGCAGGCATAGTTTATTTGCTCGCTGGTACACGTCCCCGTGGTCATCCTCACCTGGTAAGGCTTGTCCATGTCAGCGCCCATCACGGCGCTCACGATGTCCTTCACCACCTTGCCGCGGAGGCTCGGACGGTCCATCTCCTCCACCGTTATCTCAGCTAGGTCAACCATTTTGGCCACCTTCATCTGCTAGTCCTTCTGGAGTCAGTCAGCGTCACCCTCCACGCTCACAATGATGAAGCGATAGTCAAAGTCACCGATGAAATCTTCTAGCTCATCGGGGAAGTCGTTAGCGTGGATGACCTAGAAGATGAGGCAGCAGCGACCGATGCAGAGCTGCAGAATGGCGATAGGGTTCTGGTCAGCGGAGTAGCTCGGGTGCCACACGACGTTGAGCCCGATGACGAGCTTGTGAAGTCGCCGGTGGTGGACGGGAGGACCTTGTCGAGCCAATTCTACAAAGTCTCGCCGGAGGACGTCACGGTGGTGGTGATCACGTCGTCCTCAAACGTTATGTTGTACACCTGAGTCCCCGCCATTGGGTCCTCTTCTGCAAACCTTCCTCTACCTCTAGTTTGGATTTTGGAAACGAGCGTGGATAGATAACTGATGCACTTACGATATGAGTGGAGGAGTTTCTGAATTTGATGGGCCCGAGCCCTGAGTAATGAAAGTATGAAGATTTTTGAATCCGATATACTCTTTCTATTTTTGAATTCTTATCGTTATGACCACAAGATGTCTCAACCAAACACCACGTACAACAACTTTTTTCGTGGAAAAAACATTTATTTCTTGAACTTACATTGTTAGTTGGAAGAGTTTAAGAAAAAGAATACAATAATAGTAGGATAGAGATCTTGTGTTTTAGAAAAAAGAATTATACGATTTTGCTAGAGAGTTGTTTGCATTCTAATAGTCTATATATTACCCATGTCATATATTTCTTATATGCATTTTTTTGTTGTGGCGTACTTGTTTTCTCTTTTTGTTGAAAGATCGTCTAGTTTGAGAATTGTTGATCATGTTTAATGATGTTGAGGATCGGAAGGGCTGTTCGTTGTGCCCATAGGCGTTTCAAGGATTAGGGCATTGGCGTATGTGGCAATCATCAGGGCAGGGATGCACAGTTGCAAGAACCATGCAGTGCGACCATGGCTGTGTTGCTATAGCTGTAAGATTTGGAGCCTGAATATACGTGTCAGGTCGCATGAAGACGATTGTGTGGCCCTGCTGCAGATAATTCGATTCCCGCATGAAGGGGGTTCGACTGCCGGCCAAGCATGGGGCTTTGACGACAAATATCACTGCAATTAATATGCCTGGTGATAACACTAATGGTATACTGATAAATAAAATGACCCGTGTACGAACCCGTAAGCTCCTTGAATGGATGGATGAAACATTTGATCCTAAGGATTTTATTTTTGGTAGTGCTAGAAAATATAATAATAAAATGAAGTTAATTAGAAAACATAAGACATATGAAGGTAGTATCTGACGATCATGTTCCTGACCTCTTCCAGAGAACAACGAGGGAGGTTAGGAAAAGAGGAAAAAAATTGAAATTGTTAGTTTTTTTCTGGAACCATAGGAGTGTGGGCAAGAAAGTAAGTTGTCCGTACCCTGCGGACTAGGTACACTCGTTTACCAGAAAAAGAAGCACTTTGTCCCACCTTCCAGAAGAGAAGACCTTTGGAGGCAACATGTCCCCCAGCTCCGAACCTACCTCTGTGCTAAGGGTGGCTCCAGTGCTACCACGTGGGTCTAGACACTACCTCTCCAATGGGAAGGGCTCCGGTATCTCTATCTATCCAAGAGAAGCATGGGCATTCAAGACCATAAATCAACCGCTTCATGACCAGGGTAACACATCATTCACTTTGTATTAATGACACACGATCAATGGGGTATTAAAATGTTATAATGTTTCCATCAGGGCACGTTAATACACAAATATATCAGTATTAAGTGCCTTAGATCAAGTATAGGGTGCTTAATAGCCAGGGGCCACTTGTCGGGCCTTGGCCTCACTGTAAACAACCAGAACTTGGCATATAAAAGGTTTGTGCTGCATGGTAGACTCAGACATACTCAACCTATACTCAACCAGTCTCTTACACACACCCATACACAAACAATACAACACTCAAACCGCCGTGGAGTTCGGTGTTACGCTTAGGCAGCCCGAACCATGTAAAAACTCTTATGTTCACCTTGTTCGAAATTCTACGAATTTGCGCTCCCTCCAAAAATGAACCTCCTCGGACTACTTCTTAGTAGTATCGGGGGAAGTGTTGTTGCAAAACTTTGATATTTGGCGCGCCACGTAGGAGGGCTTTCTCGAAGAATTTCAAGATCCACAGTGGTGAACTCCGCTGCTGCTTCCTCCAACCCGGCTGCACGAGCAGGAAGAGGGAATGAAGTTTACGACAAATCTCACCATCCTGGTGGCAATCCAGTCATGGATCCATAAGATGGTGTTGCAGCGCATCAGCTTGGAAACAACGAGCCACCACCTGTTGCAACAGCAGCTGCTACTCAGATGCAGGATGGTGTTCTAGTGTCAGTCACCGAATCGACTATAGGTCCAGAGAAAGCGCTGATTGTAGTGCGTGCACTTCTCCAGCGTCCGCCTGCACTGGAAGCATCTCTAGTAGCGCTGGAATAGTGGCATAAGGATGTCGACCATTTGGTCGCCACCATAGCCACAGCTCTCAACAACTTGCCGCAACCTAGGCCTAGGCCTACACCAACCTGCAACAGGACCCTATGAGGGCAGCTCGGTCCTGTGTCTTTATAGAAGAGACACACATTGTCATAGCATGCAGCATCGCGCACTCATACGATGGCTCGTCGTGCGTCCACAGTGTCGAGGCTAATGATCTAAGACCTCAGGGCTGAACTCAACTACCGTTATGCGGAGCAAAATGGCCATGTTACCATCGAGCGTATTCATGAGAGGCGACGCATCCTTGAGGTCTCTTCTCCTCTAGGAGCTGGTGGTGGTTGTTTGGCGCTTGCGCAACATCTTCATATGGTGGATTGGCCACACAAGTTCTGGCCTCATTTGTCGAAGAAGTATGATGGGACTATCAATCCCGTCGAGTTTCTGCAGATCTACTTGAATCTAGGCCTAGAGGGGGGTGAATAGGCCTTTTTGAAAATTGTTGGATCCTGCAACACTCGACAACCAGTTTAATACCAGTGATATCGGACTAGTCTGGTAAAGTGCGGACTAGTCCGGTTGTCACGGACTAAGTTGATTAAACTTGATTGATTGGTTTGATTCTTTTATGTGTGCCGCGGAAATATAGAATCAAACAACAGTTTAACAGTTATATACTGGATTATATCACAATAAAGTCTTATGTTCAACAATTTAACGTAAGATGAACAATGTGTATGAAACCCTAGATTAAGTTGATTAACTTGAATGATGAACACTAAAACAAGACGGAAGTGTTTATCCCGTGGTTCGGCTACCACAGAAGGCCACCTACATCCACATTGAGGAGTCCACAAAAGGACCAGGTCTTCTCCAACCCTACCCTCGTTGGATCGCCACGAAGGCCAATCCTCTTCCACTAATCACAAAGGGGTGAATAACCGAATTCAAGGGGCGATCTCACACTCTGAGAGCTCCCTTAGATTACAAAACACAATGCCACCGAAAACACACTCAAAAGTTACAATTGAAACGTAGTAGTGTGTTAGAGAATCAAACCAAGAGCTCAATGTGGTGTAGCAAGTGTCTCTCCATTGATCTAGAGTGAATCCTCAAAGGATTGGATGATGTTGCACTTAATTTCGTCGAGAGAGGTCGTTTTTGAGGCTCTTGGGAGGTGTGACGGCGCTAGGGTTCGAGAGAGAGAGAGAGTAAAAGTTGGCCGTGCACCTCTATTTATATTGGGTTTCTAAAAGTGACCTTTAGCGTTCAGAAAGTTCGGACTAGTCCAGTGTGCTATGTGTTGCAAACCCTAAGTGTCCCGAAATATCGGACTACTCCGGCTGAAAACAGACTTGTCCGATTTCGCTACTGGAAATCTTCGGACTAGTCCGATGCCCATTAGACTTGTCCGGACATGTGAAACCCTAAGTGTGTTGGATGACAAGTCCGCACTGGGGAGGACTTGTCCGATTTAGATCACTGGGTTTTTTGGACTAGTCCGTGGAAATATCGGACTTGTCCGAAGTGGATCAGAAAGGATATCGGACTAGTCCGGTTGATAAAGGACTTGTCCGATTTTGTGTGACTTGTGTAGAGTTTTGAGGACTAGTCTGCACTTGGGAGGACTAGTCCGATTCTAGTCAGAAAGATATAGGACTAGTCCGACAGATATCGGACTTGTCCGATCTGGTACAGAAAGGTTATCGGACAAGTCCGGTAGTGATCAGACTAGTCCGGTTCTGTGTGACTCTGTACAATGTGTGTGTTTAATTATCATTGAGATCTTGGGGTGTGTTTCCTTAACACACTCCATACATAATAATCTACTACTCTTTTTCCATGAGCTCATTTCCACTTTGCTCCTCTTCATCCCTTCTTTTTGTATTTTGCTCATTTTTCTATTATAGGCATGCATTCATCTCAACAAAGAGGTTAGGATCCCAATTGCTTGTCATAAATCATCCAAAACCCACAAGGGAGTCCTAGATGCACTTTCAATCTCCCCCTTTTTGGTGATTGATGACAACCAATTGAGATTTCACAAAATATGACAAAAATTGAGATTTTCATAAAGTATGCACATATGAATCAAAATACATCAAACAATGAAAGAATTATCCATATGTGCATTCTTTATGGTGGGATGCATAACTAAGTACATTAAGACATTGAGAGTGACATAATTTGCATTAATGAACCAAAAAAAGCACATATGTCATTCCACGAGAAAAATTACAGATTTTAACAAATACTTCTGAAATTAAGTAAGCATTGCATCACAGAACCAAAGTTAATCTTAGAAACACCGTTAAATCATTACAATCACAAAGATAGATAAAAGGGGCTCTCTCCTCGCATCTTACAGCTAAAGCTAAGACTCCCCCTCAATCTCTCCCCCTTTGGCATCAAGACACCAAAAAGAAGGAGAGGAGTGTCCTAGGGTCTTCACTCTTCACTGTTGGTCCTCTCATCGTCATCTTCGTCTTCTTCATCATCAGCTTGAAAAGGTGGAGAAGGAGGAGGGACGGAGCCACTCGAGCACCCAATGCCAAAGTAGGCAAGCTCGGAGGGGTTGAAGGGCGCGAGCTCAGTGAAGTCTGGGTCAGAGTCCTCAGAAATCACTGGAGATCCAATGGGGTCGATCTCCAGCTTTTGGCAGATTTGCTTCACGTTGGCCTTTATGTACTTCATGTCCTCCTTTCTCTTCTGGTTCAGCTTGTGGGCCTTCACTTCGGCCTTCTTTCAAGAGGAGAATATGGCAGCCAGATACTTGAGGATCCCACTAGCTGATCCTCTCTGAGGGGCTTCCCTAGAAGTAGGGACAGCTCTGGCACCTTCACTTGATCTTGCCGGTGCCTCGGGACTGGAGGCCGGCGAAGGAGCATCCTGCACACTCAGCTTTTGAGGCATTTGAGTTCTCAAGGGGAGATGCTCCACATCTTTTACAAACTCAATCCCGGTGACTTTTTCAATCACAAACATTAGGTAAGGAGCATATCCACAAGATCTATTGGGAGTGCAGGATATGTTTACCATATCATTCCAAATGTATTCCGCCACATCAAATGGGCGGTCCTTGCTTATGACTCTCATCAGAGTCCAGAGGTATCCTTGCACACTCCCAGCATCGCCATCCTTGGGAGCAATTGTCTTTCTTAACACTTTGTTCAACACCACAAAGAATGGCTTCATGTTTTTGGTGGAAGGAGGGTTGAACTTTGAGTTTGGATCATATAGGAACTTCATCCTATCCTTGTCAATGACACCAATGTTGTGTATGACCAAGCAATCAGATCTTGTGGTGTCAAGATGAAGCAGGTTAGCGAAATCTTCTTGAGTGATGTTGTACTTGGATCCATGGGTCATCCAAGTGACACTCTCTTCATCCTCACTAGAGAAGTGACAGGTCGCAAAGAACTGCGCAATCATCTCATCATTCCAGTTATTTCTGAAAGCAAACAGATCTCTCAGTCCATGCTTCTCAATGGCTCTCACTACATCAGTGAACAGTGAACAGCCCTTCTTCTCAAAATGTGTCCATTCAATCCACTGACTGCGCACCACGGGGGTCTTCATCGGTAGATACACCGATTTGTAGAAATCAGCATGAAAGTTGCACCAGAACCTTCCATCAGCAGCTTGCTTCGGCCTGCCATACCAGTCAATGCTTCTGAATTTTGTCGCGGAGTCACTGCCGTTGCCATTGAACTTCTCCTCAGTAGGGTCCCGGACCCCTTCCCTGGGAGCATGCAGCTTCAATGACCCGACTGGACCCGCCGCGATCCCTTTGCCCTTGCCCTTTTCTTGGCGGGCACTTGCCGAGCTAGGGCCACCACTGGCGGTAGCCCTAGAAGCTGGTACCTTGGAGGCCGGCTTCTTCGCTAGCACTTTCCTCCGAACTTGTGGAGGGGATGGAGCTGGCTTGGTCGGTCTTTCTTGGTGCTTCTTGCCAAGACCCGTTGAGGTCCGAGGTGCCACCTCGTGGCCCATCTCGGCCTCAAAGTCGGAGATTTCATCATTTGAGCTCAACATGATCTGAGAATGATCTGCAAGAATGATGATGAGTGATACAAGGCATAGGTATGAAAAGATAGCAAGGAATTGCATTGAGGAATTGAAGAATTAGGTTTTAAGTTCAGAAATATCGGACTTGTCTGGTGCACAGGCACAGACTAGTCCGGGGGACCGGACTTGTCCGTGCATGGACCGGACTAGTCCAGTGTTCATCCTCAAAAACCTAACATACTGGACAAAGGCTGATTCCTAATGCATAATAAGTCTAGCATACACGTAGTACATCAAATAAGCATGTATCTAGTGAAAGATGCTAGGCTATTCGATCAACAATGGAGAAAAACAAGATTTCTAGGGTTTGGGAGAAAATTACCGAAGAAACCGATTGAAGCTTGAGGATTAGGTAGTTGGAGCCCGGACAAGTCCGCTAGCTTCAATCCGCATGAGGTCAAGCTTGATTTCCGCCCAAATGCGCACCTCTTTGATGGAGGGAGCAAGGAATCACCTTGGGAGCTCGAGCGCAAGAGCGAGAGTGCATGAGCAAGAGTGGGGATGAGAGGAATTAGGGTTTGGTGGCGGCTAGGGTTATGGACACGAAAAATTGGAAAAGTCCGGAGATGACTGGACTAGTCCGAACTCATCCAGAGAGCTATATCGGACTAGTCCGTGGTCTATCGGACGAGTCCGGCCTAACCGGCACTCTGCGGACTAGTCTGCATGGGCGGACTAGTCCGGGTAACCTCGGACTAGTCCGTGGTCACCAGGAGAAATTTGCATAGCCCATTCATATATATTTGAAGGTTCATAAATAGAGAATAGAGGGGCAAAACAAATCAGTTAATCTTGATGAATTTGACCAGTAAGCATACAACAATCAAACAATGATCATAATTCATCAAGATCTAGTAATTGACATAGTTTTTCGAGAAAAAATTGAGAGAGATGATTTTCACAATTCAATCAACATTTTTGAAGAATTCATACAGGTATGCAACCTTTCAAGCCACACTCCGAGCATCAAGGATATTTAGTTCATTTTCGAGTTCGCAATAACGCTTTTCATCAAGTGGCTTGGTGAATATGTCGGTCAATTGCTTTTGGATGTTGACATGTGAGATGTTTATATCTCCTTTCATGGAATGGACTCTCAAAAAATGATGTCTTATGTCTATGTGTTTAGTTCTAGAGTGCTCAACTGGATTGTGGGCAATTTTAATGGCACTCTCATTGTCACAAAGGAGAGGAATACAATTCATATTGTAACCATAATCCCTTAGAGTTTGTCGCATCCAAAAGAGTTGTGCACAACAACTCCCTGCTGCAACATACTCCGCTTTGGCTGTGGGTTGGGCAATGGAATTTTGTTTCTTGGAGGACCAAGAAAATAAGGATCTCCCTAGGAATTGGCATGTGCCGGAGGTGCTTTTTCTATCTACTTTGCACCCGGCATAATCTGCATCGGAGTAACCGATGAGATTGAATTTTGAGCCTTTTGGGTACCAAAGACCAAGGTTGGGTGTATGAACTAAATATCTCAAGATCCTTTTTACAGCTGTCAGGTGACATTCCTTAGGGTTGGCTTGAAATCTTGCACACAAACATACACTCAACATGATATCTGGCCTAGATGCACATAAATAGAGTAGAGATCCAATCATGGAGCGATATACCTTTTGGTCGAAATTAGGTCCATCTTCCTTGAGATCCAAGTGGCCATTTGTTGCCATGGGGGTCTTTATGGGCTTTGCCTTGTCTATGCCAAACTTCTTAAGTATGTCATGCGTGTACTTGGTTTGGCTTATGAACGTTCCTTCCTTTTGTTGCTGCACTTGGAATCCCAAGAAGTATTTCAATTCTCCCATCATTGACATCTCAAACCTGTCTGTCATGATTTTGCTTCGACTTGTGAGTACCCTTTGGCCACAAGTCGCGCCTTGTTCCTTGTCACCACTCTGTGTTTGTCTTGTTTGTTGCGGAAGACCCACTTGGTGCCGACGATGTTTGCATTGGGTCTTGCCACAAGTTCCCACACCTCGTTCTGCTTGAAGTTGTTCAATTCTTCTTGCATTGCCACCACCCAGTCCGGATCCTTCAATGCATCCTCAATCATGCGTGGTTCCAAAAAGGATACAAACGAATAATGCTCACAAAAGTTAGCTATGCGAGATCTAGTGGTTACTCCCTTTTGGATGTCACCGATGATGTTGTTGATTGGGTGATCCCTTTGGACGCATTGGTGTACTCTTGGGTGTGGCACTCGAGGAGTTGTGTCTTCATGATTGTTCGATTCTCCCCCTAAGTGGTTGCCTTCATTGACTTGTTGATCATCTTCATACTCTTGTGGTTGATTTTGTGTTGAATCTCCCCCTTGATTGATGGTCTCCTCTTGTGGTTCATTTTCCTCATGTACATGTGAAGGTGGCTCTTGTGGTCAAACTTCGCCTAGAGCCATTCTTTTCAATGCTTGACATGGATCTTCTTCTTTACCTAATTCACATGGATCAACTTGCTCCTTTTGGGAGCCATTAGTCTCTTCGAACACTACATCACGTGCTACTTCAACCAGTCAGGCCTTGTTGAAAACACGATAGGCGTAAGTGTTCGAATCATAACCAAGCAAGAAACCTTCATCGGACTTCGAAGCGAACTTCGAAGTCCTAGGCTTCTTGCTCAAGATATAACATGGAGAACCGAAAACTCGAAAATAGGGAATGTTTGGTTTGTTACCGGTGAGTAGCTCATAGGGAGTCTTCTTGAGTAGTCGATGAAGATAGAGTCGATTTGCGGCGTGGCAAGCGGTGTTAATCGCTTCCGCCCAAAATCGATCCGAAGTCTTGTACTCATCGAGCATTGTTCTTGCCATCTCTATGAGTATTCGGTTCTTTTTTTCGGGAACTCCATATTGTTGTGGCGAGTGTGGCGCTGAAAATTCGTGCTTGATGCCCTCTTCATCAAGGTATTCCTCCACTTGTATGTTCTTGAATTTCGTTCCATTGTCGCTTCGAATACTCTTGATTGTCAATGAAAATTCGTTTTGAGCTCGATTGAAGAACTTCTTGAGTGTTCCTTGTGTTTCTGACTTATCATGCAAAAAGAAAACCCAAGTGAAGCGAGAAAAATCATCAATGATAACTAAACCGTATTTGTTACTACCGATGCTTATGTAAGGAATTGGACCAAACAAGTCCATGTGAAGTAGTTCGAGCGGTCTTGTTGTAGTCATGACGTTCTTTGCGGCATGATTTGCTCCAACTTGCTTCCCGGCTTGGCACGCGCTACAAGGCCTGTCTTTCTAAAAAACAACATTCTTTAAACCGCGGATGCGATCGCCCTTGAGGAGTTTTTGAAGATTCCTCATACCAACATGCGCTAGCCGTCTATGGCACAACCAACCCATGTTGGTTTTTGCAATCAAGCATGTGTCGAGTTTGGCTTTATCCTTGTTGAAGTCAACAAGGTAAAGCTTTCCCTTCAACATACCCTTGAATGCAATGGAATCATCACTCCTCCTAGAGACAGTCACACCCTCGTTAGTGAACAAGCAAATATAACCTTTTCACATAGTTGAGATATGGACAGCAGGTTATAATCTAAAGATTCAACATGTAAAACATGAGAAAGTGTGTGTTCAGAGGATATTGCAATTTTACCGGTACCGAGCACCCTTTCACATAGTTGAGATCCGAAGTAGATGCCCTTGTTTGGATCCTCATTCTCTTCATATTCCATGAACATCCTCCTTTCTCCAGTCATGTGGTTGGTGCATCCACTGTCTAGCACCCATTTGGATCCACCGGAGGAATAGGCCTGCAAAAACAAATTATGCTTTGGTTTTAGGTACCCAAGCTTGCTTGGGTCCTTGGAGGTTAGTTACAATGCATTTGGGCACCCACACATGGGATTTTGTGTTCCCATAGCGTGGCCCAACATAGTGAGCACAGACATTGCCAAGATTATTTCTCATTAATACATAGGAGGCATCAAAAGTTTTGAATAATAGCTGCCGTTGTTTATCAGTCGGACTAGTCTGAGGAGTCGGACTTGTCCGGAGGACCGGACTTGTCCGGACACCAACCGGACCAGTCCGGTATTCGTGTGAGTTCAAGTTTTTATTCTTCGACATACTAGTTTGATAGGGTCTTCCCTTCACAAAAGAAATCATTCCCTTGTTATTCTTATGACTTCTAGCATGCTGCTTTTCATCATAGGAGTAACCAATGCCGTATCTGACATTTGGAGCTCTTTGGATCAAGTATGCACTACGTGCATAGTTGATCTTCTCCTTGTCAAATATCCCACATTGGGTAGGATATTTATCCTTTGTGGAGGTTGATTTCCCTTTCAATCTGGTGTCAGTTATACTACATGTGCACATATGAGCAAATTCAATTTTAGTGGGTTGAGAAGGTGAGTTTGAAGAGGAGGAAGGTTCACTCAGCTTGAGTGACTCAACTTGCACTTCAAGGATCTTGTTAACCTTGATCAGGTCAGCAATTTGGTCCTTGATTGCATCATTTGAGTCAGTTAACTCCAAGCAATCGTTCTTGCTTGAAGCTAACTCAAGCTCTAGTGAACTGTTTTTCTCCTTTTCAAGCTCTAGAAGTTTTTCAAGTTCGACATACTCCTCCTTTTGGGAGATAATAATGTCCTCCTGATGATCAATTAACCTTTCCTTCTCAACAAGTTGGTCAAGTAAAAATTTTATTTTTGTTGCAGTTTTCTTATCTAGTCCACTAAACATATCCTCACCATCACTATCCATTTCATCATCACTAGAGTAGGAATGCATGGAGGGGGTTTTGATGTTTACCTTGCGTTTACCTCCATTTGCCATAAGGCAATTGCCATTTCCCTTTCTTGCAACGAGTGTGGGAAAGGGTGTAGATTTCTTGGACGTGTTCTCGATGGCTATGCTAGCCATCTCTTCTTCATCGTATGATGAGGACTCGTCGTTTGAGTCCCACTCCTTCCCAATGTGTGCTTGTTCGGCTTGTTTCTTCTTCTTGAAGAATTTCTTAGGTTGAGGATTGGCTTCTTTGGTCTTCTTCTTGTTCTCCTCATATGGGCAATCAACTTTAAAGTGGTTATACTCACCACAATTATAGCATGCCTGCCTCAACTTTGGCTTCGTTCTTTCCTTGTACTTGCCTTCACTTGATTTTGTCCCTTACTTTTTCTTCATTATTCTCTTGGACTTTTTCATGAACAATATCAAATCCTCTTCATCTAGCTCACTGCTCTCGTCATCACTGTCCTCCTCTAGTTGTGCTTCTCTTGCTTCTTTGGATAGAGGCTTGAGGGTGGACTTTAAAGCAACTCCTTTCTTCTTAGCCGAGGTGAGGTCGGCAATTTCCTTGACGTGCTTTGCTTGTTTCTCCATCATTTCAAAGTTGATAATTTTACCAAGCAATTAATCCGGAGTCATCCTTTTGTATCCAGGGCTTTCTCTAATCATGGAGCATAGCGTGACATTGCGAGGCATAAAAGCTCTAAGGATGAGCTTTACCACCTCGTGGTCATTCCACTTCTTGCTCCCATATGATCGATCTTTGTTGACGAGTATCTTCAATCGATTTTACATATCCTGAGGTGACTCGTCTTCCTCGATTGGAAATCTTCCTAGTTCGCCTTCGATCATCTCAATCTTTGCTTCACGCACATGCCGGTCACCTTCATGTGCAGTTTGTAGTGTATCCCATATCTCCTAAGCAATTTCGAGTCCATCTACCTTGGTGAACTCGTCTCGACTGAGTGAGGAGGTGATTACAGCTGCGGCTTGAGCGTTTCTATGAATGGCCTGCTCTTGACTTGGGGTGAGCTCTTCGTTGTCATCCGGAATATCTATCCCTGTGCATACAATATGCCATAAACTTGGGTTGAGGGAAATCAAATGCATTTTCATATTCTGCCTCCACATAGAGTAATCACTTCCATCGAAGTGTGGGGCTTTTCCATGTGGGATAGATAAGTAATGGTTGTTATTGGAATTTAGACGATCATAGTTAAAAGGATATCGGGAGTAGTCGGTGTGACTACTCCCCTTCTTCTTCTCTTCAACCTTTGCTTTCCCTTTGGAAAGTGCCTTCTTTCTGAGGAGTGCCTTCAGCTCCAGCGTCTCCTCATCGTCTTCCTTGAAGTCTTGAATGGCTTTGAGGTACTTCTCCAGTTTTTGGGTCTTGTCATTGTTAAGCTCCTCTTGGTTGTTGATTTTGTGGATGTACTTCATGTCCGACATGATCTCTTCGAGTGGTTGAAATCTTTCTTGAAGAACCTACTCTGATACCAATTGAATGTAGGCCTAGAGGGGGGGTGAATAGGCCTTTTTGAAAATTGTCGGATCCTGCAACACCCAACAACCAGTTTAATACCAGAGATATCGGACTAGTCCGGTAAAGTGCGGACTAGTCCGGTTTTCACAGACTAAGTTGATTAAACTTTATTGATTGGTTTGATTCTTTTATGTGTGCAGCGGAAATATAGAATCAAACAACAGTTTAACAGTTATATACTGGATTATATCACAATTAAGTCTTATGTTCAACAATTTAACATAAGATGAACAATGTGTATGAAACCCTAGATTAAGTTGATTAAGTTGAATGATGAACACTAAAACAAGA
Source organism: Tuctoria greenei (assembly GCA_036927565.1). Classification (NCBI taxonomy): domain Eukaryota; kingdom Viridiplantae; phylum Streptophyta; class Magnoliopsida; order Poales; family Poaceae; genus Tuctoria; species Tuctoria greenei. The sequence goes on along the minus strand of JAYESD010000006.1, from coordinate 103,549,697 downwards.
CACAAGTGTTTATCTCGTGGTTCGGCTACCACAAAAGGCCACCTACATCCATGTTGAGGAGTCCACAATAGGACCGGGTCTTCTCCAACGCTACCCTCGTTGGATCACCACGAAGGCCAATCCTCTTCCACTAATCACAAAGGGGTGAATAACCGAATTCAAGGGGCGATCTCACACTTTGAGAGCTCCCTTAGATAACAAAACACAATGCCACCGAAAACACATTCAAAAGATACAATTGAAACGCAGGAGTGTGTTAGAGAATCAAACCAAGAGCTCAATGTGGTGTAGCAAGTGTCTCTCCGATGATCTAGAGTGAATCCTCAAAGGATTGGACGATGTTGCACTTAATTTCGTGGAGAGAGGTCGTTTTTGAGGCTCTTGGGAGGTGTGACGGCGCTAGGGTTTGAGAGAGAGAGTAAAAGTGGGTTGTGCACCTCTATTTATATGGGGTTTCTAAAAGTGACCGTTAGGGTTCAGAAAGTTCGGACTAGTCCGTGGTGGTCACCGGACTAGTCCGGTGTGCTATGTGTTGCAAACCCTAAGTGTCCCGAAATATCGAACTAATCCAGCTGAAAACGGACTTGTCTGATTTCGCTACTAGAAATCTTTGGACTAGTACGATGTCCATCGGACTTGTCCGGACATGTGAAACCCTAAGTGTGCTGGATGACAAGTCCGCACTAGGGAGGACTTGTCCGATTTAGATCAGTGGGTCTTGCGGACTAGTCCGTGGAAATATCGGACTTGTCCGAAGTGGATCAGAAAGGATATCGGACTAGTCCGGTTGATAATAGACTTGTCCGATTTTGTGTGACTTGTGTAGAGTTTTGAGGACTAGTCCGCACTGGGGAAGACTAGTCCGATTCTAGTCAGAAAGATATCGGACTAGTTCGACAGATATCAGACTTATCCGATCTAGTACATAAAGGTTATCGGACTAGTCCGGTAGTGATTGGACTAGTCCAGTTCTGTGTGACTCTGTGCAATGTGTGTGTTTAATTATCATTGAGCTCTTGGGGTGTGTTTCCTTAACACACTCCATACATAATAATCTACTAATATTTTTCCTTGAGCTCATTTCCACTTTGCTCCTCTTCATCCCTTCTTTTTGGTATTTTGCTCATTTTTCTATTATAGGCCTGCATTCATCTCAACAAAGAGGTTATGATCCCAATTGCTTGTCATAAATCATCCAAAACCCACAAGGGAGTCCTAGATGCACTTTCACTACTCCACCGTCATCCTTGCTGCATGAGGGAATGAGGTTGTCATGGCCAACTACTTCCCGGTTGCCTTGATCGGAACTACTCGATCATGGTTCATGATCTTACCCCCTAACTCAATCTATAGTCGGGGAGAGCTATTCCGCCAAGTTGCAGCCAATTTCGGGAGTTCCTATACTCGCTCTGGCACTGAGCTAGACCTTTTTGCAGTACGGAAAAAATTGGGAGAGTCACTGCGCTTGTTCATTCAGCAGTTCCCCCAGGTTCAGAATATTATACTCTCTATGTCGAATGCTTCTATTGTTGTTGCCTCCCGACAGGGCGTGAGGGATAAGAAGATGCTAGAAAAGCTAGCCTCAAAAAACATCAACAATGTTACAGAGCTCTTCAGTCTAGCGGATAAGTGTGCTAGAGCTGCTAAAGGGCGTGACTGACACTACAAACCAGCCACGGAGGCAGGTGCACCATTTGGTTCCAAACCTGGAACCACTGCACAAAACGGTTGCAAAAAGAAGAATAAGAAGACAGGAGGCAAAAATAAGCCACTTGCTTGTACACCTACAACAGTAGCTTCAACGGCTGTAGGTGTTCAGGGGCCGCGCCCTGATAAGTGGCAACGACCATCATTAGAAGATGACAACAACAACAAGTGGTGCCAATCCATAACACTTTGGGTCAAAGCCACGAGGAGTGCCATAAAGTAATGTGGCTTGCAGAACGTGTACAACAGAGGTGTCAAGAAGAAGCACTCTTCCTCCAGCGGGAGTGTAAATAGAAGGTTGACTTGGAAGTTGTTGAGTAGTAGGATTTGGGATTCCAGGACCCCAAGAAGGCGTTGAAAGCTGTCTACAACAATGTTGATGACTCTGACACTAGCTCTGACAACGAGCAGAGGAGAACTCTCCATATGATATATGGAGGGTCCTGGGACATTACTTCCCGACGCATAGTGAAAACTTTGGTTCAGGAAGTAGCTGTTGTAGCTCCCACCGTCAAGGCACGACAACATCGGAAGTGGATGGACACTCCGATAACCTTTGATGCCTATGATTGTCCAAAGAACATGGCGAGATCTGGGCAGCTTCCACTGATAGTTTCCTTAACTATCAACAACTTGAAACACTTCCATGTGTTGGTTGATGGCGAGGCAGCACTCAACCTCATCAGCTTCGCAACTTTCAAGAAGCTGCAGGTCCCCATGTTGGACCTTGAGCCCTCGGGTCCATTCTTTTGAGTGGGGTATGGAGCTATTACTCCACTCTGTTAAGTCTCTCTCGATGACATTCAGGACGCATGAAAACTACCATTTGAAGAAGTTGATCTTCGATGTGGCAGAGATTAGTCTCCCTTCAAAGTCATCCTCGGCTGACCGACTCTGTACTGGTTCATAGAGGTAGCCCACTAGGGCTATCTGGGGTTGAAGACACCAACACCTAAGGGCATCCTCGGGATCTGAGGAGACTGTACTGCAGGTGTCACCGCATTAGAGAAGTTACATGCTCTTGCTACTACGCTAAAAGCTGATGCCAACAAGGAGTGGTCAACTCAACAACCCCGGAGCACGTGCCACCGCGGCTCAACATCTGCATCTCGTGTGCATCCAAGCAGCAACGACAATTTTCCTCTCAAAGTCGTCCAATTTGGTTCCAAAGCCACTTACACCATTGTCATTGCGGGAAAACTGCATGACAAATAGGAACTCGCGCTCCTCACCTTCCTTTGAGCTAATGTAGACGTGTTTGCATGGCAATTGTCATAAATGCTCGGGGTCCCCAAGGAGGTGATTGAGCACATTTGAAGATCTACCCCAAGGCACGGCCAATCCAACAGAAGCCTTGGAAGCAGTACATCGAGGGACAAAACTTCATCTGTGAATAAATCAAGAAGCTGCTCAATGTTGGATTCATCCGTGAGGTTCATCATCCCCGATGGCTGGCAAACCCAGTCGTTGTCCCCAAGGCCGGCATAAAGCTTCAGATGTGCATACACTACATCACACTCAATAAGGCATGTCCAAAAGATCCTTTTACACTTCCAAGAATAGACCAAATAGTAGATTATGCTTTGGGCTACGATCTATTATGCTTCCTATAGGCATATTCGTGTTTTTATCAAATACCAATGGCTAAGGAAGATGAAAAACATACAACCTTTATCACAGTCGACAATCTATACTGTTATACATCCATGCTTTATGATCTCAAGAATGCTCTATCAAATTTTGTGCATGCTATGCATAAAATGTTTGGAGATCTTATTCTGGACCTAGCTGAGGTGTATGTTGATGACAACGTTGTCAAAGTCAAGACCCGGGACTTCTTATTGGACAATCTTCAGTCAATCATTGACAAGATGCAAATGACACGCACAAAGCTAAACCCTGACAAGTGTGTCTTTGGGCTTTCCTCTGGGAAGCTCCTTGCATTCTTGGTAACACACCGAGGAATTGAAGCAAATCCAGAGAAGATAAAAGCTCTCAAAGTGATGCGGCCTCCTGCCCATGTCAAAGATGTCCAAAAGCATACGGAATGTCTGGCCTCACTTAGTTGGTTATTATCTAGACTGACTGAGTAGGCTCTCCCATTCTTCAAGCTACTGCGCATGTCCGGACCTTTTAATTGGTCTAAAAAAGCAAACAAGACGTTCCACAAGCTAAAATAGACTCTAACAACACTGCCAATCATAGTAGCTCCGGAAACTAGTGAGCCTTTACTGCTTTACATTGCTGCAACAATATAAGTTATCAGCATGGTGCTAGTTATGGAATGGTCGGGACTTTTATGACTCATTGACAGCGTCCTCAACCCAAGATTCCATCTCCTTCTCCAGACGCTCATGGGGAATCGAGTGAGTTCTTCAGGTCGACGGACAATATCATTGAATTCCTCACCACAAGGACCACCAAGAGACGCATCCGGGTCTGAGACTCCATATGATAAAGTAGGTTTTGAAGGCTGGGGGCCTCCAGGCCGTCCTCTACAAGAAGACACCTTAGACACCTCTGGGAGGGTCCCCACAACACATGAAGAAGAGCCGAACACCTCACAGAGGGTCCAGGTTGATAGAGAGGATGGACCGGACCCCTCCAGTAGGGTTCGGACTGTCCAGTGACCCATTTACATCATCAGCAAGGTCCTCCAGGATGCCAACACACGATATCTTAAAGTGCATAAGTTGTTATACGCAATTCTTATTGCATCAAGGAGGTTGTGTCACTACTTTCAAGCTCACAAGATATCAGTGATAACCTCTTATCCACTACGAATTTTGGCCCATAATCCCAATGCAACAGGTAATATTGCCAAATGGGTTGCAGAGCTGGCAAAGTTCGAGCTTGAATTTTTGCCTCAACATGCTATCAAGAGTCAGGCGCTAGCTGATTTATTGGCTGAGTGGACTCCATCTCCATATGGTCCAGGAGGCCTCGATGTCGATATGTGTTGACGGCTGTTATATACCAATCTCACCCATTAACATAAATTAATTATATGAAGGAAATATCATTTCTTGCACACATCACCTTTCTATTTAACCTACCACTTGTAGTTCGAGAAAGTAGTGCATGTAGAGATTCTATGCAGAATTGATGTGAAACAAGGGGATAGATCATATAAAATATTATTCCAGCCAATCAGGTGATGCCACGTGGCACCACATGGATCAAATGGCCCACAAAAAGAAGTATTTGAGGCCATCCAATGGTGTAGCACCATATGAGTCAATAGGACCCACCTGGCAGAGACCTGGAGGAAGCACACCGCAAAAGGGGGCCAAGACCAGGTCGGCCGACCCCCCTAGTCGATCGACTAGGTTTGTCGCCTTTCACGGTAAAATGCCACGTGTTGGCTCCTCCCAGCTTGAAGAGGTCATAGGTGACTGATTCGCGCGCTTTTGGTGGCGGGAACCGACCCTTCTCCAAGCTATAAATAGGACCCCTCACCCCTCACTTCAACACACACCACTTTAGTATTCGTCCATTGTACTCACAATTCTCCATAGGTTTAGAGGAGTATAGGCTATAGAGGGGAGAGAATCTAGACCATAGTCCATATTCATATTTGTAGTTGTGACTTTATTCTTAATAAAGATGTTATCTTTAGTCTTACATTGTTCATATACTTGGATGAAGCGTTTCTTGTTTGATTGTGGATTCCATGTATGTGGTAGGAGTAGTATTTATGATTGTGCTATACCATTATCAATATATCATCATAAACACTATAAACCTCCACTATAGTCTAATTAGGTATGATATGATTATGTTAACATGAATAACTTATGCAATGAATTAACATTGGCTCAACGATGATTTAGTTCATTGCCTTAGGATGGATTTTGCCAAAGCTCTTAAGGTAACTACTTAATATGCTAGCATGGTGGTAGGATAGAGAGTAGCGTTGAATGTCTCGTATGCCCACAGATTGAAGAGGTTGGTTGTAGGTGGTGACAACCATATATGTCCTTTATAATCCTCTATGTTCGGCAATGCCACAGGATCTTGTCAGGAGTCATCCAAGTATTGCTAGGGGTAAACCCGTGCCCGATGTGTTAATCCTCTTATCATGAGAATTCATAATTGACATGATCATTAGTGACTAAACTAGGCTATGTATATGTACATTAGAAGCATCGTAGGAGTTTCTACCTAGTTCTTAGTCTGGTCCCTTTTTTCCCCATATTATCCCCTTAGGATAGAATGCTCTTGTGTGTGTCACACTACCTCAATTACCCTTTATCCATCCTTGCTAGAACCCTACCTAGGCCAACCTAGCCTCTCCACTTGATGATTGTTTTACATCCATCTAGTCTTCCTTTGGGAGAATATAAATGACACCCTTTTGGAATACTCTTAGAGGGGAAAGGCTACATCGATAGTTTCCACGCGCTTTCATATTTACATGTATAATCTAAAACCTACCAAGAACCATTTCCGGCACCACTGCTATGGATGAATTGTTAGTAGTGCATAGGAAATATCATCAAGCTTTTCTAGCGCCGTTGCTGGTGATGGCATCCGAAGTATTACATGATTGAGTGAATAGGATAGGACCCTGGTAGGTTTTAGTAGGATGACCCTTCTTTGTTTTCGCATTCTATGTGAAAACAGGGTAGTGTATGTCTGGTTTCCACTTGCCAAAAAACATTGTTTAAGATCCTGAATCTCTTATGAGAGATCGACCTCGTGTCATTACTCCTCAGAATCTTCGAGCGGCAAAGCAAACCAGCACAACTGCACCAACAACCGAAACACCAATGGCCCAGAAGACCCTTCGTGAGTTTTCAGCTCCCTCTGCTGACAATGTGCCTGTTGGGCCAACTATTATGTGACGCCCGGTTCCGAAAATGAACCAAGCTAACGCATATGTGTGCCCAGGATGTTCAACACACATATACGAGTGATTCACAAATGATAAACAGATAATTACCACAGCTCAAATTATTAAATAAGTACTCTTATTACATAATTCATTAAATCCTCGAATACAAGCTCTAATGAATATTAATGATAAGTTCAACTAATGCAGCGGAAATAAACTAATTAAACAACTAAGCAACTAAGCAAAAGGGATAGTGCAGCTCCATGCAACACCACAGGCAAAGTTGACGGTAGACACGGCCTAGATATCCGCATTATCGCCATTAAACTCACAATTCTGACATGCAACTGTTGGGTGGGGGATTGCAAGAGTGAGTACATGTCGTACTCAGCAAGTGTGGAAAGTATGACATGTGGCTGATTCAAATGACGAATGTAATAATGGCTAAGTACTGAAAAGTACAGTAAAACATTTGAAAAGCAACATATGTATTATGTGTATGTAAACCCATCATAAACCATGTGACCATCATAATACCAGCCCATAAATCACCATTACCAATAACCATAATCAATGTAATAAACCATAATTCCATCCATAACCATAACCATAATTATAATATCAACCATAACCATCACCAAACCATAACCATTATCAAACCATAACCATCCCAAATCCCAATTTCCCTCTAATCATGTAGGTCATCCAGGCGCTCATAACCGGGAGCACGGCTATCATGATAGTTTTAATTAACTCTGCAGAGTTTGTACCACTTTACCCACGTGTTTGTGATTTCATCACCCGTCGGCGACTAAAGAACCTCCCTTATGCCAATTACACTTCCTTTGGTGTAAGGCCAAGAGATCACAAAATAGCCTTTACAAAGGGATTACTAGTCTATTCAGACCCCACTGAGGTTTCACTGGTGGCGATGCCTCCAACTGAGCACATCTTCAACCAAGGGCCCCCTCTTGAGCCATTCGGATCCTAGGGTAGTCCCACCAATCATCAACAAACCCAATCCGACTACCCCTTCCCCGAGCATCCACAATGGTCCAAACAGCACTAGCAAAACCCTAATTAATCAGCTACGCCGCACCCATACTTGGCCTCGTGGTGGCACTGTAGTCCTGGCATATCCTCGCATGAACCGGTCCTTAGATCTAAAGCAAGCAAACCACCATAACATCCAACCCATCCACATACCAGGCTTGCCTAGATCACCCATCACCATATCGTATTGACCAGTTCACATTAACCAGAATATGATTAATACATAATTAAATGTGTAGTGTTGGTTTTTCCATCCCAATTAATTAAGCGAAGCAAAAAGGTAAAAACCCTTCCCGACTCTCTACCATAAATTCCAGGTGACAAGGGTGGTTTAACAAGTCTAGTAAACTTCCTACCATAGGATTCCCATCAAATTGACACAGCATGCAGTTTTGCAAACAAAACATTTATTTTAAAACAGGATCAATATGCTTCAAGGACACTTGCCTTGCTCCGACGGATGGGGTTGCTCAAGCGCTCCAAAGTCTTGATTCTGAAAATCCTCGTACACGATCTCTTGAGCACTTCCCTCTACTCGTGACCACACATACAAGAATATACATACAAATCAACATGATGCACACACATTAATCAACATGCGATGATATGCATGCATGCAACGTACAGTAATTAATTAACTACGGTTGTTTATTAATTAGATGCAACTAGTTCATACGTGTTCATATGAGTTTACGGGGGTTTAGGGTGGATTCATGCTGCTGAAAATAAAATTATGGAAAATTATGGTGCAACAAAAATCAATTTACGTCTATTAGATCTAATGCGTCGCCAAAATTCGCATCGGGAACGAATCCTACCGTAGATCTGACGTATTGACGGTCGCGGAACAAATGCGACGCGTAGACGAAGTAGATGGTACAGCAGTCCCTCGGCGGCACGACGACGGCGACGATTTCCGGCAGACGGTGGCACCCTTCACTTTTTCTTCCTCTTTTTCCCCTCTTTTTTCCTTCCTTTTCTTCCCCTGGCGACGGCGGCTCTGGTGCTTTTCTATTTCTTTTCTTCCTGGCGGCGTGGCTTTCCTTCCCCTGGCGGCGGCGCTGCTCTCTGGTGCGCTTTTTCCTGCTGCAACCGGCGGCTAGGGAAAAACCTAGGGACCTACGGTCCTTTTTATAGGGTGGAGGCCACGCGGTAGGGCGCTAGGGCCGGCTGGCGTGGGATCGGCGCGGGATTCCGGGAATTCGGGCGGGGCGGTACGGTGTGGGGCCCGGGGCGCGCAGCATGGGGTCGGCCGGGAGCGGAAGCGGAGCGTGGGCGCGGCGTAGGCGCGGGAAGGCCGGGGTGGGGGCCACGCGCAGGCGGCGCTGACAGGGGCTGGGCAGGGCCGGGCGCTTTGGGCGGCGGAAGTCGGGCGTGGGGGGGCCTCGGTCGACGGGCGCGGGGCCAGGGGAGTCGGGCGAGCGGGCGTGCGGAGATCGGGAGTCGGGGCGTGGGGCCCAGGGGGCGGGGTGGGCGCGCGCCAGGCGGCTGGGGGACGATCGAGGCGGGGGGTCAGGCGGCGGGGCCCGGCTGGCGCGGAGGCCAAGGCGGCGGGGCACGCGGCCGGGTGCGGGGACCGGGGCGGGCGTCGCGTCGCGTCAGGGGGGGACCAGGGCCCGAGCGCCTCGCGGCTGGCGCGGTACGGCGCGCTGGGGCGGGGTGAAGCCCATGCCGAGCGGCGGGGCGCGTGCCCAGCGGGGGTCGGGGCCGGCTGGCTGGGCTGGCTCGGCCGCCTGGCCAGTGGTTCCCTTTTGGTTTTTTTCTTTTCTTTTTTTTTCATTTAGTATTATTATTATTTTATAATTTATATTTATTTATTTTACTTTTTTATTATTATTATTTATTTATCTTATTTATTTTATTCATTTACTTTTTATATATATTTCTTATTATATATATATATTTTTTTTTTCATTTATATCTTTTATACATTTATTATATATATATTTATTATTATATATTTTATTTATATATTTCTTTTTATATATTATTATTATTATTTTTATACTTATTCCCTATTACAGGTTTTAGGATATAATTATTATTTTCTATTTCTTCTTTTGCTACATACATTTGTATATATATATGCTCCACCTTTTTATGTTTTATTATTTTTCTTTTATGCCACTAATATTTAATGCATGATCATGTATGCAATGCAGGATGCGAAAATTTAGGGTGTTACAATTCTACCCCCGTTAAAATGAATCTCGCCCTCGAGATTCGATAGCGTGGAGAAAAGGTGAGGGAATTCTGCCTTCAGATCTTCTTCACGTTCCCACGTAGCTTCGACTTCCGTATGGTGGTTCCATTGCACCTTGCACCAACGGATCCTCTTATTCCTTGTGAATCCAAACGATGAGGTTGGCGGAGAAGTCTACCCCCCTTATTTTAAGGCTTACTTTTGGACATACTATATTTGTCCTCATCTCTCCTCCAGGAGACTTAACCAATAGAGTAGACTTCATATGAGAGATAGGCAAACTATACTTGGTAACATACTTCGATGCAATGAATAAATGCGATGCTCCAGAATCAAATAACATAGTCGCGGGGTTGGAGTTAGCAAGAAACATACCAATGACCACGTCATTCGTTTGTTGAGCATCCTCCGTGGAGACATGGTTCACGATGCCACGAGCAAAATTTTGCTGTCCACGGCTTCCTTGTGGTTGTCCTCCATTGGGTCTTGGGGCGCATTGCTTCTTTGACCAAGGCCTGACTTAGGACATTGATTCGCAAAGTGTCCAGCTTCGCCACAAGTATAGCACCTCTTGACTCCACCAGAATTATTGGGACGAGCTTGGTTTTGAACATTGGCTCCAGGAAAATCATCACGAGGTGCATAAGGCATTGCTTGCATAACAGGGCGCTGCTGCACAAACTGAGTTGGGCGTGGTGCAAAATCAGGGCGCTGAGCAGGAATAGGGGAGCTGTAATGGGGTGCATTGGGTGGTGCAAGGCGAGGGCGCACACTACTTCCTTGTTGTTGTCCTTGATATGGCGCCTTCCTCTTAATCTCTTGCTCCATCTCACGGATCTTATTCTCAACCACAATTGCTTTGTCCACAAGCTTCTGAAAATTGGCATAATCGCAGTTGAGTAGTTGCACTTGGATCTCATTGTTGAGGCCTCTCATGAACAAATATTGCTTCCGGCTGTCTCGACTAACATCCTCGGGTGCATACCTTGAGAGTTGAGTGAACTTGTTGAGATATTCACTCACGCGTGATCTTCCTTGCCTTAAGTTCTCGAATTCTTGCCTCTTCAAGATCATAACACCTTCTGGCACATAATGAGAACGGAAGTTCTCTTTGAATTCCGCCCAGGTGATACTCTCTTGATTCTCATGAGCATTGCATAGTGAATCCCACCAATCGGTGGCTGCTCCAACGAGTTGATGAGAAGCAAATAGGACCTTCTCTCGGTCACTGCATTGGACAATGGCTAGCTTCTTCTCCACGGACTTGAGCCAATCATCAGCATCCATAGGGTCGGCAGCTTGAGCAAAGGTTGGCGGCCTAGTCCTCATAAACTCTCCCAATCGGTCATGAGGAGGCGGGGGTGGCGGTGGAGGCATGTGGGGCTGATTGTTGATATTGCCAGCCTGCAGCTGTCCCATAGTTTGTATCATGGTCTGTATGAGCTGGTTTTGCATCGCCAATAGCTGCTCAATATTGATGGCTCCATGAGCAGGTCCTTGTCCGATGTTGTTCTGAGGTACTCCATTGTTCTCCTCCTCATCATTGGCATCCCTCTGGTTGCGAGTCCTCACCATCTGAAGAAGAGCAATAGGTAAGAATTTAGAAACGTCCCCAACTATATGCATCAAGGGATATGAAGCTAACCAACTAGCTATACTAGCCTAGATGGACATGGTAATGCTAAAGCATCCCAAAATCCTCTATTAAGTACACAAGCAAACAATATATATAGCAAACAGCACACCAAAGAAAAACACATCGATTACTGAGTGCTCCTATGTGCTCTAAAGTGTCCATTCTATCTAGGCTGCATCCTACGGTCAACCTATGGCTCTGATACCAATTTGTGACGCCCGGTTCCGAAAATGAACCAAGCTAACGCATATGTGTGCCTAGGATGTTCAACACACATATACGAGTGATTCACAAATGATAAACATATAATTACCACAGCTCAAATTATTAAATAAGTACTCTTATTACATAATTCATTAAATCCTCGAATACAAGCTCTAATGAATATTAATGATAAGTTCAACTAATGCAGCGGAAATAAACTAATTAAACAACTAAGCAACTAAGCAAAAGGGATAGTGCAGCTCCATGCAACACCAAAGGCAAAGTTGACGGTAGACACGGCCTAGATCTCCGCATTATCGCCATTAAACTCACAATTCTGACCTGCAACTGTTGGGTGGGGGATTGCAAGAGTGAGTACATGTCGTACTCAGCAAGTGTGGAAAGTATGACATGTGGCTGATTCAAATGACGAATGTAATAATGGCTAAGTGCTGAAAAGTACAGTAAAACATTTGAAAAGCAACATATGTATTATGTGTATGTAAACCCATCATAAACCATGTGACCATCATAATACCAGCCCATAAATCACCATTACCAATAACCATAATCAATGTCATAAACCATAATTCCATCCATAACCATAACCACAATTATAATATCAACCATAACCCTCACCAAACCATAAACATTATCAAACCATAACCATCCCAAATCCCAATTTCCCTCTAATCATGTAGGTCATCCAGGCGCTCATAACCGGGAGCACGGCTATCATGATAGTTTTAATTAACTCTGCAGAGTTTGTACCACTTTACCCACGTGTTTGTGATTTCATCACCCGTCGGCGACTAAAGAACCTCCCTTATGCCAATTACACTTCCTTTGGTGTATGGCCAAGAGATCACAAAATAGCCTTTACAAAGGGATTACTAGTCTATTCAGACCCCACTAAGGTTTCACCGGTGGCGATGCCTCCAACTGAGCACATCTTCAACCAAGGGCCCCCTCTTGAGCCATTCGGATCCCAGGGTAGTACCACCAATCATCAACAAACCCAATCCGACTACCCCTTCCCCGAGCATCCACAATGGTCCAAACAGCACTAGCAAAACCCTAATTAATCAGCTACGCCGCACCCATACTTGGCCTCATGGTGGCACTGTAGTCCTGGCATATTCTCGCATGAACCGGTCCTTAGATCTAAAGCAAGCAAACCACCATAACATCCAACCCATCCACATACCAGGCTTGCCTAGATCACCCATCACCATATCGTATTGACCAGTTCACATTAACCAGAATATCATTAATACATAATTAAATGTGTAGTGTTGGTTTTTCCATCCCAATTAATTAAGCGAAGCAAAAAGGTAAAAACCCTTCCCGACTCTCTACCATAAATTCCAGGTGACAAGGGTGGTTTAACAAGTCTAGTAAACTTCCTACCATAGGATTCCCATCAAATTGACACAGCATGCAATTTTGCAAACAAAACATTTATTTTAAAACAGGATCAATATGCTTCAAGGATATTTGCCATGCTCCGACGGATGGGGTTGCTCAAGCGCTCCAAAGTCTTGATTCTGAAAATCCTCGTACACGATCTCTTGAGCACTTCCCTCTACTCGTGACCACACATACAAGAATATACATACAAATCAACATGATGCACACGCATTAATCAACATGCGATGATATGCATGCATGCAAGGTACAGTAATTAATTAACTACGGTTGTTTATTAGTTAGATGCAACTAGTTCATATGTGTTCATATGAGTTTACCGGGGTTTTAGGGTGGATTTATGCTACTGAAAATAAAATTATGGAAAATTATGGTGCAACAAAAAATAATTTACGTCTATTAGATCTAATGCGTCGCCAAAATTCGCATCGGGAACGAATCCTACCGTAGATCTGACGGCTTGACGGTCGCGGAACAAATGCGACGCGTAGACGAAGTAGATGGTACAGTAGTCCCTCGGCGGCACGACGACGGCGACGATTTCCGGCAGACGGTGGCACCCTCCTCTTTTTCTTCCTCTTTTTCCCCTCTTTTTTCCTTCCTTTTCTTCCCCTAGCGGCGGCGGCTCTGGTGCTTTTCTATTTCTTTTCTTCCTGGTGGCGTGGCTTTCCTTCCCCTGGCGGCGGCGCTGCTCTCTGGTGCGCTTTTTCCTGCTGCAACCGGCGGCTAGGGAAAAACCTAGGGACCTACGGTCCTTTTTATAGGGTGGAGGCCACGCGGTAGGGCGCTAGGGCCGGCTGGCGTGGGATCGGCGCGGGATTCCGGGAATTTGGGCGGGGCGGTACGGTGTGGGGCCCGGGGCGCGCAGCATGGGGTCGGCCGGGAGCGGAAGTCGAGCGTGGGCGGGGCGCAGGCGCGGGAAGGCCGGGGTGGGGGCCTCGCACAGGCGGCGCTGACAGGGGCTGGGCGGGGCCGGGCTCTTTGGGCGGCGGGAGTCGGGCGTGGGGGGGCCTCGGGCGACGGGCGGCATCGGTAGGGCGGGCGCGCTCAGCGCGGAGCTGGCGTGGGGCACGGGAGCAGGCGGCGGGGCCAGGGGAGTCAGGCGAGCGGTCGTGCGGGGATCGGGAGCCAGGGCGTGGGGCCCAGGGGGCGGGGTGGGTGCGCGCCAGGCGGCTGGGGGGCGATCGAGGCGGGGGGTCAGGCGGCGGGGCCAGGGTGGCGCGGAGGCCAAGGCGGCGGGGCACGCGGCCGGGTGCGGGGACCGCGGCGGGCGTCGCATCGCGTCAGGGGGGGACCGGGGCCCGGGCGCCTCGCGGCTGACGCGGTACGGCGCGCTGGGGCGGGGTGGGGCCCATGCCGGGCGGCGGGGCGCGTGCCCAGCGGGGGTCGGGGCCGGCTGGCTGGGCTGGCTCGGCCGCCTGGCCAGCGGTTCCCTTTTGGGTTTTTTCTTTTCTTTTTTTTTTCATTTAGTATTATTATTATTTTATAATTTATATTTATTTATTTTACTTTTTTTATTATTATTATTATTTATCTTATTTATTTTATTCATTTACTTTTTATATATATTTCTTATTAGATATATATTATTCATTTATATCTTTTATACATATATTATATATATTTATTATTATATATTTTATTTATATATTTCTTTTTATATATTATTATTATTATTTTTATACTTATTCCCTATTACAGGTTTTAGGATATAATTATTATTTTCTATTTCTTCTTTTGCTACATACATTTGTATATATATATGCTCCACCTTTTTATGTTTTATTATTTTTCTTTTATCCCACTAATATTTAATGCATGATCATATATGCAATGCAGGATGCGAAAATTTAGGGTGTTACATATTAACACGGGAGTCATAAACTTCAAAATCAAGAATGGCCTTATCACTATGGTGCAAGCCAACCCATTTTGTGGGAAGGCTAACGAGGATGCAAGTGCTCACCTGCAACAGTTCCTTGAGATCTGCAACACTTTTAAGATCAAGGACATATATCCTGATGTTGTTCATCTTAGGGTGTTTCCATTCTCTCTTTTTGGGACAGTGAAACAGTGGTTCTATGCAAACCAAAGTGTTGTAGATACTTGAGAGAAGTGTTCTACGTCATTCCTTGCCAAGTTTTTCCTGTTGGGCAAGATCGATGCCCTACGTGGTAGAATTTCCAGCTTCGAGTAAGATGCTAAGGAATCTATTCCTGAGGCTTGGGAAAGGCTTTAGGAGTACATCCTAGCATGTCCCCACCATGGTATGGATGATTGGATCATCATCCAAAACTTCTACAACGGGCTGTTCCCTTCGCCCGTGACCATGTTGATGCTGCTGCTGGAGGTGCCTTCTTCTCATTGACGGTGCCCAAAGCCAAATATTTGATTGAGAAGATGGTGTCAAACATAAGTTGGAGCGACAAGCGTCACTGTACCCGCCAGCGAGGCATGCACACCTTGAAGGAGGTGGACATGATCACTGCCAAATTGGACCTCCTTATGAACAAGATTGATGGACAAGGGAATGATGAGGCATGTGGCAATACCTATGTCTTAGACTCTCACATCACTTGAGAAGTTTGTGGAACACGGGCCATTTAAGCAATAACTGCCCAAAAACCTGTGAGGATGCTTTATACATAGCCAACAATGGAAACAATGATGGCTATCGTCCAGGAGGTCAAGGATGGGGCCAACCTTGCCCATTCTTCCAGGGAGGGTACAACAACAATTTCAACAACGGAAATCAACCCAACTTGAGAGAACCTGCCATTGGCCAGTTGAAGATCAATGAGGCTATAACCAATATGTTGTCGGCCAATGACAAGACCCTAGAGAGCATAAATGCCAAGATTGAAGGATTATCCCCAGCCATCAAGAATCATTTGAGTTTCAACAAGATGTTGAAAATTCAGTTGGCTTAGCTAGCAGCTACTGTTTCTCTAGTGGAGAATGGCAAGATGCCAGGACAGCCTGAAGCCCCTGTGAAAAATGTCAACATGATTTCTATACAAGGAGGCATCTTGTTGAGGGACCCTGGATGTCATACAATCTCATGCTCAATTGGGGCACACCACATTGACAAGGCCCTTTGTGACCTTGGAGCAAGTGTGAGTGTGATGCCCAAGGTGGTTTTTGACCTGCTGAACTTCATAGAACTTACTCCAACACCAATGCAGCTACAACTGGCTCAATCCCCAGTCCGTTAACTGGTGGGTATTGCTAAAGATGTCTCGGTGAAAATCTAGAACTGCTTCATACCCGTGGATTTTGTGGTGCTCGACATGGAGATCGAGAAGGATACACCACTAATTCTTGGGCGCTTGTTCCTAAGCACCGCGAAGGCTCGCATAGATGTGGGAGCTGGAGAAATCCACTTCCATATCAATGGCAAGGAGGAGAAGTTTAACTTCCACCCAAAGTTGGAGAAATGCTCCATGATCCATATCAAGCATGGGCCAAATGTTAAACACATTCAATAGGTCGAAATCACACCACCAAAGGTGCACCCACTCATTGCATTCATGAGGAATTTGATTTATGTGGAAAATCTGTCTTATCGTCCATGCCAACACCCTAAGAAGACAGAGAAGTACGGGCCTCCCCAAAGCCTGAAGTCCACCAAGCCACCAAAAAAGTTATGACAGAAGAAGCAAGACAAGCCGTCCAAGCCCATCTTTCCTGGCCCTGATGTCAAGAAATGATGAAAGAGGAATGTCCATCTCATTGGACGGTGGTGAGACCTAGCCGATAAGTTAAATTGGTAGTTATCCTTTTCTTTTTTTCTTTTCTCTTTATTTGGTTTTTCCCATTTAGTTTGATTTTCCCCACTGCATATTTTATTTTCTTAGTAAGTTGAGAATTCTATATTCTCAACTATCATTTTTATTTCATTATTTTTCACAACTAGAAAATTGTTGGGTTTTGAAAAAGGTGTTTTTATTTGGAAAACAATTTTTCTGAGCTGCAAAAATGGCATTTCACCAACGTGCTAATTTCATAGCCATTGGGGAGCCACCTGCCAAAAGGAGCAACAGGGGGCCCACCTGTCAGTTTGGCCGACCTCCCTGTTCAGTCGACATGGGGAAATGGCCATTTTGGCTCTGTCTCCTCCAACCGCTACATTTGGTTCCATAGTGACCGTTAGGGATTGCACACTATTAATGGTGGCCGTAAGGAGCTCTTCTCTTCACACTTCACCTCATTTCATACCTCCCCAAAGTCACTCTTGCTCACATTGTTTTCTTGCTCATCATTGAAGCGTTCTTGATCAATTCCCAACTCAAAAATATTTGCTTCTGTTTGCATTTGCAATTTCCTCTCAAGTTCTTCAAGGGAAAATTCGTCGGGTATTGCTTTCGCTAACATCACCACTTTTGAGTTTTTGCCTTGTTGTGTTCTTGTTTGTTGTGGCCGTGAAAGGAATGAAGAGGTAATTTGGAAAGAGGAAGGAGGCTGCAAGCTCAAGCTATGGTGGAGACTCTAGTGCACGCCCCACTTCCATTGCTACACCAAGTTGACGGAGGAGGAGTGTATGAGAGGACACTCCCATGGGTGAGAGAAGCAACCCACACCAACTTCTTCACGACGACGACCTCGACGTCCAAAGTAAAGTTGAATATCAAGGACGCAATCTCCACCAAGATCGTGAGTTTTCTCATACGAAAGCTTATGATTCGGATTTGATCTCCAAAATAGGTATGGATTTGGATTTCTTTTCTATTTGGCATGCATTAGGTTGGGAAAACATTGCTCACATAGAGGAGAAAGGTTCACGCCTTCTCTCTACAATTCCTTTGCACCCTCAAAATATGATTTGATGGTATTACTTTTAGATTACTTCAAAAAGAATAAAAAATCCTATGGAAAGAATTAAGTGAAATCCTAGGCTTCCATGAACGTTGTGTGCTAGATTTAGACACTTTGCCTAAGTTTAACAAACAATGTTTTTGGCAAGATTTAACTCGTGAGGTCAGATGTAGTGCACCTAGGAATAGTCACTGGCACAACCCTACTTTATGCTTCATGCTTAGATGGGTGGCTATGACTATGTTCCCTAGAGAAGATGTAAGGATAATATATGATGATGAGCTGGAAATTTTATTTGCTAAGATTAAAAAGATAAAATTTGCTCCAGCTATTGCCATGATAACACAATGATATTTCATTATCCCGTCTTTGTCAATGAAATTCAGTTACCTAACCCGGATTATCATTTGTACAAATGCCAGAGGATAACCATCAACCTTCTTCACATCGAGGAAGCTGAAACAAGTATTGTCTCCGGCAGGGTAACTAGAAGCCGTACAAGAAGAGCGGCTATGCCATCGATAACCTCCACGGTCCATGAGTACGAATAGGAAGAGAACCCAACGGGTGATGCACCCGGATGGACTCAACCTCCATCATATGAGACCGAAGGTTCGTTTTGGCATGGATGGCCAGGTGCCGCATGAGAGCCACCCCTATCCACTTCAAACTCTACTAGATTGCCTCTATCATCCATGAGAAGATGTCGTTCCTCTTCGGCTAGAAGTCATCATGACTATAGCCAAGAATTGATGGATCTCACTAGTCATATGGATGACCTTGATGTGAGAACAGGTGACATCTAAAACACTCTCCAAGGGCATGTCCAAGGTACCCAAGCCTGGCAACAACACATGGATGCTCAATTCATCAACCTCAACTCCACGCTACATCAACAACAAGCTGATCTCGCATCATACTTCCGTCATCAAGGGTTCAACCCTCGACATGGAGGTGAGTGAAGACCAAGCTTGGGGAAGGACCCCCACTTGAGGTTAATTGTATCAACCCCTTTGCATATTTATTTTCTATTAGACCATCATTCACCTTACATACAAAAAAAACAAAAAATAATTATAATAAATTTTAGGATAGATTTGTTTTCAATAAAATAAATGATGTGCAGTAAGAATGGTTTGGAATTTACATGGATGAAATGATGAATAGTTGCTCTGTTTTAATTTTCCTAAGTCCTAAGTTTACAACTTACTACTCTCCAACATGTTCCTCTCCTTGGCTAAAATTCTTTTGCCTTGAATTGGAAATTGTGGTAGCAAAAGCTTAATCCATTCTAAGTTGTTGTGAGATATGATATAGTGATAGGGCTGCTATTCCTAGTTTGAATGTGAACCATAGATTTCCCGAGAAATTCTAAAAAGATTTAAGTTACTCTCATTTGATTGGAAATACCTACCAAAGCCATATGATATATTACATTGATAGACCTTATGCATATGCTATTTGTCTTCACATTGAGCTTTGTCAAACTAGTATAGACCTATGTGAGATTTTATTCATTACTTTTTGAATTCAAGACTTCGCTTGGACATGCTTTACTTCTACACTAGAAATAAGAAAATTCCCATCATACCACCAGTCCACAATAAAAGGAGAAACTACATATCATTCATGCTTAGTACTCTCTCAACAAAAAATTCATTGCATAAAAAGGGAGTAAAATATATGGCTAGAAGAAAAAGAAAAATAAAATCCATGCTTACATCATAAGCATGAGAAAAAAGTAGCCATGTTTCGTCCCCGCAAAATAAGAGAGTCCAATCAAAAAAGGAGTCATCTCAAGATCCACACCCACTCCATTCCATCACACATGCACGAGTTTTGAATCAAAATTGTTTTGAATTTATTTCTCCTAAGGCTTACTCTCTTGACTTAGGAATATTATGTGTTGCAAATATGCCTATTATATTCCCTACCAAGCTCCACATACAAGCCTTATGTAGAGGTAGGATGAAATTAGGAAAAGTGCCTTAGTGAGGATATATTTCCAATACACACAAAGGATAGACTTGAGAGAATCAAATTGAGATACTTAAAATCTGAATTGAACTATCCGAAATTTGAGTGGAACTTGACTTCTAGGGTATGTGTGCTCCATTTGCTGTTGTATCTTTCAACTAGCCATGAATAGGAGATGGCATAAGCCCCATAATGACTTAAGATGGGTGAAGTACCATGCAAATTTTTGCAATACTAGGTAGAGTATTTTGTTGTGCACATGGTACTTTTGAAAAATAGAACATAGTAGCAACTCCTAATCATCAACCTAAAGTCTTGGCTTTGCTCAGGACAAGCAAAGGATATGCTTGGGAGAGTTTGTTGACGGATGTTATATACCAATTTCACCCGTCAATATAACTCAATTATGTGAAGGAGAGATCATTTCTTGCACACATCACCTTTCTATTTAACGTATTTCCACTTGTCCTTGGAGAATGTAGTGCACGCAGGGATTCTATGCAAGATCGAAGTGAAACAAGAGGATGGATCCTATAAATATCATTCCAACCAATCATGCAATGCCACGTGGAACCACATGGACAAAATGGCCCACAAACAGAAGTATCTGAGGCCATCCAATAGTGTAGCACCAATATTATTCAATGGAACCCACCTGGCAGAGACCTGGACGAAGCACACTACAAAAGGGGTGAGGACTAGGTCGTCTGACACCCCCCCCCACCTAGTCGGCCGACTAGGTCCTGGCGCCTTCAAGCTCAAACTCCACGTGTTGGCTCCTCCCGGCTTGAAGAGGTCATGGGTGACTTATTTGCGCGTTTTTGCCGGAGGGAACCGACCCTTCTCCAAGCTATAAATAGGACCCCTCACCCCTCACTTCAACACACACCACTTGAGTATTCATCCATTGTATTCACTACTCTTCATAGGTTTAGAGGAGTATAGGCTGTAGAGAGGAGAGTCTCTAGTCCATAGTCTAAGTAGGAGAGAAGTGCAAGGTGTCTCTTCCCAATCACCAATTGGGAAAGGTATGACCCCATATTCCTATTTGTATTTGTGACTTTATTCTTAATAAAGATGTTATCTTTAGTCTTCTATTGTTCATATACTTGGATGAAGCATTTCTTGTTTGATGTTGGGACCGAAATCTCGACCTCCAAGGATCTCATTGGGCAGTGTCGTGCGATACGACACCCAACAATATTCAAGAAAAGAACGAGAATAAATTACAATACCAAGTCTTTATTCAAAAGCACAACGGAAGTTTTACAATACTAAATGAAAGGAAAGAGAACTATACATCATAGCTACGCTCTGGGCACTAGCTATGCAAAAGCAAAGTCATCCATGTCCTAGATACTTTGCACTAGCAACACCCAACTTACGGCTGCATGCAGGGTTCCCACTCGGCTGTAAACTATGGAGGGGGTGCATCCTCATCATCGAACCTGTCATCAGTCTTATAATCTGCCAAAACTTGTTAATTACAAACGTGAGTTGAAGGCTCAGCAAGACTAACCCGTCTCACTAGACATATGTAGGGTGAATACTAAGCATAGGTAAGGAATAGCATAAAGGACTCGCCTACAAGTGGATCCTTATATTCATATTTTAAGTAGCACATGACCTTCTTCAGGCACGACACATCATAGGCTCCACAATCAAACAAGAAATGCTTTGCCGATGATATGACATGCACAAAGCACATAATGCTATTACAAGTAAAGTATGGGGAAACTGTAAACTTTATTTGTACTATCACTATGCCATACAAGGTTGCAAAGCAATTGTAATTCAATACATCGTATTCTCCTAACTTCTCCAGTATTTACTATGTCACGACGCAGTGAACAAGTGGTACTCTATTACCGCGAGGGACAGTGATTGCAATCAAGACATACCAAAAAGAACAGGACATATACGCACTTTCAGAAATGTCAGCGAGTACTTACAGCATTACCTACATAACACTTTAGTACTAGTCATATATAGGCACCTTTCACTAAACACTCGAATGTTGAACTGGTCGATTCGTGACGAGCAGGAGGTCACTTTGTGGGGTGTACTCTGACGTGCCCACCAGCTGATTTACACCTTGCTGCCCTCAACCCACGCCTATAAAACAGAACGGAATGCCTCGACAAACTAGTATCAAGCTACGTCAGTTTAATGGAGCCCATTTCTCCATTATGTCGCTGGTACAATTCAAGCTTGTCCAGCAAGGCCGCACACGAAATGGTCCTCAATCGACACAAGCAGCGGTACACACGTGAGACCATGTCTCACTGCATCCTACCCACTGCTCGGTCTTAATTTCAAATTCATAAACCATTTCTTGATCCAATTTATCCTGTGTGATGCAATTCCTTTCTCGCGAGTAGATTCCAACTACTCGACTTCTACCGAATTCCTATGAGCATAAGCACAACAGTTTCTACTCAACGGGCTGTAGACCTACCCAAGACTCCATAGGATTTGTAGGCCATGCAAGTGGATGCCAAACACCTTAAACGTAATGCACAAACATCTGATGACGTAAGATGAATGAAAACAGCAAAAACACTGTAAGGATTAAATGCAAACAAGGGCTTGTCTGAATGCGTGTCTGAGTCTCTTTAGTTTCTGGCAGCTGGATTTCCAAAGCTTCCGGCTGCTCCTCGACTTCAGCTACTACACGATATGCATATACTATATATGAATTACTTTGAAAATAAACAATATAATTAACGTTATAAGCTAATATCTTATGATGAAAATAAGATAATTATCTTAATTGGCTTTGGGACTTTTATGGTAGATACTAGTGACGATAGTGAAGACTCTTGCAAAGAACAGGAGATGATCAAGGAAGTTTGTTGTTCCTAATAATTATGGTAAGCAACAACCTTCTATAAATATTGGTTGAAATTTTGGAGACCTATCGTGGCTACCAGTGGTTGTACCATGTAGAGGGGGTCTCACTGGTTCTAGGAAAATTTGTTTCACTATTTTCTACGCTTCCTACAAGGAGGAACTGATTTTACAAGTTTGGGGAAATTTCTGAAATTGATTTTCCATTTTTCTCAATTTATAACTACATAGAGATTCGGAACACTGATCATCCCAGTAATTGAATTCCAATTAACTTGAAATTTTTACTGGAGATCAAGAGCGTTAATAATAGTATTCTGACCAAAATTGGGAATTTTCCTATTAACATTACTGTAGGAATGAATTGTACGAGCATTTTGTTTATATGAATTATGGAGAAATTTCTATGGACTTTCATACAAATCCAAGTGCACCTCTGAAAAGTATTCTTCATTCTGGTTCTAACAAAATTTATTTGGGAATTTTTGGACAATTCTACTGAGAGTTATTGATTTTCCAAATTTGGTTAAATCATGGAATTATTTTTCAAAGGGAAACACTTAAATAAATCAGCCACACCCACTGGTTTAAAACCAACAAATCACTGCAGGGCCGCACCGGGGGCCAGGGGGTTAACCCACACAGACACACCAGATCCCCGGCCACACCCGGATCCCGCAGCGACTAACACGTGGGCTCCACAGGTTTTCTTCAACCTCGGGCTGGGGCCCGTGCGCGGCGGCGCCCGCGGCAGTAGCTCGCGGGTGATCTCACTGCCGCCAAGCCGCTGTGCTAAACTCGCCAAGAATCACCGCTTGAGGGTTTTCGGGGGTGCCGAGGACATCAGTGAGGTCGGCATAGGCTGAAACGGACCGAACCAATGCGTGAGACAGCGGCGGTGGCGGTGAGAGCTCGGGCATGCTTGAACACACCCAACTCAAGCTCAAACAACTCGGGAACTTTTCCAAAAGCTTCCTGGGACCTTTTGGGTCCCTTGGGCAGGGAGTTGTGCTAGGATATATAGGAGCTATCTTCTAACCAGATTAAAGAATGATTGCAAGAATGAAACGAATTTAAGCACGAAGCCTTGCTGTTCTATCGAACAATGATTCGGTTATCGAATAAAAACCCGAGCTACAGTTCAAGTCATGGGCTTAAATTTGGCTTGCATAAACTAGAGAGGATTGCGAACCTTTTTGCTTAAAGGATCGAGACTGGAAACATCCTAGAACCGGAGCTCGACAGTGAGGCTGTGAAGGTTGCTAGCGGCTTCCTCGACGGCGTCCGGAAAACATTGAAATACCTCAAGTAGAAGCTATGTCACGATCAATGCCAAGTAGAGGTTGTGAAAAGACTTTTATCTACTCACAACTCGATGAGAAACGGCTTCAATCTCCAGCAAAAACTCAACGAACGATGGGCGGCAACTATGGCGCGAAATAGAGACGGGGCTTGACGGTGACGGTCAGGGGGGGTTATAAATAGGAATAGAGGGACGAGAGGAGCTTTCCACGGCGCAAGCAAGCAGGCAGCTCGGTGGATTTAATGCCGCATCGCGGTGTCGAGCGTTCCCGACGTCGATCGGTGGGGAGAGCCGGATACAGAGCATTTTGTCGGTTCAACCAAGTTTGTGAGCCTGACAGTGGGTCCCACCTCCCCTGATTCTCTTCCCTTCTCTGCAACATCAATTCTCCTACCAAACATGATCCAAAAATTCCAGATTTTTGTGGAGAGGCTCAATTAAATATGTGGAACTTGATTCTGAATTTAGATTTCAAATTGGAACAAGTCTCATTTGAATTTCAAAATTTGAATTTTAAATTGAATGAAATTCAATCGGGTCACTGAATTAAATAGCAAAAGAGTTTCAAAACTGTGGAACTTTGGGAATAAGTCAAGCAAGTCATGCTGACCATGATGGTGTGTTCAAATCTTGATGTTCAAATAAGTTGAACATAATTCAAAATTTGAACTCTAAATATGGCTTGAATTTGCTAAGCGTCTCAAATAAAATAGCAAATGGACCTTTAAAAAATCTTGAAATTTGACAGGAAGTCTATTTGGAATATTATGAGGCCAGGGAAAAATTTTGGTCTCAGATTGGAATATTTTGGCAGGGCCTAATTGTACAATGCTATATTCAAATGAATTTGAATATATTTAGTATTGCATAGTAATATGCCCTAGAAATTTTAATTCAATAAAATCCAAAACTTGTAGAAAGGTCACTTAAATTATTCTAAGGTCATTGGTGAAGTTCATCCCTTATGTTAATAAATTTTAAGAATGGGTGAAAGAAAAATTCTTAATGATCTCAAGTTCAAAGGCATGACCACATCTGATCTCCACTATGGTTGAAAACAAACTGATAGTTGAACATCATATTAAGGGAAAAACTGGTATTTTACATTCCTCCCCCCTTAAAAGAATCTCGTCCCGAGATTACAAAAGGAAGGATACAAGAAAAAGATCTAATGAACATATGATGTTAACAAGTCTGGATTGTTTGTTCTAAGATATTCCTTGCTTTCTCATGTTGCTTCATCAGCGGTGTGGTTTCCCCACAAAACCTTGTAGAAATGCAAGGTGCGATTACTTGTGGTACCAGTCTTCTCATCGACTATCTAGGTTGGATGCTCAGAGTAAGTAAGATCTGCTTGGAGGGCTTCCAAATCCTTCTTACGGACTTCAACTGGGGCCTTGAGACATTTTCACAACTGTGAAATGTGAAACACATTGTGGACCCCTGAAAGCGACGCTGGCAGCTCTTGCCGGTAGGCCACAGGTCCGCATTGTTCAATTATTGCGAATGGCCCAATGAAACGGGGAGCTAGCTTCCCTTTTCTCCGAAGCAATGGATCGCTTTCATTGAGGATACAAAAAGATAAATGTGATCCCCGACATCGAAGTGAAGGGGTCGACGACGTTTGTCTGCATAGCTTTTCTGACGAGACTGAGCAGCCTTGAGGTTGACTTGAATAACTCATACTCGTTCTTCGGCTTCATTCACCAAGTCTATACCATATATTACTCGTTCGCCAGATTCACACCGGTTCAAAGGTGTGCGGCATTTCTGGCCATAAAGAGCTTCATATGGTGCCACTTGGATGCTAGTCTGATAACCATTGTTGTATGAAAACTCTGCCAATGGTAGATGATTGTAAAACCCCACTTTTATGGCATGTTAAGTTCATATGGGTTTTGTGATCAACTATTTTAGATATCCAATATAATGGTGCACATGAACTATGCCATCCAAAACTTTTCTTGCACTCATTGTTAAATTCTTTTAACATGGGTATTGGACTTCACCATGAATCCAAATTATATTCTATTCACCCTTTTTAAGAATAAGAATTTTTGGATAAGATTTAGTAAGCAATGCCAAATGAAGCCCTAATAAGCTCTAACCCAAATATTCAAATTAAGGGCTCTAAATTTTTTTCCATGAGCTCCTAAATTCCTCAATAGCATGCTTACAAAGTTTCAAGATTTTGGAAATTCATCTACTATTTTAATTGAGGTGCTTGGCAAATTTGAATCAAATTCAAATCTGAATTTTTAATTCTTCTCCAACTTCTTTAAACATAAGATTTCAGTTCACCATTGTGTTCAGAATAATTCATTTGCCATCTCCACAAAATTTCATGATTTTTGGAGTTGATCTTCTATTTTTAAATGAATTAGTAACTGAACTGTGGGGAGTATCACTGGACAGTGGGCCCCACATGTCAGCTCCTCTTTGAACGGATCAGCTCGACCCCGCCATCTCTGTACCGACGCACCTCCGCTCGACACCACGCGCGCGCATGCAGCTCCAGCGAGCTGCCTGCCTGCTCGCCGCAGCCCTATAAAAGGCCGGCCGAAGCTCCCTTCACTCCTCATCCCCGATCGCAGCTCCACTGACTTGCGACTTTTCTTCCGCCGCGCGCCATCGCCGCCGCTCGCCACTGCTCCACGGTGTGCCACCGTTCCGCGCCGTTTCAAGCCAAGCTCCAAAGAGCAAAAAGGTGCGCCTGATCAAACTCTAGCTCATGGTACAAACCATTTCCCTTATCGTTGAAGCTTGAGCGAGTTATTGTTCGTTTCCCCTACGGCCGAAAGTAGATAACTAGCTAAGTTTTCATGTCGATTCCTTTTCTGCAAGTAATCATCCTTTGCAATTGCTTAGAGATAGTTTCTATAGGCCCTAGCGCTCCTGTCTGAGCAAGAACCATTAAGAATCATCGAGCAACGGCTCTGAATTTCGAGTTTTGCTTGCCGCCGGTGAGAAAACCTCGGTTCACCGTCGAACTCATGATTCCCGGTAACTCACTCCCCTTCTACGCCCAGATCCTTGAACTCCATCATCCCAGAAAGGTTTTGGAGAAATTCCCAAGTGATTTGAGCTACTCTGGAGCGAGTTCTATGTTGCCCACGCGCTCATCGCCGCCGCCGCCATCGCACGACCTTTTCCGGCGAGCTTCAGGACCCACTGACCTCACCATCGTGCTCAGCGACCCCAAAAACCCCCAGGCGGCAAGTTTCCGCGAGTCTGGTCCGTTGGTTTAGCCGGCGGCGAGCTCGCCGGCGAGCCACCGCCGCGGGTGCTGCTCCGCGCGAGCACCGGCCCGAGGTAGACGATGACCCCATCGGGTCCCACCTGCCATTCACTGCGGGATCACGGTGCGGCTGAGATCTAGTGTGGCTGCGCGCTTTAATTCTGTGGACCCCGGTGCTGCCTCAACCAGAATGCGCCACATGGTCTTTGGGATGTATTTAATTCCAGAAATTTGTCCAAACTTCTAAATTGAATATCTTTCTGTAGAATACTACAAATTCATTCAAACAAATTTTGTTTGAAAGCCCTTTACCTCTAGTTCCGCTCAGTATCAATTAGGCTCTGTGAAAATCAATATTTAATTCTGTAGGAATTAATCTTTCCCAAGTTAAATGCAATTTTTCCGGATGAAGTATGCCCTGGAAAAATCCCCAAAATTCACATAAAAATTATTGTCCTATTCTGGACTCCCCGCAAAAATTTGTGGGCCATTGCACCTATTTTAACCTCTGTATAATTCAATTACCTTTTTCAGTTATTGAATTTTCACAGATATGCAGATGCTTTATTATGCCCCAAATTTGGACTTAATCTTCCTTTAGTCATACCTTAGCTCCTGTAAAAATCTTGGACTTAATGGACCTCATATTCTAGTCTTAATTCAATTTCAAACTGAATATTGACTAAATGCTTAAAAGTT
This sequence comes from Tuctoria greenei, assembly GCA_036927565.1. Lineage (NCBI taxonomy): Eukaryota > Viridiplantae > Streptophyta > Magnoliopsida > Poales > Poaceae > Tuctoria > Tuctoria greenei. Next base: position 103,521,747 of record JAYESD010000006.1, on the reverse strand, counting down.
CAATTACAAGACAATTCCAGAAATTCTTGTCAACTTAGAAACTCAATAAATTCTTCACCAAGGCTTAGAAATTTATGAAACCACTTTTGCTAGGACCAGGACAATTTTCTCTATCTTGATTATCAACTGATGGCTATATTCAAGCTACAGTTTCATCTCAAAAAATTGTGGAAGTTATTTGCTTGCCATAATCTTAGAGACCACACTCTACTTTGATCATCTCCTGTTCTTTGCAAGAACTTCTATAGTATTCCCTAAATACCTAATTCAACGTTCCCAAGCCAAATAACTAATTATCCTATAATGGTCACCATAAATTAAAATCCTGGTCTTGATATTAAATATTTTCAAAGTCATTCATACCGTATTTTATGCATATCGTATAGTAACCGAAGTCGAGGAGGAGTCAGAGGCCTTGGAAAAGCATCTTCCAAATTCTAACTCAGAACCTGACCTGCAACATGGCAAGCCCCGGTTTGCATTTAAGTCGTTTATAAACTTTTGCTTTATCACTATGATGAGTAGTATATGAATTGTGCATTACGTTTAGGGTGAATGATACTCCACATGCATGACCAAAAATCCCAGGGTTTATTAGGCACGAGTTACAGTTGACCTGTAGTATCTGCTTCGCAAATGCATAGGAGATACGGTAGAAGTCGAGTAGTTGGAATCTACTTGCGAGAGATGTATCGCACAGGATTGGTTGAATAGAAAATGGCTTAATATAATGAAATTGAGACCAGGCAGGGAATGGATAGGAAGCGGCAAGAATAGAGTCTCGGTCGCATAGCCCTGCCTGTGTCGATTAAGGCCCGTCCGTATGCAGCCCCTTCGGACAAGCTTGAATTGTACCGGCAATATAATGGACATATGGAATCCAATAAAATGATGTAACTTGATAACTGGGATGTCGAGACCCATTAACTCACCATCGATAGGGGTGAGTTGAGGACAGTAAGGTGTAAATCGGTCGGCGGACACATGAGGTGTTCCGTGCGGAGACCTTCTGTTTGCGGAGGTGAGATGGGCTCAGCATTCGAGTTTCTTGTGAAAGGTGGCCATATACGCCTAGTACTGAAGTGTTATGTAGGTACAGGTGTGCTCGCTGACACTTCCGAACGATGTATGTGTCGTGTTGTCTGGGTGTGTCTTGATTGCAATCACTGTCCCTTGCAGTAATAGAGTACCACTTGTTCACTGAGCGGTGACGTAGTAAATACTAAAGAAGTCAGAAAAGTCATATGGTATTGAATTATAATTACTTTGCAACCTTGTTTAGTTTAGAGATAGTATAACTAAAGATTTTCAATTTCCCCATACTTTAGCTGTAATAGCATTATGTGTCTCGAGCATGTCATATCATTGGTAAAGCGTTTCTTGTTTGATTGTGAAGCCCATGATGTGCCGTGCTTGGGAAATGTCATTTGCTACTTAAAAATTGATTATAAGGATCAACTTGTAGGCGAGACATTTATGCTTCAACTTACCTATGTTTAGCATCCACCTTGCATATGTCTAGTGAGACGGGTTAGTCTTGCTGAGCCTTATGCTCACGTTTGCAGTTAACGAGTTTTTGCAGGTTACTCTGTTGAGGGTGGGTTTGACGATGAGGCAACACCCCCTCCAGGGTGTACAGCCGAGTGGGAACCCTGCACGCCGCCATAGTTTGCGTGTTGCTAGTGCAAAGTATCCCAGGCATGGATAACTTTGCTTTTGCATAGCTAGTGCCGAGAGCGTAGCTATGATATATATATATATATATATATATTTCTTTTTCCTATAGTATTGTAAAAACTTCCGTTGTGTATTAAATAAAAGACTTGGTCTTGTACTTTATTCTGGTTCTATTCTTGTATACTGTTGGGTGTCGCATCGCACGACACCACCCAATGAGATCCTCGGATGTGTGGATTCCGGTCCTCACAGACATGGTATCAGAGCATCATTGGGAACAGTGTACCTGAAAAGAACATATTTTCAAAAATTAGGAACTTGAGTGAGGAATTAGTTATATGCCTTTATAAGGAGTATTACTAGTATAAGTTATAAAGGTGGTAAACTAACTATGTGTTATTATATTCTGTAACGACGCTCCGACATCAGGTAAGAGGTAAGGTACGCCACCGAGAGCGGATCAATCTCGGTAAGCTCAGCATACGAGAGGTGGTATGTGAAATTTCCGTGGCTTGGCACGAAAAGTCAATATGAGTCTTTGAAACATTCAATGTTTCTGAGAACATATGACACGCGGTACCCCAGCGTGACACAAAGTTAGAGGAAAACCCCGTCGGGTGGTATGTAACCCGATAGTGTGTTCTCATATCTATGAGAACATGCAAACACGTATGCCCGAGCGTGTATAAGCCGGATCGTACGGGAGTCTTTGCTGTACAGATGTATTTACAGCCATGTACCTCGAGGCATGACCTCGCTCGAGGGCGACTCGCTCCAGAGTCGTATGCTTTTACTTTCAAATATAATTGTATATTGTGGTTACCTGTTCTGTTTCCCTGCCGCCGTACGGCGTGCCCGTGCCAGGGGATTGTTTGCTTTCTACAGGGACACTAATTTCGGTAGAGGACCGTGTAGAAACCGTTTGCGAGAGAACGATATAGGAACCACCTATAGACGTAACCGGATGTACCGGATAGAATTTCCTTTCGTGAGGCACGTAGTACCGTCAGTATCAAACATGATACTAGACCCTCCCCACCGACAGAATGGTTGCATTGTGTTTTGAGAAAGTCCGACTATCAGATGCTGGTAATTTCGGGATCATAAAAAAAGAAACTCCAACTTGATAAGGTAGATAGAACCAAGATTCTTGCTTTCTGGTTGAAGTGGCTCAACTTCGCCAGGTTGTAATCTTGGTTAGCAATTAGATAACATAAGAGTATCCTACATAGATGGAAAGCTCGTGAAGACCTATCCAACTTTCCTGTTGACCATAAAGACAGAAAAGCTTGTTAATCTGTTGAAAACTGGGGTTTACTGTAATTACTCCATATGAACCCACCTTTGTACACGTTTCTGTATTCTTGCCATAACTCACTGTAGAAAAGTCCACTGCCTTATTGGGATATATGTTTGAGAAGGGTAGGTGAAGATTTATGAGTTTGTTATGGGAAGTCTTTCCTGATTTTAATTGGAGTTTAACCAAATTGGGAAGTCAGCACAGTGAACAGCATGACTGCTGATGCAAACCAGTCATTTTTACTGTTAAGTTTGGATAGTTATAACTCCTAATACAGAACAGTGATATGGTTACACATATATATTTCTGGAAAGCTTAGGAAGTCATCTATCAACTTTATTTATCGCTCCTGACCTGGATCTGGGTATAGCTATGCCTAATTCCATTTGTCGAAAATTTGGTTCCTGCAGTCCAGAACTTGGAACAGTTTGCACATAATTGTGAATTGATGCATAATACCTACATAACAAGGTTTTCGTGGTGGAACTTCTTTAGTTATGGATTGTTAACACGATGTTACTCAATGTTTATTTTGACATTACCTCAATATCTTATCATGATAAACCTGTATAGAATGTGGAGATAAGCCCATATACAGGGGAGGTTCTGTCAAAATTTCCAGAACCCTTGAGTCAACTCAAAACCGGTATAGATTGTTCATACTAGTTCAACAGTAGCTGTATGAGTACAATCTGGAAAGGTTTTGAAGTGTACTACAACTTTTGTATTCAACTTAAATTTTAGTTCTGACTTCTTCTGTATGAAACTTACGGGTTAATGCAGACAGGTCGGCTGGAACAGAACTGTGATCACTTCCAGTTTGCAGCTTTCTTGGATCAATTGATAATGGATAGTTTCTTTGATCCAAAATTATCAGTGATTAAGTTGAATACTTATACTGTGTATTGATATCCTGGTATGCTTGTCCACAGATGGCAGCACCAAGAATTCAGTTACCAAATGGATGGGTGTTCTCAACGTGTACCGGACACGCCGGTTTTCCGGACGTGTTTGTGAAATTGCTTTGCCAATTTGGCTACCGGAAGTGGCCTAAATATTGGGGCAAGAAATACCAGGAAAGCGGTATGTGGAGTTGCACCATCTATGTTGATGTGCCTGCTGGTCCACCGCATCTCGGATGGGCTCCATTCTCCATCAAGATTAAAGGGTTATATTGGAAGAAACGTGGAGCTACGCCGCAAGTGTTGCCATAGGGAGATTCTGCAAACTCTATGGCAATAGTCTGGTGGGTACTCCATATGAATTCTTTCCAGTTACCGGCAGGGCTTCCGAAGCTTGGGCAACCCGTTTGCTTATGGAGGTAGAAAATCGTGGTGAAACTTCCACGACTGCTTTAGCGGTGTATGCAGCCGCATCCCATCGCGAGAAGGGAAATCAAAGGGCATGCATAAAAGAATTGACGGACAATCTGAAGCAAGCCATGGCTCGAGCAGATCACTTTGAGTGGGCAAATGACGGACTTAGGGATATGATAGCTCCTCTCAACCATCGTTTAAATATCAGGGAGAATCAATGGCATGACACTATAAGGGATTTAGCCGCGTCTCGCCAGGAGGCTCTAGAAATGGAGACTGAGTTAGGGGCAAGCCTACATTATGGACACCATCGGGACACTCAGTTGAACGCAGTGACTGTGGACCGGGATAAGTCCAGGATGCAGGCTCAGAGTTGGAAGACCAGCTGTGAGCAGGCTCAGCAGGAGAATGAGGCCTGGGGGATGTATATGATACAGGCAGATTGGCAAGCTATGGCTGCCAAGAAGACGTTGATGTTGAATGATGTATCAACTTCTACTCCAGCACCCGTATCACTGGTGCCTAGCCCTGAAGATGAAGAGGAAGAAGAAGACCCAGAGGAACTTGAATACGTCGAGTAGGGCGTATTGAAGTGAGATGTGGTAGCACTTCCGCCAACACAGGGCAACATATAGTTAAATGGTTGCTAGTGTTTCTCTTTTGTGACCATGTTTGTGTCATATTAAGAGTAATGGTAGTGATATCTAGATAATTAGATGAGTATGACATGTCAGGAAGACCAAGTATGGTAGAGATGTATTTCCATAAGGGGAGTCCATCATTTTGGGTTTACTACTGTAAACTTGGTCATGAGATGATATATTTTGTATAAAGTTTATGCTTTATCAATATATGTAAATGTTATGCATCGTCTATTATTATCTACCGCATTTCTAAGGGAGGATGAACTTGAGGCAATGGGACTTACCGTGTTAATCATTGTATTGCAGTATGGTGCGTACTCGTGCAGCCTTAGAGGTGGGAGGATCTAGTGGGGGACAGGGGGATGACACACCACCCCCGGGGCAGAATACGCCTCAGACGCAACCACCTCCACCACCTCCAACCACACTCCCCAGGAGTCTCGCGGAGGTTCTCGCTGTAGTGCTCGGCTCGCGCGACGAGCAAACCGAGTTACTGCAGACGTTGGTGCAGCACTCGTCCCGTCGAGGGGGACGATAGGATGATGGACCGCGTCATCAATATCAGAGTTCCTACTCTGATTTCACATTGACGCATCCACCGGTCTTCAGGGAGGCCGACGAACCTTTGGAGGCGGACAATTGGCTCCGCTCCAATGAAGGGAAGTTCGGTTTACTCAACATAACCAAACCGCAAAAAGCGCAGTTTGCAGCACAACAACTCCAGGGGTCTGCCGGCGCATGGTGGGCCAATTACCTTGCAGCACGCCCCGCCGGCCATGTCATAAGCTGGGCCGAGTTCCGGGAGGCGTTCCGCGCCTACCATGTTCCTCCCAGAATTATGAGGAGGAAGCTTCAAGAGTTCTTGGAGCTAAGACAGGGAGGAAGGAGTGCATACGAGTACTCCAAAGCATTCAATCACTTGGCCCAATACGCTCAGGACCAAGTGAATACCGAGGATCGGAAGCGTGAATGCTTCTACAAGGGTTTGAACTCCAAGTTGAAGGACAAGCTGGTCCTGTTCAACCGCGGCAACTTCAACGACATCGTCAATGCTGCCATAATGCAGGAGGATGCCACGCGCGAGCTGTCCTCCGATAAAAAGAAGAGGGGTGCTCCGCAGAGCAGCGGAGGTGGTACTCCTCAGAAGTACCGTATGGTGTATCGATCACCATCCGGCCAGAGGTGGCAGCCGCCATCGTGACCACCAATGTTCCATGGTCGTCAGTTCAACAACGGCGGATTCCGACCACAACAGCAGCAGGGGATGATCCCACGTGCACTCCCACCTACACCATGTGCACCGGGATCCCGTCCTCCCATTCGTATTGGCCAAACCCCGTACACGTGTTTCACGTGTGGGCGTACGGGACATTTTGCCAAGGACTGCCCTCAGGATCGACAAGGCGGAGGGCCATCATCTTACCAGGGGGCCAACCAACTCCGCAACCAGCCCAAGAAGCTAGCCACCAGACCCGGCAACGTCCACCACCTCGCCATCGAGGACGTTCCGGAAGGCGCACCTGTGCTCACGGGTACGTTCTCTATCTTCGATCAACCCGTAGTCATACTCTTTGACTCCGGAGCTTCGCATAATGTTATTAGTAAATCTTTTGTCCTCAACAGTCAATTACCAATAATCCCCACAAAAACTCCATATGTGATTAGCACTCCAGCCGGGAAAACGGTAACAAACAAATTGGTTCCTGGAATCCCACTTAACCTAGATGGGACCATATATCTTACTTCATTTCTGATATTAGAGCATCAAAAGCTAGATATCATCTTAGGAATGGCATGGTTGCAGTACCATGGTGCTATTCTCGATATCATTCCTGGAAAGATTTATCTAAACTCTCCACTCCATCAACCCCAAGTTCTCAATCTTGCGAACATTCCATTGGAACCATCTATTCTCAATACCGAGGTTATGGAACTAAAGGATATTCCGGTAGTATGTGAATACCCCGACGTGTTTCCTGAAGATCTTCCTGGTATGCCCCCAGAAAGAGATATAGAGTTCAAGATTGAACTTGCACCAGGAACAGTGCCAATTTCAAGACAACCCTACAAGATGGCACCCAAGGAACTTGCAGAACTGAAGGAACAATTAACTGAACTTGAGAGCAAAGGTTTTATTCGTCCAAGTTCATCACCATGGGGTTGTTCTGCACTGTTTGTAGAAAAGAAAGATAAGACCTTGAGGCTGTGTGTAGACTATCGTCCACATAATGCTGTCACCATCAAGAACAAGTATCCACTACCGCGCATTGATATTCTTTTCGATCAATTGGTGGATGCTAAAGTATTTTCGAAGATGGATCTTCGTTCTGGTTATCATAAAATTAGAATCCGACCAGAAGATATATCCAAGACAGCATTCTCAACAAGGTATGGACTGTATGAGTATCTGGTTATGTCCTTCGGATTAACCAATGCCCCGGCTCATTTCATGTATCTCATGAACTCAGTATTCATGCCGGAATTGGACAAGTTTGTCGTGGTCTTCATTGACGACATACTTGTGTATTCAAAATCCGAAGAAGAACATGCTCAACACTTGCATATTGTGCTTCAGCGATTACGGGACCATCAGCTGTATGCTAAGTTCAGCAAGTGTGAATTTTGGATCAACCAGGTGCCATTTTTAGGGCACATCATATCAGCAGAAGGGATTGTAGTTGATCCAAGTAAGATCCACCAAGTCCTTAAATGGGAGTCTCCAAAGTCTGTACATGAAGTCCGAAGTTTCCTGGGTTTAGCTGGATATTACCGGAGGTTCATCCCCAATTTCTCCAGGATAGCTAAACCAATGACAGAACTTCTGAAGAAAGGGCAGAAGTATGTATGGACCGAGGCATGTGAGGCAGGTTTCAAAGCATTGGTGAAACACCTCACCACGGCACCAGTTTTAGCCCAACCAGACACAACCAAAGCATTTGATGTCTTTTGCAACGCATCTGGGATTGGTTTGGGTTGTGTGTTGATGGAGGAGTGTAGAGTGATCGCGTATGGATCACGGCAGCTTTGGAATCATGAGCAGCATTACCCGACTCATGATCTTGAACTCGCTGCTGTGGTGCTAGCATTGAAGATGTGGAGGCATTATCTACTGGGTAATTTAGTACACCTCTACACTGATCACAAAAGCTTAAAATACATCTTCACCCAGAAGGATTTGAATATGCGACAAAGGCGATGGTTAGAATTGATCAAGGATTATGAGATTGAGATCCACTACCATCCAGGCAAGGCGAATGTAGTCGCAGATGCACTGAGCCGCAAGTCCCATGTCAACAATCTTTCCCTCACCACAATGGAAGGAGAAGAAGGACCGAGTCTTTACTTGGTTCCATATGGAGCACTCTACAACCTAGCTCTCATTCCTACCATCAGGGAGGATATTGTAGCAGCTCAGCAGGAAGACATAGGAATGTCGCATATTCGACAAAGAATGATAAAGGGGCAAATGAAATGTTTCCATAGTGACAAAGAGGGTACCATCTGGTTTAATGACCGTATAGTGGTACCCCGAAACATGGAACTTAGAAAGAAGATACTGGACGAAGCTCATTTGTCCAAGTATTCCATTCATCCGGGAAGCAACAAGATGTACCAAGATTTGAAGAAGAAATTCTGGTGGACTCGGATGAAGAGAGAAGTAGCTAAATACGTGTCCGAGTGTGATACGTGTCGGCGAGTAAAGACCGACCATATGAAGGCAGCTGGACAGCTTCAACCTTTAAGCATACCGGCTTGGAAATGGGAGGATATCTGTATGGATTTCATTGTTGGGTTGCCTCCCACTCTCCATAAACACGACTCCATTTGGGTGATCGTTGACCGATTGACCAAATCGGCTCATTTCATACCGGTCAGCGTGGCATACGATGCGAAGCGATATGCGGAAATTTATATCTCCAGAATAATATGTCTACATGGTGTACCCTGTACCATCATCTCAGATCGTGGAGCTGTATTTGTTTCGCGATTCTGGGAGCATCTCCACGATGCACTAGGGACCAAATTGATTCGGAGCTCGGCTTATCGTCCTCGGACCGATGGTCAGACCGAACGGGTGAATCAAGTGCTAGAGGACATGCTTCGTGCCTGTGCCATCCACCAGGGTAAGAACTGGGATGATCATCTACCTTTGGCGGAGTTTTCATACAACAACGATTACCAGGCTAGCATCCAGATGGCGCCATATGAAGCTCTCTATGGCCGAAAGTGTCGCACACCCTTGAACTGGTGCGAATCAGGTGAACGGGCAGTGTACGGCATCGACTTAGTAAATGAAGCTGAGGATCGAGTTCGCACTATTTAGGCGAATCTCAAAGCTGCTCAGTCTGATCAGAAGAGCTACGCGGACAAACGACGTTGACCTCTTCATTTCGAAGTTGGAGATCAAGTTTATCTCCCGGTATCCCCTATGAAGGTTATCCATCGCTTCGGGGTAAAAGGGAAGCTAGCTCCACGCTTTATTGGGCCGTTCGCAATAATCGAAAGATGCGGACCTGTGGCATATCAATTGGAGTTACCAACGTCACTTTCAGGAGTCCACAATGTATTCCACATTTCCCAATTGCGGAAATGTCTTAAGGCTCCAGCTGATATCCGTATAGAGGATTTGGAAGCTCTCCAACCAGATCTCACTTATTCCGAGCAACCAACTCAGATCATTGATGAAAAGACTCGCACCACAAGAAGTCGCACCTTGCATTTCTATAAGGTTTTGTGGAGCAACCACAGTGCGGAAGAAGCCACGTGGGAAAGCGAGGAGTATCTTAGAACGAACTATCCGAACTTGTTAGCGGCATATGTTTGATAGATCCTTTTTCCTTTACCTTCTTTTGTAATCTCGGGACGAGATTCTTTTAAGGGGGGAGGAATGTAAAACCCCACTTTTATGGCATGTTAAGTTCATATGGGTTTCGTGATCAACTATTTTAGATATCCAATATAATGGTGCACATGAACTATGCCATCCAAAACTTTTCTTGCACTCATTGTTAAATTCTTTTAACATGGGTATTGGACTTCACCATGAATCCAAATTATATTCTATTCACCCTTTTTAAGAATAAGATTTTTTGGATGAGATTTAGTAAGCAATGCAAAATGAAGCCCTAATAAGCTCTAACCCAAATATTCAAATCAAGGGCTCTAAATTTTTTTCCATGAGCTCCTAAATTCCTCAATAGCATGCTTACAAAGTTTCAAGATTTTAGAAACTCATCTACTATTTTAATTGAGGTGCTTGGCAAATTTGAATCAAATTCAAATCTGAATTTTTAATTCTTCTCCAACTTCTTTAAACATAAGATTTGAGTTCACCATTGTGTTCAGAATAATTCATTTGCCATCTCCACAAAATTTCATGATTTTTGGAGTTGATCTTCTATTTTTAAATGAATTAGTAACTGAACTGTGGGGAGTATCACTGGACAGTGGGCCCACCATGTCAGCTCCTCTTTGAACGGATCAGCTCGACCCCGCCATCTCTGTACCGACGCACCTCCGCTCGACACCGCGCGCGCGCATGCAGCTCCAGCGAGCTGCCTGCCTGCTCGCCGCGGCCCTATAAAAGGCCGGCCGAAGCTCCCTTCACTCCTCATCCCCGATCGCAGCTCCACTGCCTCGCGACTTTTCTTCCGCCGCGCGCCATCGCCGCCGCTCGCCACTGCTCCGCGGTGTGCCACCGTTCCGCGCCGTTTCAAGCCAAGCTCCAAAGAGCAAAAAGGTGTGCCTGATCAAACTCTAGCTCATGGTACAAACCATTTCCCTTATCGTTGAAGCTTGAGCGAGTTATTGTTCGTTTCCCCTACGGCCGAAAGTAGATAACTAGCTAAGTTTTCATGTCGATTCCTTTTCTGCAAGTAATCATCCTTTGCAATTGCTTAGAGATAGTTTCTATAGGCCCTAGCGCTCCTGTCTGAGCAAGAACCATTAAGAATCATCGAGCAACGGCTCTGAATTTCGAGTTTTGCTTGCCGCCGGTGAGAAAACCTCGGTTCACCGTCGAACTCGTAATTCCCGGCAACTCACTCCCCTTCTACGCCCAGATCCTTGAACTCCATCATCCCAGAAAGGTTTTGGAGAAATTCCCAAGTGATTTGAGCTACTCTGGAGCGAGTTCTATGTTGCCCGCGCGCTCATCGCCGCCGCCGCCGTCGCACGACCTTTTCCGGCGAGCTTCAGGACCCACTGACCTCACCATCGTGCTCAGCAACCCCAAAAACCCCCAGGCGGCAAGTTTCCGCGAGTCTGGTCCGTTGGTTTAGCCGGCGGCGAGCTCGCCGGCGAGCCACCGCCGCGGGTGCTGCTCCGCGCGAGCACCGGCCCGAGGTAGACGATGACCCCATCGGGTCCCACCTGCCATTCACTGCGGGATCACGGTGCGGCTGAGATCTGGTGTGGCTGCGCGCTTTAATTCTGTGGACCCCGGTGCTGCCTCAACCAGAATGCGCCACGTGGTCTTTGGGATGTATTTAATTCCAGAAATTTGTCCAAACTTCTAAATTGAATATCTTTCTGTAGAATACTCCAAATTCATTCAAACAAATTTTGTTTGAAAGCCCTTGAGCTCTAGTTTCGCTCAGTACCAATTAGGCTCTGTGAAAATCAATATTTAATTCTGTAGAAATTAATTTTTCCCAAGTAAAATGCAATTTTTCCAGATGAAGTATTGCCTGGAAAAATCCCCAAAATTCACATAAAAATTGTTGTCCTATTCTTGACTACCCGCAAAAATTTGGGAGCCGTTGCACCTGTTTTAACCTCTGTATAATTCAATTACCTTTTTCAGTTATTGAATTTTCACAGATATGCAGATGCTTTATTGCCCCAAATTTGGACTGAATCTTCCTTTAGTCATACCTTAGCTCCTGTAAAAATCTTGGATTTAATAGACCTCATATTTTAGTCTTAATTCAATTTCAAACTGAATATTGACTAAATGCTTAAAAGTTCAATTACAAGACAATTCCAGAAATTCTTGTCAACTTAGAAACTCAATAAATTATTCATCAAGGCTTAGAAATTTATGAAACCACTTTTGCTAGGACCAAGACAATTTTCTCTATCTTGATTATCAACTGATGGCTATATTCAAGCTACAGTTTCATCTCAAAAAATTGTGGAAGTTATTTGCTTGCCATAATCTTAGAGACCACACTCTACTTTGATCATCTCCTGTTCTTTGCAAGAACTTCTATAGTATTCCCTAAATACCTAATTCAACGTTCCCAAGCCAAATAACTAATTATCCTATAATGGTCACCATAAATTAAAATCCTGGTCTTGATATTAAATATTTTCAAAGTCATTCATACCGTATTTTATGCATATCGTATAGTAACCGAAGTCGAGGAGGAGTCAGAGGCCTTGGAAGAGCATCTTCCAAATTCTAACTCAGAACCTGACCTGCAACAAGGCAAGCCCCGGTTTGCATTTAAGTCATTTAGAAACTTTTGCTTTATCACTATGATGAGTAGTATATGAATTGTGCATTACGTTTAGGGTGAATGATACTCCACATGCATGACCAAAAATCCCAGGGTTTATTAGGCACGAGTTACAGTTGACCTGTAGTAAGTGCTTCGCAAATGCATAGGAGATACGGTAGAAGTCGAGTAGTTGGAATCTACTCGCGAGAGATGTATCTCACAGGATTGGTTGAATAGAAAATGGCTTAATATAATGAAATTGAGACCGGGCAGGGAATGGATAGGAAGCGGCGAGAATTGAGTCTCGGTCGCATAGCCCTGCCTGTGTCGATTAAGGCCCGTCCGTATGCAGCCCTTTCGGACAAGCATGAATTGTACCGGCAATATAATGGACATATGGAATCCAATAAACTGATGTAACTTGATAACTGGGATGTCGAGACCCATTAACTCACCATCGATAGGGGTGGGTTGAGGACAGTAAGGTGTAAATCGGTCGGCGGACACATGAGGTGTTCCGTGCGGAGACCTTCTGTTTGCGGAGGTGAGACGGGCTCAGCATTCGAGTTTCTTGTGAAAGGTGGCCATATACGCCTAGTACTGAAGTGTTATGTAGGTACAGGTGTGCTCGCTGACACTTCCGAACGACGTATGTGTCGTGTTGTCCGGGTGTGTCTTGATTGCAATCACTGTCCCTCGCAGTAATAGAGTACCACTTGTTCACTGAGCGGTGACGTAGTAAATACTAAAGAAGTCAGAAAAGTCATATAGTATTGAATTATAATTACTTTGCAACCTTGTTTAGTTTAGAGATAGTATAACAAAAGATTTTCAATTTCCCCATACTTTAGCTGTAATAGCATTATGTGTCTCGAGCATGTCATATCATTGGTAAAGCGTTTCTTGTTTGATTGTGAAGCCCATGATGTGCCGTGCTTGGGAAATGTCATTTGCTACTTAAAACTTGATTATAAGGATCAACTTATAGGCGAGACATTTATGCTTCAACTTACCTATGTTTAGCATCCACCTTGCATATGTCTAGTGAGACGGGTTAGTCTTGCTGAGCCTTATGCTCACGTTTGCAGTTAACGAGTTTTTGCAGGTTACTCTGTTGAGGGTGGGTTTGACGATGAGGCAACACCCCCTCCAGGGTGTACAGCTGAGTGGGAACCCTGCACGCCGCCATAGTTTGCGTGTTGCTAGTGCAAAGTATCCCAGGCATGGATAACTTTGCTTTTGCATAGCTAGTGCCGAGAGCGTAGCTATGATATATATATATTTCTTTTTCCTATAGTATTGTAAAAACTTCCGCTGTGTATTAAATAAAAGACTTGGTCTTGTACTTTATTCTAGTTCTATTCTTGTATACTGTTGGGTGTTGCATCGCACGACACCACCCAATGAGATCCTCGGATGCGTGGATTCCGGTCCTCACAATGATCATCCCAATTCTTACCATGGTGAATGGCACAGGCATGGAGCATATCCTGTAGCACTTGGTTTACTCGATTCGTTTGACCATCAGTGTGTGGATGGTAAGCTGAGCTTCGAATCAACTTGGTACCCAAAGATGTGTGGAGCTGCTCCCAAAATCGAGCAACGAACAAGCTTCCACGATGTGATATGATAGTGTGGGGTACTCCGTGTAGGCATAGGATCCTGGCAATATACAACTCTGCATATTGTCGTGCCACATTTTTGACATTGACTGGAATAAAATGAGCCCACTTGGATAGTCGGTCGACTATCACCGAAATTGAGTCATGCTTGCGAAAGGTGAGAGGTAATCCAACAATGAAATTCATGCTGATGTCCTCCCATTTCCAGGCCGGTATGCTTAAAGGATGTAGCTGTCCGGCTGTCTTCAGATGGTCGGTTTTCGCCCGCCAACACGTATCACATTCGGATACGTACTTCGCTATCTCCCTCTTCATCCGAGTCCACCAAAATTTCTTCTTTAAGTCTTGGTACAATTTGTTACTTTCGGATGAATAGAATACTTGGACAAATGAGCTTCATCCAAAATCTTCTTCCGAAGTCCCACATTGCGGGGCACCACGATGCGATCTTTGAACCAGATGGTACCATCATCGTCACAACGGAAACACTTCATCTCCCCCTTCTTCATTCTTCGGCGAATATGCGATATGCCCTTGTCTTTCTTCTGAGCCTCTACAATTTCTTTCCTTATGGTAGGAATGAGAGCTAGATCGTAGAGAGCCCCATACTGAACCAAGTAGAGACTTGGTTCTTCTTCTTCTATCAAGGTGATAGAAAGATTATTGACATGGGACTTGCGACTCAGCGCATCTGCAACTACATTTGCCTTTCCAGGATGGTAGTGGATCTCAATTTCATAGTCTTTTATTAATTCCAACCATCTTCGTGTCGCATATTCAAGTCCTTCTGGGTGAAGATGTACTTCAGGCTTTTGTTATCGGTGTAAATATGCACTAGGTTGCCTAATAGATAGTGTCTCCACATCTTCAATGCAAGTACCACAACAACAAGCTCAAGATCATGAGTCAGATAATGCTGCTCGTGGTTCCAAAGTTGTCATGATCCATAAGCAATCACCCTTCTGTCTTGCATCAATACACAACCCAAACCAATCCCAGATGCATCACAATAAACATTAAATGACTTGGTTGTGTCTGGTTGGGCTAATACCAGCGCTGTTGTGAGGTGTTTCACAAATGCTTGAAAACCTTCCTCACATTCCTTTTTATATGCGTATTTCTTCCCTTTCTCCAGAAGTTTCGTCATTGGTTTATCTATCTTGTAGAAACTTGGAATGAACCTCCGATAATATCCTGCTGAACCTAGGAAGCTTCAAACTTCTTGCATAGACTTTGGAGACTCCCATTTGAGTACTTGCTTAATCTTGCTTGGATCAACTGCAATGCCCTCGACAGAGATGATGTGCCCTAGAAATGGCACTTGGCTGATCCAAAACTCACATTTGCTGAACTTGGCGTACAGCTTGAGGTCTAGCAATCGCTGAAGCACGATGTGCAAATGTTGTGGATGTTGTCGATGAAGACCACGACAAACTTGTCCAACTCCAGCATGAACACCAAATTCTTGAGATACATGAAATGGGCTGGTGCGTTGGTCAATCTGAAGGACATGACAAGGTACTCATACAATCCATACCTCATCGAGAATGTTGTCTTAGGTATATCCTCTTGTCAAATCCTGATCTGATGATATCCGGAGTGAAGATCCATCTTTGAAAATATCTTAGCACCCACTAATTGATTGAACAAAATATCGATGTGTGGTAGTGGATACTTGTTCTTGATCGTGACAACATTGAGTGGATGATAGTCCACACATAGTCTCAATGTTTATCCTTCTTTTCCATGAGCAATGCAGAACAACCCCAAGGTGATGAACTTGGACGAATGAAACCCTTGTCCAAAAGTTCCTTCAGCTGCTCTTTGAGTTCTGCAAGTTTCTTAGGTGCCATCTTATACGACTTTCTCGAAATTGGCACTCTTCCCGATACAAGTTCATTCTTAAACTGGACACTTGGCTGATCCAAAACTCACTTTGCTGAACTTGGCTTACATCTTGTGGTCTAGCAATCGCTGAAGCACGATGTGCAAATATTGTGGATGTCGTCGATGAAGACCACGACAAATTTGTCCAATTCCAGCATGAACAACAAATTCATGAGATACATGAAATGGGTTGGTGCGTTGGTCAATCTGAAGGACATGACAAGGTACTCATACAATCCATACCTCATCGAGAATGTTGTCTTAGGTATATCCTCTTGTCGAATCCTGATCTGATGATATCCAGAGCTAAGATCCATCTTTGAAAATACCTTAGCACCCACTAATTGATTGAACAACATATCGATGTGTGGTAGTGGATACTTGTTCTTGATTGTGACAACATTGAGTGGACGATAGTCCACACATAGTCTCAACGTTTATCCTTCTTTTCCATGAGCAATGCAGAACAGCCCCAAGGTGATGAACTTGGACGTATGAAACCCTTGTCCAAAAGTTCCTTCAGCTGCTCTTTGAGTTCTGCAAGTTCCTTAGGTGCCATCTTATACGACTTTCTCGAAATCGGCACACTTCCCAGTACAAGTTCAATCTTAATCTGGACATCTCATTCTGGTGGCATACCAGGAAGATCTTCGAGAAATACATCTAGATACTCACATACCACTTAAATGCCTTCAAGTTTATAGGCCTTGGTGTTATAAGTAATTGGAGTCACATGGATATTACTCTCAAGAGTGAGAGTTTGGGGACAGTGGACTGGAGAATTTAGATATATCCTCTGAGGAATGATACCAATATTAGCACAGTTGTATTGCAACCTTGCCATCCCTAAGATGACATCTAACTTATGATGCTCTAGTATAATGAGAGAGATAGGGTATATGTTCCCACCCAGATTAAGAGGTACCCTATGGACCATCTTATCTGCTACTACTTTCCCTCCCATAGAACAAATCACATATGGGGTTTCTGTGGAAATGATAGGCAACTGATATTGAATGACATAAGACTTTCTAATAAAGTTATGGGAAGCATCGGAGTCAAAAAGGATGACTATGGGATGACCAATGAGAGAGAACGTACTCATGGGTACTGGTGCACCTTCCAGAACGTCCTCGATGGCGAGGTGGTGTACGTTGCCAGTTCTAGTGGCTGGCTTCTTGGGGTGGTTGTGGGGCTGATTTTGCCCCCTGGCATGACGACTGTCCTCCGCTCTGCGGGCAGTCCTTGGCATAATGCCCCGTACGACCACCATGAAACACGTGTATGGGGTCTGGCCAGCACGGAAGGGAGGACAGAATCTTGGTGCACACGGTGGAGGTGGAAGTGCACACGGAATCATACTTTGTTGCTGTTGTGGGCTAAAGCCGGTGTTTTTGAACTGGCGACCCCGAAACATCGATGGTCGCAATCGTGGCTGCCACCTCTGGCCAGATGGTGATCGATACACCATTCGGTACTTCTGAGGAGCACCCCCTCTGCTGCCCTGCGGAGCACTCTGTCGGTGGTTTGGAACTGGCAGATCTCCCTACACTGCTAAAGTGATAGGGGAGTTTGATGTTCGGTATGGGCGCACGAGGATTCAAGAAGGTCAGTAGGAAATGACACAGGAGACACAAGAGTTTACGTAGTTCGGGCCGCCTGAGCGTAATACCCCACTCCACGGGTGTGTTGGTGTTGTATTAGTTGTATGAGCTTGTGCTGAGCGTCAATGGCGTGTGTGTGTGTGTGTGTCCGAACGTGTCGTCGGCCTGTCCTTTTATAGTACATGGGCAAGCCGTTACAAGTTAGCCTGGCCCGACATGTGGCCCCGGCGGTTACTTGTATTGACACTTATTTTACACATTTAATTGCTCTTAATGACCCTGTAACGGGCTTTGACAGCACCGTTACTTGTGTTAAGATCATCCGTTTAAGTGTCATTAATATGGCATTAATGACACTTAATCGGGTCTTGAAGTCCTTGATTCCCCTTTGAAGATCCGGAGCCGTTGCGGGGGTCTTCCGGAGGTTAAGGGCTGAAGATCCAACGATTGGACACGTGGCAGCCCCGGAGCATACTGTGGGAAACAGGTAGCTCCGGAGCTACCTGACACGTGTCAGGTCCGGAGCTTCTCTCGGTCTGGGGTTAAGTCCGGAGGTGCCATTTCGGTACGTGGCCCGAAGCTTCCCCCTTGTGGGCGGTAGCTCCGGTTTGGTAGTACACGTGGCGATCCTGGGATTAACCATGTTGGAGAAGTGGGTCCGGTTATGTCTGACATGTGGGCCTTCGAGGGTCTTCAAATCAAGTATATGACTTTCCTTTGAGATCTTTGTAACCTCAAGGGGTGTACAGTTTCTAGGGTACCGACAGTGGCCCCCTGTACCTACCTCCGGGGAAGATCACTGGGGTGAAGTCATTCCGCCGGAGGTGGGTCCATCCTTGGGACTTTTGAACTGAGTTTTCAAGTGTCTTTGAAGGTGCCATTGGCAATTACTTGGAATTAAATCCTCGCCGCGTGGCGTATCCCGCGTGCGGCAGATGAGATCTTTGGCGTGCGAATCTCACACAATTGAAGGTTGTCGGTTCCCGATACGAAAACCGTATTGGTTCCGCGCGCCTTGTCAGGCCGCCGCCTTTGGGCTTCCCGCCTCTTGATGGCAACCGTTCACCTGGGTAAGAACCTCGACTTGATCGTCGGGGTGGTCCCGGGCCCGCTTGTCATCGGCTAGGTGGAATTTTTGGGTGGTACCTTCGACTTCCTTGCGGTTTCCATCCAAGAAGGAAAGTGCCCACCGTCGGGAGTTCTTTACGCCTCTCATCTGTTCTTGCGATCAAACTCCCAACTTGTGCTTCGCCTTTCTTCTCTTGCCTAGCTGTGTCGCGATGGAGTTGGGTCTCCGCGAGAGTCGCTTGAAGACCGACGGCGACCTGAAGAAGGTCCGGGCCCTCATGGGGTGGTCCTCGGACTTCTTCAACCGCTCGGTCCGCGCCGGTGGATAGCTCCCATTCGAGAAGGAGCACACCGGCGAAATGGTGTACTTCTCCTCGTACGCCATGGTGGAGTTGATCCCACCTTTTTCTTCCTTTTTCCTGATGCTGCTAGATTTCTATGGTCTGTAGTTATACCACCTTGGCCCTCACTCCATTCTCCTCGTGTCTATCTTTGTCCACTTCTGTGAGATGTGGGTGGGCATCCCCCCCTGCATTGAACTCTTCCAGACCTTCTTCACCGTCCACACCACAGGCCGGAGCAATGAGTACCTTGGCTTCTACTACTTCGTGAAGCGCAAGAAGTGCCCATTCAAGTACCTCCGGTCGTTCCCCTCTGGGAAGTGGGATGACTGGAAGAAGGACTGGATAGTCATCCGGGTGGAGGAGCACGAGAAGCTGGAGCTGCCCGAAGGCCTCCCCAACATTGACACAACGATCTGGAGTGAAGCTCCGGTGCTAGCGGATGCCTTCGACCCTGTTCTGACCAGGATTCGCCATTGCGTGGAGGGGGGATTAACCCCTCAAGCGGTGTTTTGTAACTTCCTGGTCAATAGGTGGGCACCGCTGAAGAAGAGGGAGAAACTCGCTTGGGCCCTCAACAGCGTGATGGACGACGACCGGGTCGAGACCGGGTTGAAGTCCAACATGGTGAGGAAAACCTTAGAGTTCCACCTCAAGAAGTTTCAGCACGGCATCGACGTCGAAGGCGAAGACTTGACTCCGCCATCAGCTTTTCTTCCTCTGAACGTGGAAGTGGAGTTCAGCAGGGAGCTCCGGTGGAAGATGCCCATGCTTGACGACCTTGGTGTCGTTGAGAGAAGACCAACCTCTGGGGTAGCGATCCCCGGAGTACCCGAGGATGGCTCCGGCTCTGCTCCTAAGCTGAGGGGAGAAGTCGTCGGCAAGGGCATGGAGCTGGCAGATGAACCAGTGAGCCGGAAGAGGAAGTTGCAGTACGCTGACGGAAGGTCCGTTGGGCCCGCTACTTCTGCGTCGGCTCCTTCTCCCTGGAGGGGAAGGTCCTCTGCAGCTGCGGCGACTGTTCCCGTAGTGGGGTCATCCCGGAACGCGACTGTTCTCGCGGTGGGGTCCTCTCGGTGCGCGGTTGTTCCCGCAGTGTGGTCCTCCCGGGGTGTTAGCTCCGGGCATGCAGCTCCAGCTCCTGGGCCGGTGGAGGCCTCCAGGTCCGAGGGATCTTCCCGATCGAGAGGAGCCTCAACCCAAGAGACACCCGTGGCCGCGACGAGTTCTGGGGTGCCTTCCGGAGCTTCTACGCCGGCTATGGCTAGCCCAGAACGCCCGGGAAAAAGGTTCTGCGCAAGCTGGTGCGGAAGCCTCCCAGGGTAATTTTTGATTTCTACCTTGGATAGTTGTTTTAATTGTAGCAACTATTTTTTAATTTTATTCGTTCATCATCTGCAGCATCTCCAAGAAGGGGAGTAAGGATCCACCCTCGGCCACAGTGGCTGAAGCCGTGAGAGCGGGAGCTTCTGCTCTTGTCCCAGTGCCGCCCCAAGTGGTGGCCGAAGCTGCGACAGCTCCGGCGCCGGCTGTCGTGGTCATGGACCTCGACTCATCGTCAGAAGTTCCCGTGGTAGCGCCGAACCACGGGAGTGAAGATGCGCTAGCGGCACCTGTCCTGGAGGTTGAAGCTCCGGGTTCTATTGTTGCGATGATGGAAGCTCCGACTGTTGAGCCGGAGGAAGCAGTAATCCCGACCTCTGAGCCGGAAATTGTCGAAGCCCTGGCGGTTGAGCCGGAGGTGATTGAAGCTCCGGCGTGCGTGTCGGAAACTGAGGTAGTTTCGGCAGTTGGGCCGGCTACCTCCGAAGCACCGGCCGCTGAGCCGGTCATTGTTGGAGCTCCGGCCACAGGGCCGGTCGATGTTGAAGATCTTCCAGCTCCTGAGCCGGTTGTTGAAAAGGTGACGGAGCTTGAGCCCTCATCGGAAGAGGTGCCCAGACCGGAGCCAGTAGCGGCTCCTGCTCCGGAAGCGACGACGTCAAAGGTACCTGCGGCCGAGCCGGAGTGCCCATGCGAAGTCGCTGGCCCCCTGCCTGAGGGGGTGGACGAAGACCTGGCGGTAGGGTCTTCCTCGATGGCGACTGAGGCCATCCCGGAGGACGGCCCTAGTGCCATGGAGACTCAGTGGACCACTCTTGTGGAGTGGGACCCAATTTTTGTATCTGAAGACCCGCTGGAACCAGCGGAGGAGACCCCAGCAGGTCCGGAACCCATCCTGTTGTCGCTGTCTATTGACAACGCATGTTCCAGCCTGCGTCAAGTCCAACTGGTCTTCATCCACAACAGTAAGGCTCTTGAAGAGGAGCGCCAAACCCTTAGGCGGTGGCGTAACCGGCTCTACTTCGAGACCAAGCTGGCGCAGTCGAGGCTAGAGGATGACAAAGAATGGATCAAGCGGGAGAAGATCCGCCCGGAGTACTGGGGCAAGTTGCTGGATGACAGAGAGAGTATGACTCGTGCCCTCGACGCTCAATCCCGGGAGATCTACGATCAGTCCAAAGCAGCCAACAATGCGGCGGATGCACGCCACGAACAGCTTGAGGCCATTAACACTGCACTCATCAAGCGCCGAGAGGCACTTGAAGAGAGGGAGAAACGGCTCGAAGATGAAGAGAAGAAACTCCTAGAGCTGCGGGATGACGTCCTAAGGAGGGAGGAGGAGCTCACCGAGAAGGTGGCTCTGGCTGACAAGGGCCTCGAGGAGCGCGCCAAGAAATTGGAAGAGCACTGCCATGAGGAAGAGGAGAAGGCCTGGGTGCGAGGGCAGGAACTCTACGAACAAGAGTGTGCCCTTACTGCCAGAGAGAAGAAAGTGAGGGGTAGAGAGAAGGACTTAGCTGACCGCTGGAACAAGATCCACCTCCGGGAGGAGGAGCTCGGAAAACTCGAAAAGCGGGTTGCTGAGAAGATTCAGCAGAACGCTAAAGAAGTTGAGCGCCTTGCCCGCGAGAATTCTAAACTGGTGGCGGCTAGAAGATCCCTGGAAGAGATGAAGGGCTTAAGGGCTAAGGACTCCCTATAGATTTGGGAGTTCTTAAGCAAGGCCAACGATGCACTGACACCGATGGGTTTCAGCCCCGTGCGCCCGGATGATCCGGAGCCGGAGCCGGACCTAGCGCTGCAGGCGTTGAGCGCAGCAGGTAGCAAGCTCTCCAAGGTGGGCGATGTCATCGCGGACCAACTGGAGGTCGAGGGGCAATCCCTGACGAAGAACGTAGCAGAGTATGTGCTGACGTGCTACACCATTCGGAACTCCCAATTTCCTCTGGACCCGGTGCTTGAAGGCCCCGTCGAAGGAGAAGGCGAAGCTACCCGAGCCAGCGTATCGGAGGTTGCCCAGAAGGTCGCCCAATTCTTCCTTAGGGTCTAGGACCATCTCTATAGTTCTCACTTGTATTTTCTCTTCTTCTTCCTCAATTTTGCAATCCCTTGTCTCCAGATGTAATCCCTTGTCTCCAGATAAATGAAATCCCCAAATTCTTGTGAATTTCACTTTTTGTCTTCAACACTTTTATCTTCACTTGGCCCCCTAGTAGATGTACACAATTTGATTGTGAACATGTACCAAGAGGATATTGTGTTTTGTTGAAGACTCTTTTGCTCCGAACATGTAGAATTTAGGTTCGAAGTCTTCGATAGTGAAGGCCCCTGAGGTTGTCGGAGCTTAGAAGCTCCGGCATTGTCTATCGTTGGAGCTTAGTAGCTCCGGAAATAGTCTCTATCAACGCGTAGAGCATCGATAGTTATTCCTCTGGGGTGTCGGAGCTTAGTAGCTCCGGCAGTGACCTTTGCCAACACTCAGTTTGTTGGCAGCAGACTCCATTTACGGGGTCTTCTCACCGTCTTTTATTCAGCGTCGATGGCTGGC
Organism: Tuctoria greenei; assembly: GCA_036927565.1. Classification (NCBI taxonomy): domain Eukaryota; kingdom Viridiplantae; phylum Streptophyta; class Magnoliopsida; order Poales; family Poaceae; genus Tuctoria; species Tuctoria greenei. The sequence continues at coordinate 103,498,972 of JAYESD010000006.1, read as the reverse complement.
CCCCCTAGGGGAGTCGGAGCTTAGTTAGCTCCGGCTTTTCTCCATCAACGTAGATTTTATTTTTCCTGCACACTTAAGCCAAGAAAAATAGTAAAATTTGTTTCTTGTCTATAATTTCGTCGCGGCTTACGATTCTTAAGAAGACTTTAAGTTAAACACGATTTTAAATACAACTGAATGTGTTGTCTTTTCTTCTAGATCCAACTGTCCATGGACCCGCCTTACTTCGGCCCGCCGGGGTGTAGGTAGAGTGGCGTACTTAGGGTGCTTGACCACGCTAAGTCGATAGCACACTCCAGCCCTAGATTGGCTTGGCGTCTTTCAGGCGAGTTGGCCATGAACAATATTTGAATCCAAAAGAATTGACAATACAACTCGAATCGTATATAAACCGGTCGAACTAAAATTTCTTAAGAATTGCACGTCTTTGTTATAGACAAGAAAGTGAAAAATAAAAATGTTGAGCCTGTACAAAGTAAATGCACGTGGAGTCTATTTCACATGAAAATGTCTTTCATTATAGGTCCGGGGTACAGGGGAAACAAGTACACTCTTAGGGTACGGAACCAGGCTAAGCGTGTTTCATTTCTCGTTTGACCCAGGGTAGTTAGCCACACTTTTAGTCCTGAGACTGTGACAAGCGTTGCATGAGCTTTGCGGACCTTTCGGGAATGGTCCGGCTGCTCTCCCGGAGGAACTACCCGACTCTGTACAATGACTCTATAACATACACCTCAAGTTACTCAAGACCCACCTCCGTGGTATTAAGTGTAGAACTTACGGAGGTGCTCTATGTTCCATGGATTTGGGAGAGGTGTCCCATCCTCGGTAGCCAAGCGAACGCTTCCGGGACGGGATACTTTAATCACTCGGAAGGGCCCCTCCCAGCCGGGGGAGAGTTTGTTTAACCCTTCTCTGGATTGTATTCTCCATAGCACCAGATCGCCTTCCTCGAGCTGTCGGTTGTGTACATGCCGCTGGTGATAACGCCGTAGAGCTTGCCGATACCGGGCATTCCGAACAGCTGCTTGGCACCTTCCCTCCTCAAGGAGGTCTAGGTCTTCACGCCGGAGCTGGTCCTGTGCGGCTTCGTCGAAGGTCCGGACCCGGAGTGAACCCAAGGTGATTTCCGGAGGAAGGATTGCTTCAGCTCCGTACACCAAAAAGAAGGGTGTCTCTCCAGTTGACCGGTTTTGAGATGTCCTGTTGGCCCATAAAGTGGGCGGAAGCTCTTCAATCCAGTTGGCTCCATGTTTTTTCAAGCGCTCAGAGGTGCGCGTTCTAGGTCCTTTAAGGATTTCAGCATTTGCTCTTTCGGCTTGGCCATTGCTGGCTGGGTGAGCCACTGAGGCGTAGCAAACTTGTATGCCGAGGTCTTCGCAATATCCTTGGAAGGCGGAGCTTGTGAATTGGGTCCCATTATCAGTGATGATTTTGTTCGGGACTCCAAATCTGCATACAATGGACTGCAAAAAGTTGATAGCAGATTGCTTGTTGATTGTCACAACTGGAGTTGCTTCCGGCCACTCGGTGAACTTGTCAATGGCGACGTACAGGAACTTGTAACCTCCGACGGCTCTTGGGAAAGGTCCCAAGATGTCCATCCCCCACACAGCAAAGGGCCATGTAGGAGGTATCATTTGTAAGGGCTGAGCTGGTGTGTGAATTTGCTTTGCATGAAATTGACATGATTTGCATTTTTTCACCAGCTCAGTTGCATCCTGGAGTGCTGTACGCCAGTAGAAACCATGCCGAAAGGCTTTACCAACCAGCGTGCGGGAAGACGCGTGGTTCCCACACTCGCCTCCATGGATTTCTGCGAGGAGCTCGCAGCCTTCTTCTCTTGTGATGCACCGCATTAGGATGCCGTTGGCACCGCGCCGGTAGAGATCCCCTTCTACCAACGTGTATCTTTTAGCCAATCTGACTACCCGGTCAGCGGATACATCATCATCAGGAAGGATGTTGTCTTTCAAGTAGTTCCGGATCTCCGAGATCCATGCATCGGAACTAACTTGAGCATTTGAGTCTTGCGTGCTGGGTTGCTCGGAGCTTCCGGCAGCACCTACGACCCTTGATGGCTGCCATGGTAACAGGGCCATCGGGACTGTCGACATCGGGATGCTGATCTCGCCCCCTTCGCATAGTTCGGCAGGCTGAGTTGTGTGTTTCGACAATCTCCGGACAAAAGTTTCGTCAGGAGACAGAGCTTCGGTTGACGCTTTCGTCGAGAGTTCGTCGGCTTCAGCATTGTGGGCACGCTGAACATGGTGGAGATCTAGGACTTCGAAATCCTTCTGAAGCCTCTGGACTTTAAGGAGGTAAGCAGCTAACTGGAGATTATTGCAGGAGCATTCACCCTTCACCTGCTTAATGATGAGCTTGGAATCTCCCTTGACCAGCAATTGCTTGACACCATATGACAGTGCCACCTTTAGTCCGTAGATGAGTGCTTCATACTCTGCCATGTTGTTGGTTGCCTTGAAGTCAAGGTGTACCATGTATTTCACCTTCTCCCCAGTCGGTGCAAGGAGAAGGATTCCAGCTCCGGCCCCCTGCTTCTGCATGGAGCCGTCAAAGTAGAGGGTCCAGTGAGGCACGGTGAAGGTTGGAGCTTGATGCTCCGTCTTCTGCTCACTGGGGTCCCTAGGGTTTGATGGAGAGGGAGTCCATTCTGCCACAAAATCTGCCAATGCTTGCCTCTTGGCTGCTTGTCTTGAAATAAATTCAAGATCAAATTCAGCCAATTCCGCAGCCCACTTTGCAATATTCCCAGATGAATTGGGATTATGCAAGATTGCTCGAAGTGGATAGGAGGTCACCACTGAGACTTTGTGAGCTTGGAAGTAATGGCGAAGCTTTCTAGAGGCAAGAAGAACTGCATAGAGCAGCTTATGCACCTCTAGGTATCTAGTCTTGGCATCATGTAATACTTCACTAATGAAGTACACCGGGCGTTGAATGGTCCGGACCTTCCCGGAGGGGTCCGGAGCTTCCTCTTCACTGACCTGGATCTGAAAGTGCATCTAGGACTCCCTTGTGGGTTTTGGATGATTTATGACAAGCAATTGGGATCCTAATCCTTTTGTTGAGATGAATGCAGGAAAATGATGAAAAATGAGCAAAGTACCAAAAAGTGGGAAATTGAGAAGGAAAATGAATTTGAGCTCAAGGAGAAGAAATTAGTAGTTTAGTATGCATGGAGTGTGTTAAGGAAACACACCCAAGAGATCAATCTCATTTAATCACACACACACAATGCACAAAGCTATACAGGACCGGACTAGTCCGATATCAGCCGGACTAGTCCGATATCCCATTCTGCACCAGATCGGACAAGTTCGATCAACACCGGACTAGTCCGATATCTTTCTGTTCCACTTCGGACTAGTCCTCCCCAGTGCGGACTAGTCCTCAAAACAATGCACAAGTCTCACAAAATCGGACAAGTCCGTTGTGACCCGGACTAGTCCGATATACTTTCTGATCCACTTCGGACAAGTCCGGTGTTTACACGGACTAGTCCGATATACACCCTGATCTAAATCGGACAAGTCCTCCAAGTGCGGACTTGTCATCCTAAACACTTAGGGTTTCATGTGTCCGGACAAGTCCGATGACAATCGGACTAGTCCGAAGCTTTCCAGTAGCAAAATCGGACAAGTCCGTTTTGAACCGGACTAGTCCGAGATTCCTGGACACTTAGGGTTTGCTTCACCCAGCACACCGGACTAGTCCGGTCACCACCTCGGACTAGTCCGATCTTTCTGAACCCTAACGGTAACTTCTAGAAACCCCATATAAATAGAGGTGCACGACCCACTTTCACCCTCTCTCGAACCCTAGCGCCGTCACACCTCCCAAGAGACTCAAAAACCATCTCTCTCCACGAAATTAAGTGCAAAATCAATCAATCCATTGAAGATCACTTGTAGATCATTGGAGAGGCACTTGGCACACGATTGAGCTCTTGGTTTGAATCTCTAACACACTCTTGCATCTCAATTTGTATATTTCGAAGTGTGTTATTGGTGGTCTTGAAACTTGTAATCAAGGGAGCTCTCAACTTGTGAGATCGCCCCTTCAACTTGGTGATTTACCCCTGTGTGTTTAGTGGAAGAGGATTGGCCTTCGTGGCGATCCGACGAGGGAAGGGTTGGTGAAGACCCGGTCCTTTTGTGGGCTCCTCAACGTGGACGTAGGTTGCCTTCGTGGTAACCGAACCACGGGATAAATCTTGTGTCTTGTTCGTTTGTGTTCATCATTCTAGTTGATCAACATTATCTAGGGTTTGATTCATCTTGTTGAATTTAAGTTAAATAGTTGAACAAGAATCATACTTGCAATAGAACTTGACATACAATCATTGAACTGTTATTGAAGTTTATATTTCCACTGCAAACGTCAATGAAACAATCAAATTGACCTAACTTGATCAACCTAGTCCGTGAAATCCGGACTAGTCCGCACTTTACCGGACTAGTCCGATATATCTGGTTTTGACCTTGTTGTTGAAGTGCTACAGGAACCGAGAAAATTCAAGAAGGCCTATTCACCCCCCCCTCTAGGCCTACATTCAATTGGTATCAGAGCAGGTTCTTCAGGAAAGAGTGCAACCACTCGAAGAGATCATGTCGGACATGAAGGAAGTCCAGAAAATCAACAACCAGGAAGGAATGAACAATGACAAGCACCAAAAGCTTGAAAAGTATCTCGAAGCCATTCAAGACTTCGATGAATATGATGAGGAGACATTGGAGCTGAAAGCACTGCTCCGAAAGAAAGCACTTTCAAAAGGGAAAGCTAAAGTTGAAGAAAAGAAGAAGGGGAGTAGTCACACCGACTACTCCCGATATCCTTTTAATTATGACCGTTTAAATTCTAACAGCAGTCATTATCTATCTATTCCTCTCGGAAAAGCCCCACACTTCGATGGGAGTGATTACTCCATGTGGAGGCAAAATATGAAGATGCACTTGATTTCCCTTAACCCAAGTTTATGGCATATTGTGTGCACAGGAATAAACATCCCTGATGACGATGAAGAACTCACACCAAGTCAAGAGCAAGCCATCCACGGGAATGCCCAAGCCGCAGCCGTTATCACCTCATCTCTAAGTAGAGATGAATTCACAAAGGTGGACGGATTGGAGATTGCCAAAGAAATCTGGGACACACTACAGACAGCACATGAAGGTGACAGGCATGTGCGGGAGGCAAAGATTGAGATGATTGAAGGCGAACTGGGAAGGTTCGCGATTGAGGAAGATGAGTCTCCCCAGGACATGTACAACAGATTGAAGACTCTTGTGAACAAGGTTCGATCATATGGTAGCAAAAAGTGGAATGACCACGAGGTTGTAAAGCTCATCCTTAGAGCCTTTATGCCTCGCAACGTCACACTTTGCTCTATGATCCGAGAAAGTCCCGGGTACAAGAAAATGACTCCGGATGAACTGCTTGGCAAAATCATCAACTTTGAGATGATGGAGAAGCAAGCCAAGCACGTCAAAGAAATAGCTGACCTCACATCGGCCAAGAAGAAGGGAGTTGCCTTAAAGTCCTCACTCAAGCGTCTATCCAAAGAAGCAAAAGAAGCACAGCTTGAGGAGGACAGCGATGATGAAAGCAGCGAGCTGGACGAAGAAGATATGATTTTGTTCATGAAGAAGTTCAAAAGAATTATGAAGAAAAGACAAGGAACAAAATCGAGTGAAGGAAAATACAAGGAGAAGACAAAGCCGAAGATGAGGCGGGCATGCTATAATTGTGGTGAGTACAATCACTTTATAGTTGATTGCCCATATGAGGACAACAAGAAGAAGAGTAAAGAGTCCAAGCCTCAACCGAAGAAATTCTTCAAGAAGAAGAAACAAGCTGAACAAGCACACATCGGAAAGGAGTGGGACTCAAACGATGAGTCCTCATCGTCCGATGAAGAAGAAATGGCTAGCATAGCCATTGAAAGCATGTCCAAGAAACCCACACTCTTCCCCACGCTCGTTGCAAAGAAAGCAAGTGGAACTTGCCTCATGGCTAAGGAAGGTAAACGCAAGGTAAACATCAAAACTCCTTCCTTGCATTCTTACTCGAGTGATGATAATGAAGATATGCTAATTGGTTTAGATAGAAAAACTGCTGCTAAAATGAAATTCTTACTTAACCAACTTGTTGAGAAGGAAGAGCTAATTGATCGTCAAGAAGACATGATTATCTCCCAAAAGGAGAAGCATGTCGAACTTGACAATCTACTAGCTCTTGAAAAGGAGAGAAACCACTCACTAGAGCTTAAGCTAGCTTCAAGCAAGAAAACTTGCTTGGAGTTAACCAACTCAAACGTTGCAATCAAGGATCAACTTGATGACTTAATCAAGGTCAACAAGATCCTTGAAGTGCAGGTTGAGTCACTCAAGCTTAGTGAACCTTCCTCCTCTTCAACCCTACCTTCTCAACCCACTTCAACTAATATCGCTCATATTTGCAAATGTGATAAAATTAACACCAGGTTGAAGGAAAATTCTACCTCCACAAAGGACAAAAATCCTACCCAATGTGTAATATTTGACAAGGAGAGGATCAACTATGCACGTAGTGCATATTTGGTCCAAAGACCTCCAAATGTCAAGTACGGCATTGGTTACTCTCATGATGGAAAGCAAAGAGCTGGAAATCATAAAAATAACAAGGGAAGGATTACCTTTGTGAAGGGAGGACCCTCACAACCTGGTAACTCGAAAACTAAAAATCTGAACTCCCATGAAAACCGGACTAGTCCGGTTGTGGTCCGGACAAGTCCGGTCATCCGGACAAGTACGGTCACACAGACTAGTCCGACCCATAATCAACAGCAACTCTTGTTTAAAACCTTTGATGCTTCTTATGTATTAATGAAAAATAATGTTGGTAAAGTGTATGCTTATTATGCTGGGCCACGCCATGGGAACACAAAATCCCATGTGTGGGTGCCCAAATGTATTGTTACTAACCTCCAAGGACCCAAGCAAGCTTGGGTACCTAAAACCAAGGCGTAATTTGTTTTTGCAGGCCTACTCCTCCGGTGGATCCAAATGGGTGCTAGACAGTGGATGCACCAACCACATGACCGGAGAAAGGAGGATGTTTGTGGAGTATGAAGTGAACCAGGACCCAAACGAAGGAATCTACTTTGGGGATAACAGTCAAGGAAGGGTCCTCGGTACCGGTAAAATAGCAATATCCTCTGAACATACTCTTTCGCATGTTTTACACGTTGAATCTTTAGATTATAACCTGCTGTCCATATCTCAGTTATGTGACAAAGGTTATAATTGCCTGTTTACTAACGAGGGTGTGACCGTCTCAAGGAGAAGTGATGGTTCCGTTGCATTCAAGAGTATGTTAAAGGAAAAGCTTTACCTTGTTGACTTCAACAAGGATAAAGCCGAACTCGACACATGCTTGATTGCAAAAACCAACATGGGTTGGCTGTGGCATAGACGGCTAGCACATGTTGGTATGAGGAACCTTCAAAAACTCCTCAAGGGCGATCAGATCCGAGGTTTGAAAGATGTTGTGTTTGAGAAAGACAGGCCTTGTAGCGCGTGCCAAGCAGGAAAGCAAGTTGGAGCACAACATCCTGCGAAGAACATCATGACCACGACAAGACCGCTCGAACTACTTCATATGGACTTGTTTGGTCCAATTGCTTACATAAGCATCGGCGGTAACAAATACGGTTTAGTTATTATTGATGATTTTTCCCGGTTCACTTGGGTGTTCTTTTTGAATGACAAGTCTGTTGTTTCTGAACCAAAACCTAATTCTTTAATTCCCTAATGCATTCCATTGCCATATTACCTCACCAATACCTTGTATAACTTGTCCTTTCTCTTGATCACTCATTCTCAGATCATGTCGAGCTCCGACAATGAAATCTCCGATTTCGAGGCCGAGTTGGACCACGAGGTGGCACCTCGGTCCTCGGCGGGTCTTGGCAAGAAACGCCAAGAGAGACCCTCCGAGCCTGCTCCCTCACCTCCCTAGGTTCGGAGGAAGGTGTGTGCCAAGAAGCCCGCCTCGAAGGCTGCTCCTCCTTCAAGTGGCCTTCGCCAAGCTAAAGGGAAGGGCAAGGGGGTTGCCACAGGGCCTGTTGGGCCCCTAAAGCTGCATACTCCCAGAGAAGGGGTCCGGGACCACAATGAGGAAAGATTCAATGGCAAGGGCAGCGATGTGGCTATGAAGTTGAGAAGTGTTGATTGCTATGCAAGGCCCAAGCAAGCAGCTGATGGCAGGTTTTGGTCAAATTTCCATGTTGATTTCTACAAGCTGGTCTATTTGCCGATGAAGACCCCGGTGGTACGCAGTCAATGGATTGACTGGGCTCACCTTGAGAAGAGGAAATGTGCAGCTTTTGATGAAGTGATAGCAGCTGGAGAGAGACATGGGCTGAAGGATCTGTTTGCCTTCAGATATAATTGGAATGATGAAGTGATTGCACAATTCTATGCAACGTGCCACTTCTCAAGTGAAGACGAAGAAAGTGTAACTTGGATGACTCATGGATCCAAGTATTCTATTACTCAGGAAGAGTTTGCCCGCCTGCTGCACCTTGACTCTGAAGGACATGACCAACTCATTATCCACAACATTGGGGTCATTGAGAGGGATGGAATGAAGTTCATGTATGAGCCCACCTCCAAGTATGTCCCTCCCTCCACAAAGAATATGAAGCCTTTCTTTGTGGTCCTCAACAGAGTCCTCAGGAAGACGATTGCCCCCAAGGATGGGGATGCAGGGAGTGTGCAAGGCTACCTCCGGACCCTGATGAGGGTCATTAGCAAGAAAAGGCAATTCGATGTTGCAGACTATATTTGGAATGATATGGTCAATATCTCAAGTACCCCCAACCGATCCTGTGGCTATGCCCCTTACTTGATGTTCATGATTGAGAAAGTCACAGGAATCGAGTTTGTGAAGGATGTGGAGCACACTCCACTGAGGCCTCAGAAGCCTCGGTCAGTGAGTGTCCAGGCTGCTCCATCGCCGGCCTCAAGCCCCGAGGCACCGGCAAGGCAAGAAGAAGCTGCTAGGGCTACTCCCCCCTCCAGGGAAGCCCCTCAGAAAGGATCCGCCAGTGGGATCCTCAAGTACTTGGCTGCAATTTTCTCCTCATGCAAGAAAACTGAAGTGAAGCTTCACAAGCTAAATCAGAAGAGGAAGGAGAACATGAGATACATAAAAGCCAATGTGAAGCAGCTGAGTGAGAAGCTGGAGATCAACCCAATTGGATCTCCAGTACTTTCTGAAGATTCTGATCCGGACATCACCGAGCTCAGCCCCTTGACTCCCTCCGAGCTTGCCTATTTTGGCATTGGGTGCTCGAGCAGCTCCGCTCCTCCTCCTACCTCTCAACCTCGTCAAGCGGAAAGCGAGGAAGACGATGAAGACGACGAGAGGACTGACAGCGAAGAGTGAAGCCCTAGGACCTTCCTCTCTCTCTTTTTGGTGTCTTGATGCCAAAGGGGGAGAGATTGAGGGGGAGTCTCTAGTCTTAGCTTTAGCTGCATAGGATGCGAGGAGAGAGCTCTCTTTTTTTAATTGTGATTGCATTTGCTTAACTCTATTTTCATATCATGTTTGGTCCTGTTATGAATTGCTCAAATAATTTGCATGTGTGTGATGAAATCTGAATTTTTGTCCCTGAAATGCCATATTCACTTGATATTAGTTGATCAATGCAAATTCTGTCATTCTTAATGCATTCATGCTGTTAGTATGCATCCCACCATAAAGAATGCACATATGAATAATTATCTTGTTGCTTGATGAATTTTTGAGTCATATGTGCATACTTTATGAGAATCTCATTTTATACCTCATTTTGTGAAATCTCAATTGGTTGTCATCAATCACCAAAAAGGGGGAGATTGAAAGTGCATCTAGGACTCCCTTGTGGGTTTTGGATGATTTATGACAAGCAATTGGGATCCTAATCCTTTTGTTGAGATGAATGCAGGAAAATGATGAAAAATGAGCAAAGTACCAAAAAGAGGGAAATTGAGAAGGAAAATGAATTTGAGCTCAAGGAGAAGAAATTAGTAGTTTAGTATGCATGGAGTGTGTTAAGGAAACACACCCAAGAGCTCAATCTCATTTAATCACACACACACAATGCACAAAGCTATACAGGACCGGACTAGTCCGATATCAGCCGGACTAGTCCGATATCCCATTCTGCACCAGATCGGACAAGTCCGATCAACACCGGACTAGTCCGATATCTTTCTGTTCCACTTCGGACTAGTCCTCCCCAGTGCGGACTAGTCCTCAAAACAATGCACAAGTCTCACAAAATCGGACAAGTCCGTTGTGACCCGGACTAGTCCGATATACTTTCTGATCCACTTCGGACAAGTCCGGTGTTTACACGGACTAGTCCGATATACACCCTGATCTAAATCGGACAAGTCCTCCAAGTGCGGACTTGTCATCCTAAACACTTAGGGTTTCATGTGTCCGGACAAGTCCGATGACAATCGGACTAGTCCGAAGCTTTCCAGTAGCGAAATCGGACAAGTCCGTTTTGAACCGGACTAGTCCGAGATTCCTGGACACTTAGGGTTTGCTTCACACAGCACACCGGACTAGTCCGGTCACCACCTCGGACTAGTCCGATCTTTCTAAACCCTAACGGTAACTTCTAGAAACCCCATATAAATAGAGGTGCACGGCCCACTTTCACCCTCTCTCGAACCCTAGCGCCGTCACACCTCCCAAGAGACTCAAAAACCATCTCTCTCCACGAAATTAAGTGCAAAATCAATCAATCCATTGAAGATCACTTGTAGATCATTGGAGAGGCACTTGGCACACGATTGAGCTCTTGGTTTGAATCTCTAACACACTCTTGCATCTCAATTTGTATATTTCGAAGTGTGTTATTGGTGGTCTTGAAACTTGTAATCAAGGGAGCTCTCAACTTGTGAGATCGCCCCTTCAACTTGGTGATTTACCCCTGTGTGTTTAGTGGAAGAGGATTGGCCTTCGTGGCGATCCGACGAGGGAAGGGTTGGTGAAGACGCGGTCCTTTTGTGGGCTCCTCAACGTGGACGTAGGTTGCCTTCGTGGTAACCGAACCACGGGATAAATCTTGTGTCTTGTTCGTTTGTGTTCATCATTCTAGTTGATCAACATTATCTAGGGTTTGATTCATCTTGTTGAATTTAAGTTAAATAGTTGAACAAGAATCATACTTGCAATAGAACTTGACATACAATCATTGAACTGTTATTGAAGTTTATATTTCCGCTGGAAACATCAACGAAACAATCAAATTGACCTAACTTGATCAACCTAGTCCGTGAAATCCGGACTAGTCCGCACTTTACCGGACTAGTCCGATATATCTGGTTTTGACCTTGTTGTTGAAGTGCTACAGGAACCGAGAAAATTCAAGAAGGCCTATTCACCCCCCCCTCCAGGCCTACATTCAGGATCCTCTCGGAGGAATCCGGATTTTCTTCGGGGACCTCCGGGTTCTGGCTGGAGGAACCCGGGGCTTCTTCAGAAGTGACCTGGATCCTCCCGGAGGGGTCTGGGTCTTCTGAAGTGACTTCCTGTGGATTCGAATATGGGAGCTGAGACCCAGACTCGCTTTCAGGAACCTCCGGACCCTCCCAAAGGGGTCTGGATTCCTGAGTATGGGGTAGTTCTGGTCTCTCCGCAACCAGAACCCTACTGACGACTTCGTCAGTAGCTAAAATATAAAGCAACAAAGGCTCACCAGGGTTCAGAGCTACCAGAATTGGTAGGGTGGTGAGGAACTGTTTCAGCTCCTGGAATGCCTTTTCTGCTTCTTCGGACCATTGGAATGGTCCAGACTTCCTCAATAACTTGAAGAAGGGGAGTGCCCGTTCCGCCAGTCTTGAGATGAACCGGCTGAGGGCTGCTAGACATACAGTTAACTTTTGGACATCCTTGATGCGGGTTGGTGGCCGCATGTCTTCAATGGCCTTAATCTTTGCCGGATTAGCTTCTATGCCCCGGTGACTTACCAGGAAACCAAGAAGTTTTTCGGAGCTAACCCCGAAGACGCACTTGTCTGGGTTTAGCTTTGTGCGGGTGGCTCGCAGTTTGTCCAAGACAGCCTGCAAGGTGTCAAGGAGTGACTCCTTGTTCCTGACTTTGACCACGATGTCATCGACATACACTTCCACTATGTCTCTAATGAGTTCTTCGAATGTTTTTGTGGGGACCGGAATCCACACATCTGAGGATCTCATTGGGTGGTGTCGTGCGATGCGACACCCAACAGTTTACAAGAATAGAACCAGAATAAAGTACAAGACCAAGTCTTTTATTTAATACACAGCGGAAGTTTTCACAATACTAGCGGATGTAAAGAAATATATACATACCATAGCTACGCTCTCAGCACTAGCTATGCAAAAAGCAAAGTTTCCCATGCCAGGGATACTTTGCACTAGCAACACTCAAACTATGGCGGCGTGCAGGGTTCCCACTCGGTTGTACACCCTGGAGGGGGTGTTGCCTCATCGTCAAACCCATCCTCAAAAGGGTAACCTGCAAAAACTCGTTAACTGCAAACGTGAGCTTAAGGCTCAGCAAGACTTAACCGTCTCACTAGACAGATGCACGGGGACACTAAACATAGGTAAGGAATAGCATAAATAACTCGCCTACAAGTGGATCCTTATGACCAAGTTTTAAGTAGCAAATGACATTCTCTGAGCACGGCACATCATGGGCTCCACAATCAAACAAGAAACGCTTTACCGATGATATGACATGCCCAAAGCACATAATGCTATTACAGCTAAAGTATGGGGAAATTGTAAATCTTTAGTTATACTATCTCTAAATCAAACAAAGTTGTAAAGTAATTATAATTCAATATCATATGACTTTCCTGACTTCTTTAGTATTTACTACGTCGCGACTGCGACAGACAAGTGGTACTCTATTACTGCGAGGGACAGTGATTGCAATCAAGACACACCCGGTCAACACGACACATACGTCGTTCGGAAGTGTCAGCGAGTACACCTGCACCTACATAACACTTCAGTACTAGGCGTATATGGCCACCTTTCACAAGAAACTCAAATGTTGAGCCCGTCTCACCTCCGCAAACAGCAGGTCTCCGCACGGAACACCTCATGTGTCCGCCGACCGATTTACACCTTACTGTCCTCAACCCACCCCTATCGATGGTGAGTTAATGGGTCTCAACATCCCAGTTATCAAGTTACATCAGTTTATTGGATTCCATATGTCCATTATATTGCCGGTACATTTCAAGCTTGTCCGAAGGGGCTGCATACGGACGGGCCTTAATCGACACAGGCAGGGCTATGCGACCGAGACTCAATTCTCGCCGCTTCCTAGCCATTCCCTGCCCGGTCTCAATTTCATTATATTAAGCCATTTTCTATTCAACCAATCCTGTGAGATACATCTCTCGCGAGTAGATTCCAACTACTCGACTTCTACCGGATCTCCTATGCATTAGCAAAGCAGTTACTACAGGTCAAACTGTAACTCGTGCCAAATGAACCCTGGGATTTTTGGTCATGCAAGTGGAGTATCATTCACCCTAAACGTAATGCACAATTCATATACTACTCATCATAGTGATAAAGCAAAAGTTTATAAACGACTTAAATGCAAACCGGGGCTTGCCTTGTTGCAGGTCAGGTTCTGAGTTAAAAATTGGAAGGTTCTCTCCCAAGGCTTCTGGCTCCTCCTCGACTTCGGTCACTATACGATATTTAGATAACATGGATATATAAATGACTTTGAAATTTATTTATTTTAAGACCATAAATTAATTCATGGTGACCACTATATGACAGGGACCTTGATTGGCTTTGGAACTTCGATGGTAGATACTAAGGAATATGATCAAAGCTCTTGCAAAGAACAGGAGATGATCATAGCAGATTGTGGTCTCCGAAAGTATGGCAAGCAAATCAACTTCCAAAAATTTCCGAGAGGAAACTGTAGCTTGAACCTAGCTAACAGTTGATAATCAAGATGGAGGGAGTGGTTCTGGTCTTAGCAAAATTTGTTTCATAATTTTTCTAAGCTGTGGGGAAGGAGTTATTGTATTTCTAATTCGGCAAGAATTTCTGGATTTACTTTATAATTGAGTTTCTAGACATTAAATCAATATTTGGTTTGTAACTGATTTAGGACTAGTACAGTAGGTTAATTAAATCCAAGATTTTAACAGGAGCTAGGGTTTGACTAAAGGAAGACTCAGTAAAATTTTGGGACCTAATAAAGCAACCTAATATCTGTGAAAATTCAATAACTGAGAAAGGGGATTGAATTATACAGAGCGTTAAACAGGTGCTATGGCTCCCAAACTTTGCCTGATAATCCAGAATAGGACAATAAATTTTATGTGAATTTTGGGGATTTTTCCCGTGGATATCTTGTCTGGAAAAATTGCATTTGCATTAGGAAAGATTATTTTCTACAGAATTTAACTCTGAGTTTCACAGAACCTAATTGGTATTGACAGAAACTAGAGCTCAAGCGCTTTCGAACAAAATTTGTTTGAAAAATTTTGGAGTATCCTATAGAAAGTTATGGATTTTCTAAGTTGGAGCCTAATCTGGAATAATTTCCTAATTTGATTTAACTCGTGGGCCCCACTGTTTTAAAATGAACCAATAGTATTTAAACCACACGGGGGCCACAGAGTTCCACCGCGTAGCCACAGCAAATCCCGTGGCCACACCTGATCCGACGGGATTTACCGCCGCTGACACGCGGGACCCGCCGCGTCGTCTTCTACCTCCCGACGCGGGCGGCGCGCGGGGCTCCCGCGGCGGTGCTCTCCGGCGAGCCTCGCCGCCGGCCAATCCAACGCACCAGATTCGCGGAAACTTGCCGCCTGGGGGTTTTTGGGGTCGCTGAGAACGATGGTGAGGTCAGTGGGTCTTGAAGCTCGCCGGAAAAGGTCGTGCGACGGCGGTGGCGGCGATGAGCGCTCGGGCAACATAGAACTCTCTATAGAGTAGCTCAAATCACTTGGGAATTGCTCCAAAACCTTTCTGGGATGATGGAGTTCAAGGATATGGGCGCAGAAGGGGAGTGAGTTGCCGGGAATCATGAGTTCGACGGTGAACCGAGGTTTTCTCACCGGCGGCGAGCAAAACTCGAAATTCAGAGCCGTTGCTTGATGATCCTTAAAGGTTTTTGCTCAGACAGGATCGCTAGGTCCTATAGAAACTATCTCTAAGTAATTGCAAAGGATGATTGCTTGCCGAAAAGGAATTTGACATGAAATCATAGCTAGCTATCTACCCTCGGCCGTAGAGGAAATGAACAATAACTCGCTCAGGCTTCAACGATAAGGGAAACGGTTTGTACCATGAGCTAGAGTTTGATCAGGCGCACCTTTTTGCTCTTTGGAGCTAGGCTTGAAACGGCGCGGAACGGCGGCACGCCGCGGAGCAGTGGCGAGCGGCGGCGATGGCGCGCGGCGGAAGAATAGTTGCGAGGCAGAGGAGCTGTGATCGGGGATGAGAAGTGAAGGGAGCTTCGGCCGGCCTTTTATAGGGCCGCGGCGAGCAGGCAGGCAGCTCGCTGGAGCTGCATGCGCGCGCGCGGTGTCGAGCGGGGGCGCGGCGGTGCAGAGGTGTCGGGGTTGAGCTGATCCGTTTAAAAGGGGAGCTGACATGTGGGGCCCACTGTCCAGTGAATTCCCCACAGTTCAGTTACTAATTCATTTAAAAATAGAAGATCAACTCCAAAAATCATGAAATTTTGTGGAGATGGCCCATGAATTATTCTAAACACAATGGTGAACCCAATTCTTATGTTTAAAGAAGTTGGAGAAGAATTAAAATTCAGATTTGAATTTGATTCAAATTTGCCAAGCACCTCAATAAAAATAGTAGATGAGTTTCTAAAATCTTGAAACTTTGTAAGCATGCTATTGAGGAATTTAGGAGCTCATGGAAAAATTTAGAGCCCTTAATTTGAATATTTGGTTTAGAGCTTATTAGGGCTTCATTGTGCATTGCTTACTAATCCTTATCCAAAAATTCTTATTCTTAAAAGGTGAATAGAATATAATTTGGATTCATGGTGAAGTCTAATACCCATGATAAAAGAATCTAACAAAGAGTGCAAGATAAGTTTTGGATGGCATAGTTCATGTGTACCATTATATTGGAGATCCAAAATAGTTGATCACAAAACCCATATGAACTTAACATGCCATAAAAGTGGGGTTTTACATTCCTCCCCCCTTAAAAGAATCTCGTCCCGAGATTACAAAAGAAGGCAAAGGAAAAAGGATCTATCGAACATATGCCGCTAACAAGTCCGGATAGTTCGTTCTAAGATACTCCTCGCTTTCCCACGTGGCCTCTTCGGCACTGTGGTTGCTCCACAAGATCTTGTAGAAACGCAAGGTGCGGCTTCTTGTGGTGCGAGTCTTTTCATCGATGATCTGAGTTGGATGCTCGGAATAGGTGAGATCTGGTTGGAGAGCTTCCAAATCCTCTATGCGGATATCAGCTGGAGTCTTAAGGCATTTCCGCAATTGGGAAATGTGGAATACATTGTGGACTCCGGAAAGTGACGTTGGTAACTCCAATTGATATGCCACAGGTCTGCATCTTTCGATTATTGCGAATGGCCCAATAAAGCGGAGAGCTAGTTTCCCTTTTACCCCGAAGCGATGGATACCCTTCATAGGGGATACCCGGAGATAAACTTGATCTCAAACTTCGAAGTGAAGAGGTCGACGTCGTTTGTCCGCGTAGCTCTTCTGACGAGACTGAGCAGCTTTGAGATTCGCCTGAATAGTGCGAACTCGATCCTCGGCTTCATTTACTAAGTCGATGCCGTACACTGCCCGTTCACCTGATTCGCACCAGTTTAAGGGTGTGCGACACTTGCGGCCATAAAGAGCTTCATATGGCGCCATCTGGATGCTAGCCTGGTAACCGTTGTTGTACGAAAATTCTGCCAATGGTAGATGGTCATCCCAATTCTTACCATGGTGGATGGCACAGGCACGAAGCATGTCCTCAAGCATTTGATTCACCCGTTCAGTTTGTCCATCAGTCTGAGGATGATAGGCCGAGCTCCTAATTAACTTGGTCCCCAGTGCAGCGTGGAGATGTTCCCAGAATCGCGAAACAAATACAGCCCCACGATCTGAGACGATGGTGCGGGGTATTCCGTGGAGACACACGATTCTGGCAATATATAATTCCACGTACTTTGACGACCGATAGTTGGTATTGACGGGAATGAAGTGTGCTGTCTTAGTTAGTCGGTCAACGATCACCCAAATTGAGTCGTGCTTATGGAGAGTGGGAGGTAACCCAACAATGAAATCCATGCTGATATCCTCCCATTTCCAAGCTGGTATGCTTAAAGGTTGAAGCTGTACTGCTGCTTTCATATGGTCGGCCATCACTCGCCGGCACGTATCACACTCGGATACATATTTAGCTACTTCCCGCTTCATCCGAGTCCACCAGAACTTCTTTCTTAAATCTTGGTACATTTTGTTACTTCCCGGATGAATGGAATACTTGGATAAATGAGCTTCATCCAGTATCTTCCTCCGAAGTTCCATGTTTCGGGGTACCACTATACGGTCGTTAAACCAGAGGGTACCTTCATCGTCACTTCGGAAGCATTTCATCTCTCCCTTTATCATCCTTTGTCGAATATGCGACATCCCTATGTCTTCCTGCTGAGCTGCTACAATATCCTCCCTGATGGTAGGAATGAGAGCTAGGTTGTAGAGTGCTGCATATGGAACTAAGTAAAGACTTTGTCCTTCTTTACCTTCCATTGTGGTGAGGGAAAGATTGTTGGCATGGGACTTGCGGCTCAGTGCATCGGCGACTACATTCGCCTTGCCTGGATGGTAGTGGATCTCAATCTCATAATCCTTGATCAATTCTAACCATCGCCTTTGTCGCATATTCAAATCCATCTGGGTGAAGATGTATTTCAAGCTTTTGTGATCAGTGTAGAGGTGTACTAAATTACCCAGTAGATAATGCCTCCACATCTTCAATGCTAGCACCACAGCAGCCAGCTCAAGATCATGAGTCGGGTAGTGCTGCTCGTGGTTCCGAAGCTGTCGTGATCCATACGCGATCACTCTTCGCTCTTGCATTAATACACAACCTAAACCAATCCCAGATGCATCGCAATAGACGTCAAATGCTTTGGTTGTGTCTGGTTGGGCTAAAACTGGTGCCGTTGTAAGGTGTTTCACCAATGCTTTGAAACCTGCCTCACATGCCTCAGTCCATACATACTTTTGTCCTTTCTTCAGAAGTTCTGTCATTGGTTTAGCTATTTTGGAGAAACTGGGTATAAACCTCCGGTAATATCCTGCTAAACCCAGGAAACTTCAGACTTCATGTACAGACTTTGGAGACTCCCATTTGAGGACTTGCTTGATCTTGCTTGGATCAACTGCAATACCTTCTGCTGAAATGATGTGCCCTAAAAATGGCACCTGGTTGATCCAGAATTCACACTTGCTGAACTTAGCATACAACTGATGGTCCCGTAATCGCTGAAGCACAATATGCAAGTGTTGAGCATGTTCTTCTTCGGATTTTGAATACACAAGTATGTCGTCAATGAAGACCACGACGAACTTGTCCAATTCCGGCATGAACACTGAGTTCATGAGATACATGAAATGAGCCGGGGCGTTGGTTAATCCGAAGGACATAACCAGATACTCATACAGTCCATACCTTGTGGAGAATGCTGTCTTGGATATATCTTCTGGTCGGATTCTAATTTGATGATAACCAGAACGAAGATCCATCTTCGAAAACACTTTAGCACCCACTAATTGATCGAAAAGAATATCAATGCGCGGTAGTGGATACTTGTTCTTGATGGTGACAGCATTAAGTGGACGATAGTCTACACACAGCCTCAAGGTCTTATCTTTCTTTTCTACAAATAGTGCAGAACAACCCCATGGTGATGAACTTGGACGAATAAAACCTTTGCTCTCAAGTTCAGTTAATTGTTCCTTCAGTTCTGCAAGTTCCTTAGGTGCCATCTTGTAGGGTGGCCTTGAAATTGGCACTGTTCCTGGTGCAAGTTCAATCTTGAACTCTATATCTCTCTCTGGGGGCATACCAGGAAGATCTTCAGGAAATACGTCGGAGTATTCACATACTACCGGAATATCCTCTAGTTCCATAACCTCGGTATTGAGAATAGATGGTTCAAATGGAATGATGTTCTTAAGATTGAGAACTTGGGTTCGATGGAGTGGAGAGTTTAGATAAATCTTTCTAGGAATGATATCAAGAATAGCACCATGGTACTGCAACCATGCCATACCTAAGATGATATCAAGCTTTTGATGCTCTAATATCAGAAACGAAGTAAGATATATGGTCCCATCTAGGTTAAGTGGGATTCCAGGAACCAATTTATTTGTTACCGTTTTCCCGGCTGGAGTGTTAACCACATATGGGGTTTTTGTGGAGATAACAGGAAATTGACTTTTAACGACAAAAGATTTACTAATGACATTGTGTGAAGCTCCGGAGTCAAAGAGTATGACTACGGGTTGATCGAAGATAGAGAACGTACCCGTGAGCACGGGTGCGCCTTCTGGAACGTCCTCGATGGCGAGGTGGTGGATGTTGCCGGGTCTGGTGGCTAGCTTCTTGGGCGGGTTGCGGGGTTGGTTGGCCCCCTGGTAAGATGATTGCCCTCCACCTTGTGGATTCTGCGGACAATCCTTGGCGAAGTGCCCCGTACGTCCACACGTGAAACACGTGTACGGGGTTTGGCCAATACGAAGGGGAGGACGGAATCCCGGTGCACGTGGTGGAGGTGGAAGTGCACGTGGAACCATCCCCTGTTGTTGCTGTGGCCGAAATCCGCCGTTGTTGAACTGACGACCACGGAACATTGGTGGTCGCGTTGGCGGCTGCCACCTCTGGCCGGATGGTGATCGATACACCATACGGTACTTCTGAGGAGTACCACCTCCGCTGCCCTGCGGAACACTCCTCTTCTTCTTATCTGAGGACAGCTCGCGCGTAGCGTCCTCCTGCATGATAGCGGCATTGACTATGTCATTGAGGCTGCCGCGGTTGAACAGGACAAGCTTGTCCTTCAACTTGGGGTTCAAACCCCGGTAGAAACATTCCCGCTTCCGATCTTCGGTATTCACTTGGTCCTGAGCATATTGGGCCAAGTGGTTGAATGATTTGGAGTATTCGTATGCACTCCTTCCTCCTTGCCTTAGCTCCAAGAACTCTTGAAGCTTCCTCCTCATAATCCCGGGAGGGATGTGGTAGGCGCGAAATGCCTCCCGGAATTCGGTCCAGCTTACAACATGACCTGCGGGGCGTGCGGCAAGGTAATTGGCCCACCACGCACCGGCAGACCCCTGCAGTTGTTGCGCTGCAAACAATGTCTTCTGCTGTTCGGTTACCGCGAGTAAACCGAACTTTCCTTCAATGGTGCGGAGCCAGTTATCCGCGTCCAACGGTTCATCGGCTTCTCTGAATACCGGTGGGTGTGTCGATGAAAAATCAGAGTAGGAACTCTGAAATTGCTGTCGCGGTCCATCATCCTGTCGTCCCCCTTGACGGGACGAGTGCTGTACCAACGTCCGCAGTAACTCGGTTTGCTCGTCGCGCGAGCCGAGCACTGCAGCGAGAACCTCCGCGAGACTCCTGGGGAGTGTGGTTGGAGGTGGTGGAGGTGGTTGCGTCTGAGGCGTATTCTGCCCCGGGGGTGGTGTGTCATCCCCCTGTCCTCCACTAGATCCTCCCACCTCTGAGGCTGTACGAGTACGCACCATACTGCAATATAATGAATAACACGGTAAGTCCCATTGCCTCAAGTTTACCCTCCCTTAGAAATGCGGTAGACAATAATAGACGATGCATAACATTTACATATATTGATAAAGCACAAACTTTATACAAAATATATCATCTCAAGACCAAGTTTACAGTAGTAAACCCAAACTGATGGACTCCCTTTATGGAAATACATCTCTACCATACTTGGCCTTCCTGACATGTCATACTCATCTCATTAGCTAGACACCACAACCATTACTCTTAATATGACACAAACATGGTCACAAAAGAGAAACACTAGCAACCATTTAACTATATGCCGCCCGGTGTTGGCGGAAGTGCTACCACATCTAACTTCAATACGCTCTACTCGATGTATTCAAGTTCCTCTGGGTCTTCTTCTTCTTCTTCATCTTCAGGGCTAGGCACCTCTGATACGGGTGCTGGAGTAGAAGTTGATACATCGTTCAACATCAACGTCTTCTTGGCAGCCATAGCTTGCCAATCTGTCTGTATCATAAACATCCCCCAGGCCTCATTCTCTTGCTGAGCCTGTTCACAGCTGGTCTTCCAGCTCTGAGCCTCTACTCTGGACTGATCCCTGTCTGCAGTCACCACGTTCAACTGTGTGTCCCGTTGGTGCCCATAAAGTAGGCTTGCCTCCAGATCAATATCTCTCTCTAGAGTCTCCTGGCGAGACGCGGCCAAATCCATAACAGCGTCATGCCATTGATTCTCCCTAAGGTTCAAACGATGATTAAGAGGAGCCATCATATCCCTAAGTCCGTCATTTGCCCACTCAAAGTGGTTTGCTCGCTTCATGGCTTGCTTCAGATTGTTTGTCAATTCTTTTATGCATGTCCTTTGATTACCCTTCTCGCGATGTGAGGCTGCTGCATACATCGCTAAGGCTGTTGCGGATGTTTCACCATGCTCTCCCACCTCCGCAAGCAAGCGGGTTGCCCAGGCTTCAGAAGCCCTGCCGTTGACTGGAAAGAACTCATACGGAGTACCCACCAGATGACGGTAATGGAGTTTGCAAAACCTCCCTATGGCAACACTTGCGGCGTAGCTCCATGTTTCTTCTAATATCAATCCTTTGATCTTGATGGAGTATGGAGCCCATCCGAGGTGCGGTGGACCGGCGGGCACATCGACGTAGATGGTGCAACTCCACATACCGCCCTCCTGGAACTTTTTGCCCCAATAGCTAGGTAACACCAAATAGCCAAACTGGCCGAGCAACCGTGCAAACACGTCCGGAAAACCGGCGTGCCCGGTGCATGTTGAGAACACCCATCCATTAGGCAACTGAATTCTTGGTGCTGCCATCTGTGGACAAATATACCCGAATGTCAATACACCGTTTAAGTATTCGACCCAATCACTGATGATGTGGGACAAAAAGAAATATCCATAATCAATTGGTTCAGTCAAAGCTGCAATCTGGAAATGAGTACAGTTCTGGTTTATCTGACCTGTCTGCAGTAACCCGTAAGTTTCATACAGAAGAAGTCAGAACTAAACTTTATGTTGAATACAAAAATTGTAGTACACTTCAAAACCTTTCCATATTGTACTCATACAGCCACTGTTGAACTAGTATGAACAATCTATACCAGTTTTAAGTTGACTCAAGGGTTCTGAAAATTTCGACAGAACCTCCCCTGTATATGGGCTTATCTCCACATTCTATACAGGTTCATCATGATAAGATATTGAGGTAGTGTCAAAATAAACATTGAGTAACATCGTGTTAAAAATCCAGAACTAAAGAAGTTCCACCACGACAACCTTGTCATGAAGGTATTATGCATCAATTCACAATTATGTGCAAACTGTTCCAAGTTCTGGACTGCAGGAACCAAATTTGCGACAAATGGAATTAGGCATAGCTACACCTAGATTCAGGTCAGGAGTGATAAATAAAGTTGATAGATGACTTCCTAAGCTTTCCAGAAATGTATATGCGTAACCATATCACTGTTCTGGATTAGGGGTTATAATTATCCAAACTCAACAGTAAAGCTGACTGGTTTGCATCAGCAGTCATGCAGTTTACTGTGCTGTCTTCCCAATTTGGTTAAACTCCAATTAAAATGAGGAAGGACTCCCCAAAACAAACTCGTGAATCTCCACCTACCCTTCTCAAACATATATCCCAATAAGGTAGTGGATTTTTCTACAGTGAGTTATGGCAAGAATACAGAAACGGTACAAAGGTGGGTTCATATGGAGTAATTACAGTAAACCCCAGTTTTCAACAGATTAACAAGCTTTTCTGTCTTTATGGTCAACGGAAAAGTTGGAGAGACCTTCACGAGCTTTCCATCCATGTAGGATACTCTTACGATATCTAATTGCTAACCAAGATTACAACCTGGCGAAGTTGAGCTACTTCTGCCAGAAAACAAGAATCTTGGTTCTATCCACCTTATCAAGTCGAGCCCGAAATTATCAGTATCTGATAGTCGGACTTTCTCAAAACACAATGCAACCATTCTGTCGGTGGGGAGGGTCTAGTATCATGTTTGATACTGACGGTGCTACGTGCCTCACGAAAGGAAATTCTATCCGGTACATCCGGTTACGTCTATAGGTGGTTCCTATATCGTTCCCTCGCAAACGGCTTCTACACGGGTTGCTACCGGAGTTAGGTTACCTGCAGAAGACAAACAATCCCCTTTCACACCTTCGCACCTCAAGGGCGGCACGGGGAAACACGGCAGGCAGTCACAATAATATATAACTAAAAGTAAATGCATACGACTCTGGTGTGAGTCGTCCTCGAGCAAGGCCATGTCTCGAGGTACATGGCTGTAAATACGTCTGTACAGCAAAGACTCCCGTACGATCCGGCTTATACACGCTCGGGCATACGTGTTCGCATGTTCTCACAGATATGAGAACACACTATCGGGTTACATACCACCCGACGGGGTTTCCCTCTAACTTTGTGTCACGCTGGGGTACCGTGTGTCATATGTTCTTAGAAACATGGAAAGTTTCAAAGACTCATATTGACTTTCCGTGCCAAGCCACGGAAATTTCACATACCACCTCTCGTATGCTGAGTTTACCGAGATTGATCCGCTCTCGGTGGCGTACCTTACCTCTTACCTGATGTCGGAGCGTCGTTACAGAATATAATAACACATAGTTAGTTTACCACCTTTATATCTTATACTAATAATACTCCTTATAACGGCATATAACTAATTCCTCACTCAAGTTCCTAATTTTTGAAAATATGTTCTTTTCCGGTACACTGTTCCCAACGAATCTCTGATACCATGTCTGTGGGGACCGGAATCCACACATCCGAGGATCTCATTGGGTGGTGTCGTGCGATGCGACACCCAACAGTTTACAAGAATAGAACCAGAATAAAGTACAAGACCAAGTCTTTTATTTAATACAGAGCGGAAGTTTTCACAATACTAGCGGATGTAAAGAAATATATACATACCATAGCTACGCTCTCAGCACTAGCTATGCAAAAAGCAAAGTTTCCCATGCCAGGGATACTTTGCACTAGCAACACTCAAACTATGGCGGCGTGCAGGGTTCCCACTCGGCTGTACACCCTGGAGGGGTTGTTGCCTCATCGTCAAACCCATCCTCAAAAGGGTAACCTGCAAAAACTCGTTAACTGCAAACGTGAGCTTAAGGCTATGCAAGACTTAACCGTCTCACTAGACAGATGCACGGGGACACTAAACATAGGTAAGGAATAGCATAAATAACTCGCCTACAAGTGGATCCTTATAACCAAGTTTTAAGTAGCAAATGACATTCTCTGAGCACGGCACATCATGGGCTCCACAATCAAACAAGAAACGCTTTACCGATGATATGACATGCCCAAAGCACATAATGCTATTATAGCTAAAGTATGGGGAAATTGTAAATCTTTAGTTATACTATCTCTAAATCAAACAAAGTTGCAAAGTAATTATAATTCAATATCATATGACTTTCCTGACTTCTTTAGTATTTACTACGTCGCGACTGCGACAGACAAGTGGTACTCTATTACTGCGAGGGACAGTGATTGCAATCAAGACACACCCGGTCAACACGACACATACGTCGTTCGGAAGTGTCAGCGAGTACACCTGCACCTACATAACACTTCAGTACTAGGCGTATATGGCCACCTTTCACAAGAAACTCAAATGTTGAGCCCGTCTCACCTCCGCAAACAGCAGGTCTCCGCACGGAACACCTCATGTGTCCGCCGACCGATTTACACCTTACTGTCCTCAACCCACCCCTATCGATGGTGAGTTAATGGGTCTCAACATCCCAGTTATCAAGTTACATCAGTTTATTGGATTCCATATGTCCATTATATTGCCGGTACATTTCAAGCTTGTCCGAAGGGGCTGCATACGGACGGGCCTTAATCGACACAGGCAGGGCTATGCGACCGAGACTCAATTCTCGCCGCTTCCTAGCCATTCCCGGCCCGGTCTCAATTTCATTATATTAAGACATTTTCTATTCAACCAATCCTGTGAGATACATCTCTCGCGAGTAGATTCCAACTACTCGACTTCTACCGGATCTCCTATGCATTAGCAAAGCAGTTACTACAGGTCAAACTGTAACTCGTGCCAAATGAACCCTGGGATTTTTGGTCATGCAAGTGGAGTATCATTCACCCTAAACGTAATGCACAATTCATATACTACTCATCATAGTGATAAAGCAAAAGTTTATAAACGACTTAAATGCAAACCGGGGCTTGCCTTGTTGCAGGTGAGGTTCTGAGTTAAAAATTGGAAGGTTCTCTCCCAAGGCTTCTGGCTCCTCCTCGACTTCGGTCACTATACGATATGCAGATAACATGGATATATAAATGACTTTGAAATTTATTTATTTTAAGACCATAAATTAATT
Source organism: Tuctoria greenei (assembly GCA_036927565.1). Classification (NCBI taxonomy): domain Eukaryota; kingdom Viridiplantae; phylum Streptophyta; class Magnoliopsida; order Poales; family Poaceae; genus Tuctoria; species Tuctoria greenei. The sequence goes on along the minus strand of JAYESD010000006.1, from coordinate 103,473,224 downwards.
CATGGTGACCACTATATGACAGGGACCTTGATTGGCTTTGGAACTTCGATGGTAGATACTAAGGAATATGATCAAAGCTCTTGCAAAGAACAGGAGATGATCATAGCAGATTGTGGTCTCCGAAAGTATGGCAAGCAAATCAACTTCCAAAAATTTCCGAGAGGAAACTGTAGCTTGAACCTAGCTAACAGTTGATAATAAAGATGGAGGGAGTGGTTCTGGTCTTAGCAAAATTTGTTTCATAATTTTTCTAAGCTGTGGGGAAGGAGTTATTGTATTTCTAATTCGGCAAGAATTTCTGGATTTACTTTATAATTGAGTTTCTAGACATTAAATCAATATTTGGTTTGTAACTGATTTAGGACTAGTACAGTAGGTTAATTAAATCCAAGATTTTAACAGGAGCTAGGGTTTGACTAAAGGAAGACTCAGTAAAATTTTGGGACCTAATAAAGCAACCTAATATCTGTGAAAATTCAATAACTGAGAAAGGGAATTGAATTATACAGAGCGTTAAAGAGGTGCTATGGCTCCCAAACTTTGCCTGATAATCAAGAATAGGACAAAAAATTTTATGTGAATTTTGGGCATTTTTCCCGTGGATATCTTGTCTGGAAAAATTGCATTTGCATTAGGAAAGATTATTTTCTACAGAATTTAACTCTGAGTTTCACAGAACCTAATTGGCATTGACAGAAACTAGAGCTCAAGAGCTTTCGAACAAAATTTGTTTGAAGAATTTTGGAGTATCCTATAGAAAGTTATGGATTTTCTAAGTTGGAGCCTAATCTGGAATAATTTCCTAATTTGATTTAACTCGTGGGCCCCACTGTTTTAAAATGAACCAATAGTATTTAAACCACACGGGGGCCACAGAGTTCCACCGCGTAGCCACAGCAAATCCCGTGGCCACACCTGATCCGACGGGATTTACCGCCGCTGACACGCGGGACCCGCCGCGTCGTCTTCTACCTCCCGACGCGGGCGGCGCGCGGGGCTCCCGCGGCGGTGCTCTCCGGCGAGCCTCGCCGCCGGCCAATCCAACGCACCAGATTCGCGGAAACTTGCCGCCTGGGGGTTTTTGGGGTCGCTGAGCACGATGGTGAGGTCAGTGGGTCTTGAAGCTCGCCGGAAAAGGTCGTGCGACGGCGGTGGCGGCGATGAGCGCTCGGGCAACATAGAACTCTCTATAGAGTAGCTCAAATCACTTGGGAATTGCTCCAAAACCTTTCTGGGATGATGGAGTTCAAGGATATGGGCGCAGAAGGGGAGTGAGTTGCCGGGAATCATTAGTTCGACGGTGAACCGAGGTTTTCTCACCGGCGGCGAGCAAAACTCGAAATTCAGAGCCGTTGCTTGATGATCCTTAAAGGTTTTTGCTCAGACAGGATCGCTAGGTCCTATAGAAACTATCTCTAAGTAATTGCAAAGGATGATTGCTTGCCGAAAAGGAATTTGACATGAAATCATAGCTAGCTATCTACCCTCGGCCGTAGAGGAAATGAACAATAACTCGCTCAGGCTTCAACGATAAGGGAAACGGTTTGTACCATGAGCTAGAGTTTGATCAGGCGCACCTTTTTGCTCTTTGGAGCTAGGCTTGAAACGGCGCGGAACGGCGGCACGCCGCGGAGCAGTGGCGAGCGGCGGCGATGGCGCGCGGCGGAAGAATAGTTGCGAGGCAGAGGAGCTGTGATCGGGGATGAGAAGTGAAGGGAGCTTCGGCCGGCCTTTTATAGGGCCGCGGCGAGCAGGCAGGCAGCTCGCTGGAGCTGCATGCGCGCGCGCGGTGTCGAGCGGGGGCGCGGCGGTGCAGAGGTGTCGGGGTTGAGCTGATCCGTTTAAAAGGGGAGCTGACATGTGGGGCCCACTGTCCAGTGAATTCCCCACAGTTCAGTTACTAATTCATTTAAAAATAGAAGATCAACTCCAAAAATCATGAAATTTTGTGGAGATGGCCCATGAATTATTCTGAACACAATGGTGAACCCAATTCTTATGTTTAAAGAAGTTGGAGAAGAATTAAAATTCAGATTTGAATTTGATTCAAATTTGCCAAGCACCTCAATAAAAATAGTAGATGAGTTTCTAAAATCTTGAAACTTTGTAAGCATGCTATTGAGGAATTTAGGAGCTCATGGAAAAATTTAGAGCCCTTAATTTGAATATTTGGTTTAGAGCTTATTAGGGCTTCATTGTGCATTGCTTACTAATCCTTATCCAAAAATTCTTATTCTTAAAAGGTGAATAGAATATAATTTGGATTCATGGTGAAGTCTAATACCCATGATAAAAGAATCTAACAAAGAGTGCAAGATAAGTTTTGGATGGCATAGTTCATGTGTACCATTATATTGGAGATCCAAAATAGTTGATCACAAAACCCATATGAACTTAACATGCCATAAAAGTGGGGTTTTACAGTTTTGTACATAGCTCATACAAAAGTTGAAGCTGCATTCTTGAGACCAAAGGGCATGGCTGTGTAACAATACAATCCATCTACTGTAATGAATGAAGTATGCTCTTCATCTTCCCTAGACATCCGGATTTGATGATATCCGGAATATGAATCTAGGAAACACGGTAATTCACACCCGGAGGTGGAATCCACTATCTGATCTATTCTAGGTAGTGGGAATGGATCTTTTGGACATGCCTTATTTAGTGTGGTGTAGTCGATGCACATCCGAAGCTTCCCGCCGGCCTTGGGCACAACGACTGGGTTTGGCAGCCATTTTGGATGGAAGACTTCTCGGATGAATCCGGCTTCGAGTAACTTCTTCACTTCTTGTCGGATGAAGTTCTGTCGCCCTACGGATTGCTTCCGAGGCTTCTGATGCACAGGCCGAGCGTCGGGGTAGATCTTCAAATTATGCTCAATCACTTCCCTGGGGATCCCGGGCATTTGTGACGGTTGCCAGGAAAACACGTCGACGTTGGCCCAGAGGAAAGTGATGAGCGCGAGTTCCTATTTGTCATTCAATCCTCCCGATATATGGGTGGTTTGAGCGGCATCGGAACCAATTTGGACGACTTTGACGAGAATGTCGGTGTCGCCGCTTGGCTGCACTCGAGGTGCGGAAGTCGAGCCTCATTGGCGAATGCTCGGGGGTTTTGGAGCTTGTTCCTACCTAGAGTCCTCCTCTTGCGCCGTGGTGAGCGCATGGAGTTCTTCCAGTGCAGTTACTCCGGCAGTGCGATCTCCGCGGATCCGGAGAACGCCTACTGGCGTTGGCATCTTCAACACCAGATAGCCATAATGAGCAGCTGCCATGAATTTATACAGGGCAGGTCTACCCAAGATGGCATTGAAGGGTAAGTTGATCTGAGCAACGTCGAAGACCAACTTCTCGGTGCGGTACTTCTCCCGTGTCCCAAAGGTAACATGGAGAGTAATAGCTCCGAGTGGGGTGATGGCCCCCGGACCTACTCCGGAGAAAGGTCGAGAGGGGTGGAGATCCGAAGGTTGGAGCTGAAGCTTAGTGAAAGCTTCAAAGCTGATGAGGTTAAGCGCCGAACCTCCATCTACCATGACATGGTGGAGCTGGATGTTATTGATGATAGGAGATACCATCAAGGGTAACTGTCCTGATCCAACCATGCTCCGAGGACAATCCGAAGCATCAAAAGTGATGGCTGTGTCCATCCACTTTCGATGAGGTTCCGGCCTGACTGTAGGAGCTACAGCGGCCATATCCCGACGCATAGTCTTGATGACACGGCGGGAGGTGATGTCCCATGATCCATCAAAAATGGTGTTCATGGTCTTCCAACGCTCGTTATCAGAGACGTCAGAATCATCATCGACGGAGGTGTAAACGGCCTTCAGGACCTTCTTGGGATCCTGAAATCCTAACTCCTCTTCAGCCGGAGCTTCGTCGACTTTTTGCTTTCCTTCCCTCTGTTGGAAAGGAGATTCTTCCCGGCGCTTGTTGTAGCGCTCGGCAAGGTTTTGGACCTCCCGGCAGTCTTCCAAACTGTGGCTGCCCGTTTTGTGAATGGGACACCACACTTTGGGTTTGCCACCATCTTCAGAAGACGGTCGAGGTCGCTTCTCGAGGTGTGGCCCCCGACCACCCGGAGTTGCAGCAGCTGCAACGTTCGATGTGTTGGCCGACAGCTTCTTCTTGCCGTTGGTCTTCTTTTTCTTTTTGCCACTTCCGGAGGTAGCGGCTTCTTCTTTGGAGGATTTCTTGTGACCCTCCGAGGTTGGTTTGGAGTGCATCTCACGGCCCTCCGCAGCTCTGGCACATTTGTCAGCCAAGCTGAAGAGTTCAGTGACACTGGTGATCTCCTTGATCGCTAGTTTCTCCAACATCTTCTTGTCCCGTACACCCTGTCTGAATGCCACAATGACAGAGGCGCTAGAGATAGAAGGGGTAGTATTTCATACCTGAGAGAACCTCTGGATGAACGATCTCAGGGATTCTCCCCCTTTTTGCACGACTGCAAAAAGGTCCAGTTCAGTGCCTGGTCGGGTGTATGAACTCCCGAAGTTGGCGGTGAACTGCCGGCACAGCTCCTCCCAACTGTTGATAGATTTTGGTGGAAGGCTCATAAACCAGGACCTGGCGGTCCCAGTTAAGGCTACTGGAAAGTAATTGGCCATCACGGCCTCGTTTCCTCCAGCTGCTAAGATTGCAGTGGAGTAGATCTGAAGAAATTCGGCGGGATTTACAGTCCCATCGAATTTCTCTGGCAGGTGAGGCCGGAACTTCTGTGGCCACCTAACCATGCGTAGGTGCATGGCCAGGGCTGAACAACCTCCTCCCACTCCTTCAGGAGCAAAAAGGTCCTGAGCTTCCCGTCTTTCAAGGGCACGCTCAATATGGACTCGACCGTCCTGCTGGCGGTATCGGCGATCAAGCTCCGCCCGGAGGTCGTGAGTCGAAAGCCTGGATACCGTGTGAGTGCGTCGTGCCCTGGAGGGCAATGACGTCACTTGTTGTGATGCAGCACGTCTCCTGCTATTGGACACGTGCGGACCAAGTCTTCCAGACAAAGTCCGCCGCTGCGACGGGGCTCTTCCTGAAGGAGGAGGACCCTGGTTGCTGAGGCGTTCGGCTGCTGCTGCAACCAAATGCTCCACATCGGCCCTCCACTGCTCCAGTGCATCCCGGGATGCATCCGGAGGTGGTGGGCGTTGGAGAAGAGCACGCGCTGCATGGAGCGCGTGTTCCGGGTTCTCATGATTTGCCGATGCAGTAATTGACGCCGGCGCACCATCACGTTGCCCAGCACGATTTGCGGGAGGAGATGGTGGTGGTGGGATTGTGATTCCTGCTGGTGTTGAGGCTCCTGCTGGTGGCAGCCTATTGGAGGGATTGCCCCCAACAGCCTGAGCAGCAGGTTGACCGTTGGATGATCCAGCAGCTAAGTTCACCATTCTCAGAATCTCAGGCACCCCTTCCTGGCGCGCCAACTGTCGGTGGTTTGGAACCGGCAGATCTCCCTACACTGCTAAAGTGATAGGGGAGTTTGATGTTCGGTATGGGCGCGCGGAGATTCAAGAAGGTGAGTAGGAAATGACACAGGAGACATAAGAGTTTACGTGGTTCGGGCCGCCTGAGCATAATACCCTACTCCACGGGTGTGTTGGTGTTGTATTAGTTGTATGAGCTTGTGCTGAGCGTCAATGGCGCGTGTGTGTGTGTCCTAACGTGTCGTCGGCATGTCCTTTTATAGTACAAGGGCAAGCCGTTACAAGTTAGCCTGGCCCGACATGTGGCCCCGGTGGTTACTAGTATTGACACTTATTTTACACATTTAATTGCTCTTAATGATCGTGTAACGGGATTTGACAACACCATTACTGGTGTTAAGATCATCCGTTTAAGTGTCATTAATATGCCATTAATGACACTTAATCGGGTCTTGAAGTCCTTGATTCCCCTTTGAAGATCTGGAGCCATTGCAGGGATCTTCCGGAGGTTAGGGGCTGAAGATCCGACGATTGGACACGTGGCATCCCCGGAGCATACTGTGGGAAACAGGTAGCTCCGGAGCTACCTTACACGTGTTAGGTCCGGAGCTTCTCTCGGTCTGGGGTTAAGTCCGGAGGTGCCATTTCGGTACGTGGCCCGGAGCTTCCCCCTTGTGGGCGGTAGCTCCGATTTGGTAGTACACGTGGCGACCCTGGGATTAACCATGTTGGACAAGCGGGTCCGGTTATGTCTGACAAGTGGGCCTTCGAGGGTCTTCAAATCAAGTATATGACTTTCCTTTGAGATCTTTGTAACCTCAAGGGGTGTACAATTTCTAGGGTACCGACACACTCCTTTTCTTCTTGTTGGAGAACAGCTCCCTAATAGCGTCCTCCTGCACGATCGTAACATTGACCATGTTGTTGAAGCTGCCGCTGTTGAACAAGGCAAGCTTGTCCTTCATCTTGGGGTTCAAACCCCGATAGAAGCATTCACGCTTCTGATACTCAGTACTCACTTGGTCCTGAGCATATTGGGCCAGGTGGTTGAATGCCTTGGAGTACTCATAAGCACTCCTCCCTCCTTGCTTCAGCTCCAAGAACTCTTGAAGCTTCCTCCTCATCACATTGGGTGGTATGTGATAGGCGCGAAACACCTCCCGGAACTCCTCCCAGCTCACGACCTAGCCGGCTGGTCGTGTGGTAAGATAATTTGCCCACCACGCACCAGCATACCCTTGTAATTGTTGGGCCGCAAACAAGGTCTTCTGGTAGTTGGTCATTTGTAGTAAACCAAACTTTCCTTCGATGGAGCAGAGCCAGTTGTCCGGCTCCAATGTTTCATCAGCCTCCATGAAGACCGGCGGGTGCATTGACATGAAGTCCGCGTATGAACTCGGAGAAGGCTGTCGTGGACCCGCATCTGGTCGCCCCCCTTGATGGGACAAATGCTGAACCAAAGTCCGTATTAACTCAGTCTGCTCGTCACTCGAGCCGAGCAAAGCGGCGAGAACCTCCGCTAGACTCCTCGGAAGTTCAGGAGGTGGTGGTGGTGAAACTTGTTGCCGTGGTGTCACTGTTGGCTCCTGGGTCTGAGATTCGTCCTCATGACCATGACTTAAACCTCCCATTTTAGGCGTCGAGCGCGTACGCAACATTCTGCATCCATATGTCTTAAAATCAGCACATGTTTTCTTTTCCTTCATCCATTTCATATTCAATAGTGGGAATATTGATAAGGGAGTAAGTGCATAACAAACACATATAATGATAAAGTACAAACTTTATACAAGGTATATTATCTCATGACCAAGTTTACAGTAGTGAACTCCAAAATGACGGACTCCCACTATGGAAGTGCATCTCTACCGTACTTGGTCCCCATGAGATGTCATACACATCTTGTCATCTTATACGTACCCACTGCTATTCTTAATATGACACAAACATGGCCACAAAATAAACACGAGCAACTACTAAACTATATGTTGAACCGTGATGGCAGAAATGCTGCCCCATCCCCCTTCGATACGTCGAATATACATCCTATTTGACCTACTCGAGTTGCTCGGGATCTTCTTCTTCCTCTTCGTCATTCGAAATTGGTGCCATAGGTGCGGTTGCTGGAGCAAGAGTTGCTACCTCACCCACCATTGATGATGTCGCAGCATCTAAAGATTGCACATCAGCTTGTAGAAGAAACATCCTCAAGTCTTCCAGTTCTTTCTGTGACTTCTCGCAACTGGCCTTCCAATCCTGAGTCTCCCCTCTGGATTGATCCCTTTCTTGAGTCACCTCACTCAACTATTCATCCAATAGTTGCACCTCAAGTTGACTTGCTCCCAACGCGCTTTCCGCGTATTGCGTTTCCATGCGAGCCTCGATCAAGCTTTATCCGCCTGGTGCCACTGATTCTCCCTTAAGTTTATACGTCGATTGAGAGGAGCAATTGTGGCCCTAAATGAGTCATTGGCCCCCTCAAAGTTATCCTCTCGAACCAGAGCTTGCTTCAGGTCACTCATCATTCTTCCAAGACCAGCATGATGATCAAGGCTCTCTTGACACGCTGATGCTGCATATGACGCTAAAATCATCTTGGGTACTTCTTCAGGATGTCCATATGCTGCAAACATCTGACTTTCCCACTCTTCACCGGCTCTACCATCACCTGGAAAGAGCGGGAATGGAGTGCCCACCATAGCACGATAATGAAGTTTGCAAAACCTCATTATGGCAACACTCGCGGCATAACACTACATGTGTTCCAATTGAATCCCTTGCACATGGATGGAGAGAGGAGCCCATCCAATATCCAATGGAGCAGCAGGTACATCGACATAAATGGTGCATCTTGTCATACCTCCGTCATCGATCTCCTTGCCCCAATAGTCCGGTATTTCGCGATACCTGAACCGTTAGAGCATTGCTATCAACAAATCCGGAAAACCTTTCAGAAGAGCACACTTCGTCAACACCCATCCATTTGGTAAATACATCATCGAATCAGCCATCTGTGGAAAAGATACTGGAACAATGAGAAGGTTTCCAACTCCCAACAGTTTAAGAAAAATTTAAAAACTGGGGTTGTAATCACAGTCTGTTCCAGCTGACCTTCATGTATAAATTAAAAAATTTCATACAGGAAACCTCAGAACCAGATGTTGGGTTGAATACAAAAGTTGTAGTACACTTTACAACCTTTCCATATTGTACTCATACAGCTCCAGGTGAGCTAGGAAATAGAATCTATAAAGTTTTAAATTTGACCCAAGTTTTCTGGAAATTTTTGACAGAACCTCCCTTGTATATGTGGTAATTCCCACAATTTATACAGGTATATCGTGACAATAAATTGAGGTAATGACAAAATAAACATTGTATAACATCAAGTTAACAATCCGGAAGTAAAATATTTCGGCCATGAAACATTTGTTATATAGGTATAGTGCGCTAATTCGAAACTATGTGTAAACTGTTTCAAGTTCTGGTCTGCCAGAACCAAGTTTGAGACCATAGGAGTTAAACACAGCTACACCAAGATTCAGGCCATGAGTGCAACATAAAGTTGATACAGGACTTTCTAAGATTTCCATAAATGTATATACATGACCATGTCACTATTCTGGACTGTTTTTCAACAGCAGCCCTACAGTTCACTGTTTTGAGCTCAAAATTTGAATTGCCTCAAATTCAAATCAGGAAAAACTTTAAATAACAAAACTGTAGATATCCTTCTAACCTTCTCAGATATGTATGCCAATAAGGCAGAAGATTCTTCTACAGTGAGTTATTGCAAAAATACAGAGACTGGTACAACGGTAGGGTCATCTGGAGCAGTTTAAGCATAGCCCAAATTTCAACAGATTATCAAGCTTTTCTGGCTTGATGGTCAACAGAAACGTTGTAGAGGTCTTTGAGAACTTTCCATCCATATAGCATAGCCCTATGTGCAATCCTATCTAACCAAGATTACAACCCGGCGAAATTGAGCAAACTTTAGCCAGAAATCAAGAATCTTGGTACTAACCCAATGTCGAATCGAAACACATTTTTCGAGTCCATACCTACCAGCACCTGATATTCGGACTTTCCAAAATATAATGCATTCATTATATCGTTGGGGATGGTCAAGTATCAAAGTTGATACTGACGGTACTACGTGCCTCACCAAAGAAAATTCTAACCGGTATTTCTAGATACATTTATAGGTGGCCCTATTATCGTCCACTCGTAAACGTGTTCTACACGGGTTGCTACCGTAGTCAATGCTGCAGAAGACAAACAATCCCCTTTCACACCTTCACACCTCAAGGGCGGCACGAGGAAACACGACAGGCAGTCACAATAATATATATGGAAGTAAATGCATACGACTCTGGTTTGAGTCGCCCTAGAGCGATGTCATGTCTCGAGGTACATGGTTGTACTACGTCTGTACAACAAAGACTCCCGCACGAACCGGCTTATACACACTCGGGCATACATGTTTCTCATGCTCCCATAGAACATGAATAGTTCCAGAGATGCATACTATTGGGTTATACACCACCCGACGGGGTCTCCCACTAACATTGGAGCACACTGGGGTACCACGTGTCATCGATTCTCAGAAACATGGAAAGCTTCAGAGACTCCTATTAACATTTCCATGCCAAGCCACGGAAAGGCTTCCATGCTACCTCTCGCATTGTGAGCTTACCGCAATTGATCCGCTTACGGTGGCGTACCTTACCTCTTACCCGATGTCAGAGCGTCATTACAGAATTTATAACACATAAGTTAGTTTACCACCTTTATACCTTATACTAATAATACTCCTTATAAGGGAATATAGCTAATTCCTCACTCAGCAATCCTAATTTTTGAAAATATGCTCTTTTCAAGTACACTATTCCCGACAATGCTTTGATACCATGTCTGTGGGGACCGAAATCCCGACCCCCAAGGATCTCATTGGGTGGTGTCATGCGATGCGACACCCAACAGTATTCAAGAAAAGAACGAGAACAAATTACAATACCAAGTCTTTATTTAAAAGCACGGCAGAAGTTTTACAATACTAAACGAAAGGTAAGAGAACTATACATCATAGCTACGCTCTCGGCACTAGCTATGCAAAAACAAAGTCATCCATGCCCTGGATACTTTGCACTAGCCACACCCAACTTACGGCGGAGTGCAGGGTTCCCACTCGGCTGTAAACCCTAAAGGTGGTGCAACCTCGTCATCGAACCCGTCATTAGTCGTATAATTTGGAAAAACTTGTTAACTGCAAATCCGAGCTTAAGGCTCAGCAAGACTAACCCGTCCAACTAGACATATGTAGGGTGAATACTAAGCATAGGTAAGGAATAGCATAAAGGACTCCCCTACAAGTGGATCCTTATATTCATATTTTAAGTAGCACATGACCTTCTTCAGGCACGACACATCATAGGCTCCACAATCAAACAAGAAATTCATTGTTGATGATATGACATGCACAAAGCACATAATGCTATTACAGGTAAAGTATGGGGAAACTGTAAACTTTTAATTGTACTATCTCTAAGACATATAAGGTTGCAAAGCAATTGTAATTCAATACATCGTATTCTCCTGACTTCTTCAGTATTTACTATGTCATAGCGCAGTAAACAAGTGGTACTCTATTACCGCGAGGGGCAGTGATTGCAATCACGACATACCCGGAACAACACGACACATACGCACTTTCGGAAATGTCAGCATGTACTTACAACAGTACTTACATAACAATTCAGTACTAGTCGTATATGGCCACCTTTCACTAAACACTCGAATGTCGAACCGGTCGATCCGTCACGAGTAGAAGGTCACTGCGTGGGGCGTACTTTGATGTGCCCACAAGCTGATTTACACCTTGCCGCCCTCAACCCACGCCTATAAAATGGAACGGAATCCCTCGACGAACTAGTATCAAGCTACGTCGGTTTACTGGAGCCCATTTCTCTAGTATGTCGCCGATACAATTCAAGCTTGTCCAGCAGGGCCACACACGAAACGGTCCTCAATCGACAAGAGCAGGGCTACGCACGTGAGACCATGTCTCGCTGCATCCTACCCGCTGCTTGGTCTTAATTTCATATTCATAAACCATTTCTTGATCCAATTTATCCCGTGTGATGGAATTCCTATCTTGCAAGTAGATTCCAACTACTCGACTTCTACCGAATTCCTTTGAGTATAAGCATAGCAGTTAATACTCAACGGGTTGTAAACCTACCCAAGACTCCATGGGATTTGTGGGCCATGCAAGTGGATGTCAAACACCTCAAAAGTAATGCACAAACATCTGAAGATGTAAGATGAATGAAAACTGCAAAAACATTGTAAGGACCTTAAATGCAAACTGGGGCTTGCCTGAATGCGAGTCTGAGTCTATGTTAGTTTCTGGTAGCTGGATTTCCAAAGCTTCTGGATGCTCCTTGACTTCAGCTACTACACGATATGCATATACTATATATGAATGACTTTGAAAATAATCAGTATGCTTAAGGTTATAAGCTAATATCTTATGATCAAAATAAGATAATGATCTTAATTGGCTTTGGGACTTTTATGGTAGATACTAGTGACTATTGTGAAGACTCTTGCAAAGAACAGGAGATGATCAAGGAAGTTTGTTGTTCCTAAAAATTATGGTAAGCAATACCCTTTTCTAAATTTTGGTTAAAATTTTGGAGACCTATCATGGCTGTCTGTGATTGTACCATGTAGAGCGGGTATCACTGGTTCTAGGAAAATTTGTTTCACTATTTTGTAAGCTTGCTACAGGGAGGAACTGATTTTACAAATTTGGGGAAATTTCTGCAATTGATTTTCCATTTTTCTCAATTTATAACTACATAGAGATTTGGATCACTGATCAACCTAGTAATTTAAGTCCAATGAACTTGAAATTTTTACTGGAGATCAAGTGTATTGATAATAGTGTTCTGACCAAAATTGGGATTTTCCAATTAACAAAACTGTAGGAATGAATTCTATGAGCGTTTTTATTATCTGAATAATGGAGAAATTTCTATGGACTATTATACAAATCCAAGTGCACCACCGGAAATTATTCTTCATGCTGGTACTAAGAAAATTTATTTGGGAATTTTGGGACAATTCTACTGAGAGTTATGGATTTTCCAAGTTTGGTTAAATCCTGGAAATATTTTTCAAAGGGAAACACTTAAATAAATCAGACGGGCCCACTGGTTTAAAACCAACCAATCGCAACAGGGCCACACCGAGGGCCATGTAGCTAACCCGCGCAGTCACACCAGATCCCTGGCCACACCCAGATCCCGCGGCGACTGACACCGCCGGCCAAGCCGCTGCGCTAAACTCGGCAAGAATCGCTGCTTGGGGTTTTTGGGGGTGCCGAGCACGTCAGTGAGGTCGGCATTGGCTGAAACGGACCGGAACAATGTGTGCGTCGGCGGAGGCGGCGGTGAGAGCTCGAGCATGCTTGAACTCACCCAACTCAAGCTCAAACCACTTGGTAACTTCTCCAAAAGCTTCCAGGGAGCCCAAGGGTCAAGGATCTGGATTAGGGAAGAGAGGAAACAACCGCGAGATATGAGCTCGACGGTGAAGTATGGTTTTTCAACTAGCGGCCGCGAAATGTCGAAATCTAAGGTGCTCGGTTGATAACTTTTGGGGCCCTTGGGCAGGGAGTTGCGCTAGGATATATACGAGCTATCTTCTAACCATATTCAAAAATTATTGCAAGAATGAAACGAATTTAAGCATGAAGCCTTGTTGTTCTATCGAACAACAATTCGGTTATCGAATAAAAACTCGAGCTACAGTTCAAGTCATGTGCTCAAATTTGGGGAGCATAAACTAGAGAGGACTGCGAACCTTTTTTCTTAAAGGATCGAGACTGGAAACGGCCTAAAACCAGAGCTCGACGGTGAGGCAGTGAAGGTTCCCGGCGGCTTCCTCGACGACGACCATTAAACTTCGAAATACCTCAAGTAGAAGCCATGTCACGATGAATGACCAAATATAATACGTAGAGGAGGTTGTAACAAGACCTTTATCTACTTACAGCTCGGTGAGAAACGGCTTCAATCTCTGGTCAAAACACGACGAATAGAGGGTGGCGGTTATGGCACAAAACAGAGACGGAGCTTGATGGTGACGGCCAGGGGGGTTATAAATAGGCATAGAGGGACGAGTGGAGCGCGCCACGGCGCAAGCAAGCAGAAAGCTCGGTGTCTTGCATGTCGCGTCGCGGTGTCGAGCGTTCCCGGCATCGATCGGTAGGGACAGCCAGATACAGAGCATTCCGTCGGTTCGACCAAGTTTGTGAGGCTGACAGTGGGTCCCACCTCCCCTTATCCTCTTCCGTTCTCTGCAAGATCAATTCTCCTACCAAACTTGATCCAAAAATTCCAGATTTTTGTGGAGAAGCTCAATTAAATATCTAGAACTTGATTCTGACATTGGATTTTGAATTGGAACAAGTCTCATTTGAATTTCAAATTGAATGAAATTAAATGGGGTCACTGAATTAAATAGCAAAAGAGTTTAAAAAATTGTGAAACTTTGGGAATAAGGAAAGAAAGTCATGCTGACCATGGTGGTGTGTTCAAATCTTGATGTTCAAATAAGCTGAACAGAGTTAAAAACTTGAACTCTAAATATAGCTTGAATTTGCTAAGCGTCTCAAATAAATTAGCAAATGGACATTAAAAAATATTGAAATTTGGCAGGAAGTCTATTTGGAATATTATGAGGCCAGGGAAAAATTTATGGCTTCAGATTTGAATATTTTGGCAGGGCCTAATTGTACAGTGCTATATTCAAATGAATTTGAATATTTTTAGTACTGCATGGTAATATGCCCTGGAAATTTTTATTCAATAAATTCCAAAACTTGTAGAAAGGTCACTTAAATTATTCTAAGTTCATTGGCGAAGTTCATCCCTTATGTTAATAAAATTTAAGAATGGGATAAAGAAAAATTCTTAATGATCTCAAGTTCAAATGCACAACCACATTTGATCTCCACTATGGTTCAAAACAAACTGATAGTTGAACTTCATATTAAGGGAAAAATTGGGATTTTACATTTGATTATGGATTCCATGTATGTAGTAGGAGTATTATTTATGATTGTGCTATATGATTATCAATATATCATCATAAACACTATAAACCTCAACTATAGTCTAATTGGCTATGATATGATTTTGTTAACATGAATCACTTATGCTATGAACTAACATTGGTTCAACAATGATTTAGTTCATTTCCTTAGGATGGCTTGTGCCTAGGCTCTTAAGGTAATTACTTAATATGCTTGCATGGTGCTAAGATAAAGAGTAGCGCTGAATGTCTCCCACGGATTGAAGAGGTAGGTGGTAGGTGGTGCCAGCCCTATCCGACCTTTGTAATCCTCCACGTTCGGCTATGCCACAAGCTCTTGGCGGGAGTCGTCCTAATATTGCTAGGGGTAAACCCGTGACCGATTTGTTAATCCATTTAGCATGAAAATTCATAATTGACATGATCATTAGTAACTAACCTAGGCTATGTATATGTACATTAGAAGCATCGTAGGGGTCTCTACCTAGTTCTTAGCCTGGTCCATCTTTACCCCATATTATCCACTTAGGATAGAACGCTCTTGTGTGTGTCACATTATCTCAATTACCCTTTATCCATCCTTGCTAGAACCCTTTCTAGGCCAACCTAGCCTCTCCACTTGATGATTGTTTTACTTCCATTTAGCTTTCCTCTAGGAGAATATAAATGACATCCTTTGGGAATACTCTTAGAGGGGAAATGCTACATCGATAGTTTTCGTGCGCTTGCAGATTTACATGTATAATCTAAAACCTACGAACAAGCATATCTTGCACCCGTGCTAGGGATGAGTTGTTTGTAGTGCGTAGGAAATATCAACAATATGCAATGTTCAAGTCTTCACCGAGCCTCACTAGACTCTCTTCTTCGACGGCTCCGTGCAGAAGCAGGGGCTGGAGCAGGGATTCTGCTCCTTGTACCAAGTGTGGATTATGTCAAGTACATGGTTCACCTTGACTTCAAGGCGACCAACAACATGGCAAAATATGAAGCTCTCATCTTCAGACTAAAGGTTGCACTATCGTTCGACGTCCAGCTTCTGCTAGTCAAAGGAGATTCGCAACTTATCATCAAGCAAGTTAAATGTGAAGTGTTGTTGCAAAAATCCACAACTAGTAGCATATCTACTTCATGTACAGTAGTTGCAGAAAGAATTCTAGGTCTTGGACCAATGCCATGTCCAACATGCTTGCAATGCTGAAGCTGACGAGCTCTCATTGAAAGCTTCTATCGGGCTCTAGCGCCTGATGGAGTTTTTGTAAGGAGGCTAAAAGCACCGTCCGCTCAACATGCCAAACTGGGTGAAGGGGGCGAGACCAACACCTCGAAGCTCACGGTCCTAGTTGCCCTGTTACAATGGTGTCCACCAAGGATCATAGAAGTAACACGGAGCTCTGTGCAACCGAGCGCGCAAGATCCAGAAGCTCATGATAATCCTGATGCATGGATCATGGAGGTCTGGCACTACTTGAAAGACAATATCCTTCATGAGAAAGGTGTATCCGCTGAACAGCTTGTCTGGATGGCTAAAAGATACATGTTGGCAAAAGGAGATCTCTACCGATGTGGCACCAACGACATCCTATTGCGGTGCATATCCCAAGAAGATGGTTGCGAGCTTCTTGCAAAAATCGATGGAGCGAGTAAGAAAATCATGCTTCATCCCACACATTGGTCGGTAAAGCCTTTCGTCATGGTTTTTACTGGCCTACATTTCTCTAGGATGCAGTCGAGCTGCTCAAGTAATGTGAGGCGTGCCAGTTTCATGCCAAGCAAATCAACACATTGGCGTAGTCACTGCACATGATTCCACCATCATGGCCATTTGCTGTATGGGGGCCGGATATTCTGGGTCCTTATCCTAAACCCGTTGGAGGGTATCGGTTTCTCTACGTCTCTATCGACAAGTTCACAAAGTGGCCGGAAGCAGCTCACGTTGTAACAATTAACAAGCAATCAACCATCAAACTCTTGAAGTCCATAATTTGCAGATATTGGAGTCCCGAACAGAGTCATCACTTCCAACAGGGTCCAATTCACTAGTGCTGCATTTCAAAAATATTTCGAATATCTCGGCGTCAAGATTAGCTACACATCAGTAGTGCGCCCAACAAGTAATGGCCATGCCAAGAGAACGAATACTAGAATTATCAGAGGACTCAAGACTCACACCTGTGAATGCTTGAAAAAGCATGGTAGCAACATGGTAGAGGAGCTTCCGTCTGCACTTTGGGCTAGCCGGACAACACCCAGCCGGGCTACATGAGAAACACCCTTCTTCTTGGTGTACGGAGCCGAAGCTATCCTCCGGAGATCACAATGGGTTCTCTTCGAGTCTAGGCTTATGACTAAGCCATGCAAGAAAAGCTCCGGCTTGAATATTTGGACCTTACCGACGTGGCAAGATGTCGAGCAGCTGTCCAAAATGTGTGAAACCGCCAAGCACCCTAGCGCTATCAACAATAGCATGTGCGCCATTAGCAGCTTGAAGTAGGCAATCTGGTGCTGCAACGCATACTTTCTTGAGAAGGAGCAATCAAGCTCTCTCCCAGCTAGGAGGGCCCCTTCTGAGTGACAAAAGTTTCATGCGTTCGCTTGGCTACAGAGGATGGGACACCGCTTCCCAACCCCTGGAACATAGAACACCTCCGTAAGTTCTACACTTAGCACGGTGGTGAATCTGTTTCTATTATAGTATTTTGTAGTGTCTAAGAATATGTGGGGTTGATCCAAAATGTACAGCATGCTTAGCATGGTTCGTTACCCTAAGTGTGTATGCTTTGCCTCGGAATTACTATGAAATACTATAATTTGAAAGATTCCACTCTTTGTGCATTTACATCACATATTGTTTAATTGCTTCGTTACACCTTCTTGCCAATAGTAAAGGTGTGCAATCCTGATGCAAATGGGTTTCTAAAAATTCATGGGATATATATTTATGTATTTTTGGTAGTCTTTTTTGGGACCTAGTGATCGCTGAATGACCTACTCTCCTGAAAACTAATGCCAATGATAAGTCCAGAATGTACTAAATGCTTAGCCTGGTCCAGCATCCTAAGTACGAACAGTCTACCATTCTAGTGTTGTGACAAAGTAATGTGGCTCCGAACATCACACTGTCCTAGATGAAAGTCCAACCAAATACTGATATTACCACATTGAATTGTTTAGGACCTAGAGTTCAACTAAGGACAGTAAGACACAACTGAACCACAGGCAAAAATATGCACTTTTGGTACTTTTCTTTGTCTCTCATGTGCAAGACAGATGTTTAACACGTTCGCTCTGGGAGCTCCAGCACCTCCAGAAGGCTCGAAGTTAATGTTTTACACGTTGATAATGGGTACCATTAGTTCAAAAAGCTCTGACACTTCCAAAGGTGCTATCAGAGGCCACGTTCAAGCTTGGAGCTTACCTAAAAACTAGAAGTCAGTGCCAAGTACCTGGTGGTAGACGTACTCATTCCATTGATCGCGTCTACCAGGGGGCCAGTTATACTATGGCAATGACAACAACTACTGCGGTCGTTCACAAAAGATTCTACAATGAAGACCACACATCAAGTTCAAGAAATTCATTCAAATGCCAAGCTTTTACACAAAAGATTAAAGATATATTGGCAGATAAGGGATGAGGAGGTCCTAACTATCACTAGAGTTGCATTCAAACCGAGCGGCTATGGTCTTGGTAGCGTCCTGAACGCTGGCCTCGATCGTCTCCTTCGTCTCCGCGATGGGCCCTTCTATCACCGTAGCCAAGAAATGGTGGGTCCCAGCTTCGGAAGCATGTCATCACATGTTCTACTACTGCTTTAGCCATGAACTTCCTTTTTGTCTCCAACTAGTTGTTGATGACATCATTCAATGCTCCCAGTTTGGCTCCAATGGAGTTTAGGGCGGTGAGAGCTTGGCCGACTTACAGTGCCAGATCACTCAGCCGGACGGGGCTAAAGCCGAGAGGCACCAGAGTGCTCTCAACACGTTCGAAAAGTCCTAGACTTGCTGAGCTTCTATCTTCTACGCAAACTCTAGCTCCTCCACTGGTTTCCTGGCGGTCTTCTACTCTTTGAAGCCCCCCTTTTGGAATAGTTTGACATCTTTTGCGTGCTGCTGCATCCGCTTAGCCAGCTGCTTTTCTTGTTCAGCAACCTGTTTCTCTCGAAGAGACAATCAATCCTTTCTAGCCACCAGGTTCTTCACCTCATATTTCACCCCATCCTCTTTAGTGGACAAAAGAAGCCCCTGCTCACTGAGTTCTTATCCTGCCTGCCATAGACACTTCTGCTCTTCTTTAGAGCAAGTTTTGAACAATTTGACGCCGAGAGCCAAATCTTTTTCTCCATGCTACAGCTTTTGGGAGATCTCTGCATCCCTTTCTTGGAGCTTCTGCTCCTTATTAGCAATTGCATCTTGGCATCGGAGGAGCTCTTCCCTCAACTTATTCAGGGAGTCGAAGCGAGCTTTAGCCAACTCATTGGTAGCTCCCACGTCGTCGAGTGTCTGGCGAGTTTGAAGATCCAGTCCATCAATGGCTACTTTCATGTCTTTGAGCAGCTCATCCATTTGCACAAGATGTGCCCGCTCAGTCGCCAAACGTTCTCTCTCATCCACCTGTCGAGTCTGTGTGAGCTTCGTCCTGAGGATCAACAGTTTT
This sequence comes from Tuctoria greenei, assembly GCA_036927565.1. NCBI lineage: Eukaryota > Viridiplantae > Streptophyta > Magnoliopsida > Poales > Poaceae > Tuctoria > Tuctoria greenei. The sequence goes on along the minus strand of JAYESD010000006.1, from coordinate 103,454,038 downwards.
TGCCACCTCCTTAGAGCCTACTGCTCTGCCTTCAAACCATTACGCTCATAGTGAAAGACAAGTTGTACTAGACGAAGACTAGATCATGCATTCTCTATGGACAAAGGCAGGGGAATTGGCTCTGGACCTTCTACTAGGCCTGTCTCTTCACCGGTCGCAACTTGCGGGATGACCTTCAGAGCCCACGATATAATATTGGACTCTGTTGGGTCCGCGGAAGAGCCTTCCACCGCTACCTCTGACATGATGCTAATCACCACTTCCGGCACCATCGTGGTGTCAGTCGCCGGATCCAACACGGCATCAGGCACTAGCTCTGACACGGATGAGGTGTTAGCTGCCAGCTCTGGCACTACCTTAGCATCAGCTACCATCTCAAAAGTTGGCTTTGGTACTATTGTCAGCTCTGGTGCTGTTACGACATCTACTGGCCCGTAGCACTATTGAGGCATCATCAGATGGCATCAAAGTAATCCCAACATCAGCTGTTGGCCTCGAAAGAAGCCACAACAACAATCAGCAGATCAGCTAGCCTGATACATTTGGCTACAACGCTAGCATGGCCCGCTGGTTGCGCCTATGTTCCTATAGTAGAGGATGGTGAAGCAGAAGGAACATCAATTGGCCTTGTAGCTCTAGAAATAAAGGAAGTTAAGAATCAATAAGGCATAAGGAATGAAAATGGAATCTGTGGGAGGCCAGAGTAATCTGGTCCCACCATCGATGATGAAGAGCATTTCCCGCACTTTGCTCCGATAGTCTCCATGGTGGCTACAAGCTTCGGAGCCACCGGGGGGTTCTGTACCGGAGTCATCTCCCCTGCCTTTAGAGTTTCAGTCGAAGGATCCACTCTGGACCCAATGCTCGCCTTTGGCATTGGGACTGAAGTTGAAGATGTGGGAGGGATGACTTCCACAAACTTCAAGGTTGGGCGTGCCCCTGGCAGCGGCACTGTCTTTGTCGAGGCTAGCTTGGCGGAGATCATGTCAACCTTCTCCAGTCTTCCCTTTCTGCTGGACAGATCTGCGGGTTCTTTTCCATTGCTCCGGCTTGAATCAGATCCAGAACCTATCCGCTGGCTTGGCTCCGCAAAAGATTTTATGTTGCCACCGGTAGAATCAGATCTGGACCTTTCCTGTTGACTAGGGTCTGGAACTTCGTGGATGACTATGCCTCTGGAGGCGTCCCCTCTCCGTCGCACAGAGGTGCCAGTGTCATCAAGGGTTGGCATCTCCTTCAACAACTGCAACCTTAGCTCCAACAGGGCAAACACTGGTAACAAGTCCGATGGTGGCAGAATGTCGTCGTTGGGGACGGGGTCACTGTACAACTTTGACAGAGTGAACAGTAGAGTCTTCTCACCCAAGTCATTTCCATTACTACACTCTAGCTGGATGAAGTCCATCACCTCGCTATACGTCATGGCTAGGAATTCCTATGATAAGAAATAGCAGAGCACCAACAGCGATGTAAATCCTCCTTCAGCCAGGTGTCGGATCCTTGTTAGCAATAGGTTGTACTCCACTAACAAATCTAGAATGAGCTTCCAGAAATCAGTGTCTGAGCTCGGTAGTCCGACCGAGAACTCCAAGCAGTCATGTCGATCAGACCGAACTATTACCTTGTTGCTCTTCCAGGTTTTCCCACTTCCTAGGGGAGAAACATGGGATGTACTTGTACATTGAGTTCCTGCGCCTCAGGAAGTAATAAGCTCCTATGAGGCCTGAACCTTTTCTAGTTGGTTGGAGGGTGAAGAATATCTTGAAGAGCGGCTCGCAGGGCCCCACACACACCCACATTTCACATAGGTGGATGAAGATCGCCAACAATAGAATGGAATGATGGGTGAGGTGTTGAAGTTGCATCCCATACACCTCTAGTAGCATCAGCATGAAGGAAGACACAGAGGGACTAAGCCAACCATGGCATAAGCCGCGAAGAGGACGATGTCCACAGAGCTTTGCTTGGTGAAAGGAAGCCTCCTGGATCACATCATGTTATGAAAGCAACAATCTTCCCAGCCTATCAGTTTCGAACTCTCACAATGTCCCTCTTGCCGAAAATCATCTAGGGAAATCCATGACTACGAGTGGAGCAAACCAGAGAGCACAACGCAGAGAAGGAGGTGGAGAGTTCCATGCGCAAGAAAACAAATCAAAGTGTAAGGGTTCCTCTGTCGTGCAAACTTCTACCTTTATTATCCTTAGCAACTCTTGGATGACAACTGCACACGAAGCTTGGCTATGCACCACATAGCTACCTTCGCCGATGACAAGAGGGCCTGGGTCCACTTGGCAAAAAAGTCATACCACATGAACAGTTGTCATGATGAGGAGTTGGGAGGGACCCGAGTAAGGAGGCCTGACAGGACTACAGAGATTGCGCTAGGAACTAATACGGAAATCAAAACTGGAGCTGGCGTTTTTCAATGTCTGGGATCCACACGCCATGCATCACACCATCCAAATCAAGAAGAGGCATGCATCAATGGTACAACTACGTGTCGTCCTTTCAACCGCACAAGTGAAAAGTTGAAGCAGCAACACAGGAAGGATTGATGGTGGTCTCACCGGCAAGATTGAATCCTCCCCCAAGGTGGTCTCGAGGGCCACTATCAGTGCCCTACAGACTAGGTACTCTCGCTTACCAGAAAAGGAAGTGTTGAGTCCAACCTTCAAGGAGAGAAGAGCTTTGGAGGCAACATGTCCCGAACCTCCAGACCTTCCTCCTTGCTAAGGGTGGCTCCGATGCTGCCACGTTTCCCTCATCTCCAGACCTGCCTCCCTGCTAAGGGTGGCTCCAGTGCTGCCACATGTCCTGCAGCTTTGGACCTGCCTTCCTCCTAAGGGTGGTTCTGGTGCTATCACATGTCCCGCAACTCCGAATCTACCTCCCTCCTAGGGGTGGCTCCGATGTTGCCATGTGTCCTGCAGCTCTCGACTTGCCTCCCTCCTAAGGGTGGCTACGATGCTGCCACGTGTGCCGCAACTCCGGACCTACATCCCTGCTAATGGTGGATCCGTTGCTGCCACGTTTCCCGCGACTCCGGACCTGCCTCAGTGCTAAGGTTGGCACCAGTGCTGCCATGTGTCCCGCAGCTTCGGACCTGCCTCCTTGCTAAGGGTGGCTCTGGTGCTGCCACGTGGGTCTAGACCCTACCTCTCCAACAGGAAGGGCCCAGGGATCTCTATCTGTCCAAGAGAAGCATGGGCATTCAAGACCATAAATCAGCCGCTTCAAGACCAGGTTAATGCGTCTTTAACTCTCCATTAATGACGCACGATCAGCATAGTAATCAAATGTTATAATGTTGCCATCGGGGCATGTTAATACAGAAATAAATTACTATTAAGTGCCTTAAATCATGTATAGGGTGCTTAATAGCCTGGGGCCACTTATCGGGCCTCGGCCACACTGTAAATAGCCAGACCATGGCATATAAAATGTTTGTGTGTGGGGACCAGGGTCCCGACATCCAAGGGTCTCATCGGGTGGTGTCGTGTGATGCGACACCCAACATCATAAATGAAAGGACGAGAATAAAACACAACACAAGTCTTTTATTTGTAAACACAGCGGATGTTTTACAATATATAACATAGGAAAGAAGTCTATACATCATACTACGCTCTTAGCACTAGCTATGCATGAGTAAAGCTGTGCATGCTCTCGGATGCTTTACACTTGCAGCAATCACAGATATCGGGGGGTGTGTAGGGCTTCCACTCAGACGTCAACCCTAAAGGGGTAAGGCATCATCGTCAAGCCCATCATCAATCGTATATCTTGCAAAAAATCGTTAACTGCAACCGTGAGCATAAACGTGAGCATAAAGCTCAGCAAGACTGACCCGTCTCACCTAAACATGCGACTCTATATGCAAGATAACAAACTAAGCATAAGTAGGATATTGCGTAAACAAACTCACCTACAAGTGGATCTTTAGCATTCAAGTTATCAGCAACAAGTTAACGGTTCAAAAAGATAACTTTAATGGGCATATACTACAACACATAAGATTTCTGGGCAATTAATCATCAAGATCATATATCATATTCTCATAGCATTCAAGTTATTTACTATGTCACGACAGCGACGGACAAGTGGTACTCAAATAACCGCAATGGACGGTGATTACAATCAGTGGATACCCGGTTACACGACATGAACACCCACATGGGAGACACATATGTGCTCTCATCCCCACGTCATACATGGCCAACTTTCACCCAAGACCTCCAGTGGCAACAAACCTCTTCATCCTGAGCAAAAGGTCCCCTACACGGACACATCGAAGTTGCCCGCTAGAATATTTACACCTCTGTGCCTTCGCATCTCCATTCAAGGACAACAGAGGAGTTTCCACACTACAGTCTGGAGTTACATCATTTTATTGGGCCCATATCCCAATATGCAATCGGTACATTTCAATCTTGCCCAACGGTGCCGCATACAGCACGGTCCTCAAGCGACATAGGAAGTATTATGTGCCCAAGAGTCCATCTCATCGACTCCTATCCCCCTGCCCGGTCTAATATTCATCTCATAAGCCATTATCTCATCTTTCATCTTCATATGAACTGTCATTCCTATTTCGCAAGTAGATTCCACTACTCGACTTCTACCAGTATATCTACAACATTAGCATGGCAGTTCCACATGTCAAGCTGTAAACCTTTCGAACCCTCCCATAGGATTTGTGGATATGCAAGTGGAGTATCAAACACCTTAGACGTACTGCACATGTCCTATACAACTTATAGACGTAAGTGAATAAAAATGGAAAACTTTGAGAAGCTCTTAAATGCAAACCAGGGCTTGCCTTAGTTTGCGACTCGATTAAATGTCAATGGTCAGTGGTCTTCCTCCGGAGACTCCGCCAAGGACTTCAAGTGGACACCCTGACCTTCTCCTCTATGGAATGCTCGACGTCACGTGAACTATCAAAATGCAAGTGCATATATAGGCATGAGATAGCATAACATTTAATTCTGCTGTACCAAGTTTAGTACAGCAACTAAGTTATTGAGAATGGAGCTTCTGTTGTTGTGATCTACAGGAATAAACGAATATTGATGTGAAATGGAAAAAGATTAACTCCACATTTGATGAAGAGTTTATATGCACATATATATATATATATCTAAAAGATTGCTGATGCTACAGAGGTCCGATGAAGCTGAAAATTTAACAGTAGCTTCAATAGATGATGTGTATACAGTGAGCAAAACTTGAGTTCTAGTAAAGGTGGTGTATGGTCACAACAATTCCATCTATATTTCCACTTCTATGAATTTTTATTCAAATTATTGAGTGGTATCCTGGCTACCAGTGGGTGTACCATACAGAGGGGGTTGTCCTGGTTCTAACAAAATTTATTTAACATTTTCCTAAGTTTCTAGAGTGAGATATAGAATTTAGAAGTTTGATTCAAATTCTGATAATAGTTTCTGTTTATTAATGAACAGCAGATATAAATTTGAATTCTGAGGAAGTTATACAGGTCAAATGGTCATAAAACTTTTCCTGGAAGTCAAGAACATGATAAAGGAGTTTCTGCTAATTTTGTGGATTTTTCCAGTGGAAGTATTTGCTGTGAAAATTCCAGGAATGTTTGGAGAAAAATAATCATCCACAAATGAAAAATAATTTTCATGGACATTAATTGGTACTAACAGAAACTGGAGCTCAAGGGATTTCAAACAAAATTCGTTTGAATATTTTTGGATAAATCTACAGAGTTATGGATTTTCTAAATTTGAACTAAATCTGGAATTGTTTGAATTAATTTGAATTCAAATCAATGGCGCCTGGGCCCCACAGTTGACGTGGCACGCACTTGTCGAGGCAACACCGAGGTTCACACGTTTTTCCCACGTAGCCACACGGGATCTCACAGCCAATCCAGATCCACGAATAACGAAGACAGTCGCTGACATGCGGGCCCCGACTGGCCTTCGTCTTCCTCGGCCCGGCGGCGCGCTGGCGGCGCCCGTGGTTCCCGCGGCGGCGCGCTCCGGCGAGGCTCGCCGAAACCGAGTTCCCGGCCACCGCAGTGTCTAGTTTTGGCCGCCTAACCATAAAATCATGCGCTGAACAGGATGGTGGGGTCGGCGAAGACCATGGAGGACCGGAAGTCTGTGTGCGACGGCGATGGCGGAGCTATGGTTCCGGTGATGTCGGAAACCTGACTTTCTTAACTCAAACTCATCGTCAAATGATTGGGAATGCTCCTAGGGGTTTGAGAAAGCTGCCAGGGGGATGCAAATGGCATGACACGGCCGTCCACCACGGTTTCGACGGTGAACCGCGGCATTTTTATTGGCGGCGACGAAAACTCAACATTCATCACCCCTACTCGATAACTTTTTGTACTAAATGGTCAATAGGGTGCACTAGTATGTGAGAAAACTATCTTCTAGCAATCGTGAAGATTTGATACTTGTAGAAACCAAATTTAAATGACAATCTAGCGAGTTCATTTGTTTCGGCTGAGAACGAAACTTGAATAGCTCGCTAGGTACATAACAAAAAGGGGAACGGTTTTCACTGTTGGTTAGAGGGTGCCTGGGAAGATCTTCTTGATGTTGGAGTCGAAGGCTGAAACTTCTGGTAACAGCTTGGCACCGTGGAACAGAGATGGCGCACAGTGACCTCGATGGCGAGCTCTGGTTTGGATTCAAAATACCGGCCAAAACATTAATGAAATGGAGAACGGACTTAACCATAAGATAGAGGAGGGAGTGGGGAACAACTTCGCTGTTGAGACCACGGCAAGAGGATCCTCCGGTTGGCCGCCAACGGCAACGCAGTACCGGCGGTCAGAAACGCACGCGGAACGAAAACGAACAGAGTATCGGCGGGAGAGAGAGAGAGAATTAATCGGTTGTGGCAGGGACACTAGAGAGAAGAGGATGAGCCCGAATCGAAGACCAACCACTTGCGGTTAGCTGTGATCACAGAGGAAATCGGTAAGCGGTCGGCGCCGTATATGTCAAAGAATGGAGACGGCAAGATCCAGTGCTGCTGACTAGAGGGCCCCACAATGCCACCTCACACTTGCAGCAAGCTTTGAAATTCGATTTAAAATAGCAAACAAAGTCCATAAATCTTGAAACTTTGTGGTAATGCCAAGTTGCACATGAGGAACAATCTGGTGCTCTCAGATTTCAAATTGGAGAAAGCTTAAACCAGATTTAAATTTAAATTTGAATGCAAGTGTATAAGTTTTCCCCTGTTAATTTAAATTACCAAATGATCTCATAAAATGGTAAACTTTGTAGGGAAGCTTTTTGAATTATTATTAAATTTATGGTGTACTCAGATCTTCATCTCAATTCACTTTGGACATGAGCTTTGGTTTAACACTAATCACCCTCATGTAGGTTTAGTTTAATATTGCATGTGATTTGGCCATCTATCTTTCTTCCCAAGAGAAAATGCATAAAAAGGATTTTTAGGGCTTTTAAATTCCCCCTCCCTTAAAAGAATCTCGTCCCGAGATTACAAGAGAAGATACAAAGGAAGGAAAACTATTGTACATATGCCGCTAACAAATCCGGATAGTTCAATCTAAAGAAGTCCTCGCTTTTCCACATTGCTTCATCAGCAGTGTGGCTACTCCACAAGACTTTGTAGAAGTGCAAGGTGCGGTTTCTTGTGGTGCAAGTCTTCTCATCGATAATCCTGATCGGATGCTTAGAATAAGTGAGATTTGGATGTAGAGCTTCTAGATCATCTATGTGGACATCAGTTGGGGACTTGAGACACTTCCACAGCTAAGAGATGTGGAATACATTATAAACTCCTGAGAGAGATGCCGGTAACTCTAATTAATAGGCCACAAGTCCGCATTTTTCAAACACCGCGAACGACCCAATGAAACAAGGAGCCAGCTTCCCTTTTACTCTGAAGCGATGAATCCCTTTCATCGGAGATACCTGAAGGTAAATGTGATCTCCAATGTCAAAGTCAAGAGGTCGACGTCGTTTATCCACATAACTCTTCTGTCGAGATTGATTAGCCTTGATATTGGCTTGGATCACTCGCACTCGCTCTTCAACTTCAGTGACAAGATCAATGCCATATATCACTCTTTCACCCGACTCACACCAATTCAATGGTGTGCGACACTTCCTGCCATAGAGAGCTTCATATGGTGCCATCTAGATACTAGCTTGATAGTCATTATTGTATGAGAACTCCGGCAATGTAAGTGATCATCCCAGTTCTTACCATGCTGGATAGCACAAGCTCGTAGCATGTCCTCAAGGACTTGATTTACCCACTCAGTCTGACCATCAATCTACGGATGATTAGCAGGGCATCGAATCAACTTGGTATCGAACGATGTGTGGAGCTGATCCTGAAATTGAGCAACAAACAAGGCTCCACGATCTGAAATGATAGTGTGGAGCACTCCATGTAGACACATGATCCTTGTGATATAAAACTCTACATACTTGGGAGCACAATATGTTGTGTTGACCAGGATGAAATGTGTTTACTTGGTCAGTCGATCAACTATAACCAAAATGGGGTCATGGTTGTGCAAAGTGAGAGGTAACCCAACAATGAAATCCATGCTGATGTCTTTTCACCTCCATGCCGGTATGTTCAAGGGTTGCACCTGTCTGACTTTCCTCAAATGGTCGGATTTTACTCACCGACATGTATCACATTTTTATACATACTTTGCTACCTCCCTCTTCATTCAGGACCACCATAATCTCTTCTTTAGGTCCTGGTACATCTTGTTGTTACCTCGATGAATAAATACTTGGACAAATGAGCTTCATCCAATATCTCTTTCCGATGTTCTATGTCACGGGCTACGACTATAAGGTATTTAAACCAAATAGTACCATGATCATCAAATCAAAAGCATTTCATCTCACCCTCCTTCATTCTCCTTTTGATGTGCTACATCTCTATGTCTTTCTTCACGGCCTCTACAATCTCTTCCCGGATGGTGGGAGTGAGAGCAAGATTATAGAGTGCTCCATATGGAACCAAGTATAGACTTGCCTCGTCCTCTTCCATATGAGTGATGAACAGATGGTTGACATGGGACTTGCGGCTCAGCGCATCTGCAACCACATTCACCTTGCCACGATGGTAGTGGATTTCAATCTCATAGTCTTTGATCAACTCTAACCATCTCCGTTGTCACATATTCAAGTCTTTCTGGGTGAAGATGTACTTCAAACTGTTGTGATCAATGTAGAGATGCACTAGATTGCCCAATAGATAGTGCCTCCACATATTCAATGCGAGCACCACGGCAGCTAGCTCAAAATCATGAGTCGGATAATTTTGTTCATGATTTCGAAGCTGTCAGGACCCATACACGATAACTCTTCTATCTTGCATGAGTACACAACCAAGACCAATGCCGGATGCATCACAATAGACATCAAATGGTTTGGTTGTGTCCGGTTGAGCCAACACCGGTGCTGTCAAGAGGTGTTTCACCAAGGCTTCAAATGCTTCTTCACATTATTTAGTCCATACGTACTTCATTCCCTTCTTCAGCCGCTCCATCATTGGTTTAACTATCTTTGAGAAACTCGGAATGAACCTCCGATAATAGCCAGCCAATCTAAGGAAACTGCAAACTTCATGTACAGATTTGTGAGATTTCCACTTCAGGACTTGTAAAATTTTGCTTAGATCAACTGCAATACCATCAGCCGAGATGATGTGCCCTAGAAATGGAACTTGGCTGATCCAAAACTCACACTTGCCGAACTTTACATACAGTTTGTGATCCCTTAACTGTTGCAGCATAATGTGCAAGTGTTTAGCATGATCTTCTCTGGATTTAGAATAAACCAAGATGTCATCAATGAATACCACGACAAACTTGTTCAACTCCGGCATGAACACCGAATTCATAAGATAAATGAAGTAAGCCGATGCATTGGTCAACCCAAAGGACATGACGAGATACTCATACAACCCACACCTCATGAGAATGCGGTTTTAGGAATGTCCTTAGGTCTAATCTTAATCTGATGATAACCATAACGAAGGTCCATCTTCGAGAATACCATAGCACCCACTAGTTGATCAAATAATATATCAATGTGTGGTAGTTGATACTTGTTCTTGATGGTGACACCATTCAGAGGACGATAGTCCACACACAACCTCAAAGTCTCATCCTTCTTCTTCACAAACAACGCGGAACATCCCCAAGGTGATGAACATGGGTGAATAAAACCCTTGCTCAATAAGTCATTCAGCTGCTCCTTCAATTCCGCAAGTTCATTCGGTGCTATCCTATACGGCTTCCTCGAGATTGGCATGGTTCCTGGAACAAGTTCAATATTGAACTCGACGTCACGTTCTGGTGGCATGCCAGGAAGATCGTCAGGAGACACGCCTGGATATTCACACACAACTGGGATATCCTCAAGCTTTATGACCTTTGTGTGATGCACCGCCGAGACTCTTGGTGCAATATCCAAAAGATTCAAAGTGTTGCAACCATGGAATTGAGAATTCAGTTGGACAGTCCGTGAGCTGATATCAAAGATAGCTCCATGATGTGTCAACCATGACATCTCCAAGATGAGTTCAATCTGCCGACGTTCTAAGATGGTGAGGTTCACCGGATAGATACTTCCACGCATGCACAGAGGTGCTCGAGAAACAACCTCATTAGCTGAAATATTGCCTCTAGGTGAACTGATATGGAATTGATGTGAGATAGTCACAATCGGCACTTGATGTTTCAACACAAAGGACTTGCTTGCAAAGTTTTGAGTAGCTCCAGAGTCAAACAGAACGACTGTTGGTTGATCATGTAGAGTAAACATGCCTGCTAAAACAGGTTCTCCTTATGGAATGTCCTCAATCGGAGCATAACTAACACTGGCATACTTTGATGACGCTTTCTTTTTAGGTTCATGGTGCTGATCAGAATTCTTGGAAGAGGACAAATGCACACGGTCATGTTCCGTCTTGCGACGTTCCCATGCTAAATGCATCCGCTGCTTTCCACTGAATTGGGGTGGACTGACAACCTGCACATCATGCAGAGAGGGGGCTGCAAGAGTGAGATCATAATGCTGCGGTGGAGGACCAGGACACACTTGCACATTTTTGTGAGGTGCAGGTAAAGCCTCTAATGAATAGGAGTGATACCGAATCTGCGGTCGTTGCTCACTTGACCAAAGCTCTCGACCGGACGGTAAGCAATACACCGCCCGATCCTCCTGAGGAACATCAATACTAACCTCTTGTGATGTCTTCCTTTACCTCTTCTCCGCCTAATAGCGAACAGTTGCATCCTATTGAACAATAGAGGCATCAACCAAGTCATTGTAGTTGCCGTTATTGAATAACACCAGTCGAGCTCGAAGCTTGACGTTCAGCTCTCGAAAAAAGCAACCACACTTCAATGTCTCGGTATTCACATACTCAGGCGCATATTGAGCCAAACGATTGAATGCCTTGGAGTATTCATAAGCACTCATATCTCCTTGCTTCAACTCTACAAACTCCTCCAACTTGGTTTTAATCATCCCATAAGATATGTGACGTGCACGGAAAGCATCACTGAACTTTGGCCAGGTTACACGAGAGTGGTGAGATATTCAGATTACCAAGCTCCTGTGGATCCATGATGTTTTTGACCGGCAAATAAAGCATTCTTATATTCATCACACTGGAGTAACTCAAACTTGGCTTCAATCACCCAGAGCCAATGACCCGACTCCAATGGTTTCAAGGCTTCTGTGAAAACCAGTGGTTTAGTCGCCAAGAAATCCAGATATGTGACTTGAGGTTGATCAAGTGGTCGAGCCTCAGGTTGTACACTCCGCTGTACCAACGCATGCAGAGACTCGGCCATCCTTGATAAGACTTCTGCCAATCCGGTTGACGATGGCACTTGTGGTAGAGTTTAGTCATCTCCACCATGAGCAGAAATACCCGGTTCACCCTCAGAATGAGTGGGATCCATGCTGCAAGAGTGAGCATTACGGTTAAGATCAAAAGTTGCAATATCAACTGGAATCATGATAAAGACCGTAATACGCAACACTTAACAATGCAGTTGGCAAGGTGTAAATATAGATTAGAACATTGAACTAGACTCAAATAAGTGATACTGCTCACCAATTACTTAACATGGTGTTTCAACTTTATGTTAATCTATCCTGTCGAGTAATCACCTCTAGACACGACGAGTGACACAAGAAGGTGAAACTTAAACGATTTGAGTCGATAACATCGCACACTGCTGTGCTGTCCAGTTTCTGGTCCATCTCAGACCAGTCTGTAGAAATGTAATTATTTCTCACAGTTAAATGCAAAATTTGGTCTGGAGTTCAACTACAAAGTAGTAGTGCACTCAAAAACCTTCCCATAATTTATTCTTTTGCCCCATAGCATTTCTGCAGTGGAATATATGGAAGTTTGATTAAGGGTTACAAGACAGTTCAAATCTGGAATATGAACTTCAGTTCTGTTCCAGCTGACCATCCTGTATAAACATGAAATTTGCTCCCCACAAATGGCAGTAATAGGATTCGAGCTGAATACGAAAGTTTTAGATAATTTCCATATATTTCCAGATTGTACTCGCACACTACTAGTTGAGCTTTGGAATAAAAGTTATACAGGTTTGTAATTTATGGACATTTCTGGGAATTTTTACATAACCTCCCCTGTATATGTGGGTTTTTTCCACAGTTTATACAAATGTAAAAGTTCCAAGATATGGAGATAATGAAAATTAAAAAATTTTAAAACATCATGTTAACATCCCAGAAATTAAAGGTTTCAACCTTACAAAAGTGTTATACTGGTTATAGCGCACAATTACCAAACTCTGCCCCATTGGGTTCTGGTTCTAGACAGCCAGCACAGGTTTTTGCAACAAATGCAATTAGACCATGTTTCTGCCAGTTTTAGCGTAGGAGTTAAATAATAAGTTGATATAGTAATTCTTGAGCTTTCCAAAAATGTATAGTTACGCCTATGTCAAGTTTAAGATTAGGAGATATGACTGTCTAAATTTGAAAGATGAGCTGACTAGTTTTCTGCCAGCAGCTCTGCAGTGTACACGTTTCAACCTGGAATTTGGACTGGTTAAGTGTCGAATTAGAAAACACTTCAATTCAAAAAGTTTTAGTGATCCCCCTACCCTCTCCAGATATGTATCATAATAGGGCAGAAGATTTTTCTACAAGAAGTTATGGAGAAAATAAAGAGACTGTGTAGTTGGGTAAGACATTTGCAGAAGTTTTTGTGGAGTTCAGTTTACACCAAGGTAGGATCATTTTCAGTCCTAATGACCGAAATAAACTTTGTAGTGGACTTGATGATATTTCCATACATATAGCATGAGACTATGTTTTCTGTAAACTAATCAAGGTTTCAACCTGGCGAAGTTGAGCAAACTTCTGCCGAAAGTAAAGAACCTTGATTCTTCACTAGTTATGATTGAAATTCACTTTGCAATGTCCAAAACCTACCAGCAACTGGTAGTCAGACATTAAAACACAATGCATCCATTCTTTCGTCGGGGATGGTCAATGTATAAAATGTGATATGGTGGTACTACGTGCCTCACCAATGAAAAATCTAACAGGTATATCCAGATAGGTCTATAGGTGGCCCTAGTATCGTTCACTTGCAAACGTGTTCTACACGTGATGCTATCATGGTTAGTGTACCTGCAGAAGACAATCAATCCCATTTCACACCTTCACACCACAAGGGCGGCTCTGGGAAACACGACAGTCAATCACTATATATATATATATATATATATATATATATAAAGTAAATGCATACGACTCATGCGCGAGTCGCCCCCGAGCAAAGTCATGTCTCGAGGTACATGGTTCTACTAACAGCCGCACGGCAAGGGCTCCCTTACGAACCGTCTTATACACGCTCGGGCATACATGTTTGCATGCTTCAATATTTTCTGGAAAGCACACTATCGGGTTATACACCACCTGACGGGGGCACCCACTAATTTTGAAGCACGCTGGGGTACCACGTGTCATATGTTCTCAGAAACATGGACAGTTTCAGAGACTCATATTGACCTTCCGTTCCATGCCACAGCAACAATCACACACCACTTATCGTATGGAAGAGCTTACCCCGAGATTCATCCTCTCTCGGTGGTGTACCTTACCTCTTACCTGATGTCAGAGCGTCGTTACGGAATATAACAAGAAGTATCTTGGTATTTCCATCTTTATATCTTATACTAGTAATACTCTCTGTGGGCATATAACTATTTCCTCACTCATATACTCCTAAGGTTTTTAAAATATGCCCTTTTCAGGCACACTGTTCCCAATGATGCTCTGATACGAGTCTGTGGGGCCGGGGTTCCGACATCCAAGGCTCTCATCGGGTGGTGTCGTGAGATGCGACACCCAACAACATACATGAAAAGAACGAGAATAAAACATAACACAAGTCTTTTATTTATAAACAAAGCGAAAGTTTTACAATATATGACGTAGGAAAGAAGTCTATACATCATACTACGCTCTTAGCACTAGCTATGCATGAGTAAAGCTGTCCATGCCCTTGGACGATTTACACTAACATTACTCACAGATATCAGCGGCGTGTAGGGCTTCCAATCAGCTGTGAACCCTAAAGGGGTAAGGCATTGTCGTCAAGCCCGTCATCAATCGTATATCATGAAAAATTTTGTTAATTAGAAACGTGAGCATAAAGCTCAGCAAGACTAACCCGTCTCACCTAAACATACGACTCAATATGCAAGATAACCAACTAAGCACAGGTAGGATATTGCATAAACAAACTCGTCTACAAGTGGATCCTTAGCTTTCAACTTATCAGCAACAAGTTAATGGTTCAAAAAGCTAACATTAATGATCATATTGTAAAGCACATAATATTTCGAGGCAATTAATCATCAAGATCATATAGCATATTCTCATAGCATTCCAGTTATTTACTACATCAGGACAACGATGGACAAGTGGTACTCAAATAACCGCGAGGGATGGTGATTGCAATCAGTAGACACACGGTTACACGACATGCACACTCGTGTGGGAGACACATACATGCTCTCTTCCGCGCGTCATATGTGGCCACCTTTCACCCAAGACCCCAATGGCGACAAACCTCTTCGTCCCGAGCAAAAGGTCCCCTACACGGACAAGTCGATGTTGCCCGCTAAAAGATTTACACCTTTGTGCCTTCGCATCTCCATTCAAGGACAGCAGAGAAGTTTCCACACTATAGTCTGGAGTTACATCAGTTTATTGGGCCCATATCCTATTATGAAACTAGTATAGTTCAAGCTTGCCCAATGGTGCCACATACGGCAAGGTCCTCAAGCGACACAGGCAGGGCCATGCGCCCGAGACTCCATCTCGTTGACTCTTATCCCCCTGCCCGGTCTCATATTTATCTCATATGCCATTCTCTCATCTTTCATCCTCATATGTATTGTCATTCCTATCTATCGAGTAGATTCCACTACTTGACTTCTACCGGTATATCTACAACATTAGCTTGGCAGTTCTACATGTCAAGTTGTGAACATTTCCAACCCTCCCATAGGATCTTTGGATATGCAAGTGGAGTATCAAACACCTTAGACGTAATGAACATATCATATACAACTTATAGACGTAAGGTAATAAAATCGGAACACTTTGAAAAGCTCGTAAATGCAAACCAGGACTTGCCTTAGTTTACGACTCGATTAAATGTCAATGGTCAGTGGTCTTCCTGCGGATACTCTGCCAAGGACTTTGAGTGGACACCCTGGCCTTCTCCTCCAAGGAATGCTCCTGGTCGAGTTTCAACGTCACGTGAACTATCGAAATGCAAGTGCAAATATCGGCATGATATAGAATAACATTTAATTCTGATGTACCAAGTTTAGTACAGCAACTAAGTGATTGTGAATGGAGTTCCCGTTGTTGTGATCTACAGGAATAAAGGAATATTGATGTGAAATGGAAAAAAGATTAAGTCCACATTTGATGTAGAGTTTATATGCACATAGACATATCTAAAAGATTGCTGATGCTACAGAGGTCCAATGAAGCTGAAACATTAACAGTAGCTTCAATGGATGATGTGTAGACAGTGTGCAAAATTTGAGTTCTAGCAAAGGTTGTATATTGTCACAACAATTCCATATGTTTTTCCACTTCTATGAATTCTCATTCAAATTCTGGAGTCGTATCCTGGTCACCAGTGGTTCTACCATACAGAGGGGTCGTCCTGGTTCTAACAAAATTTATTTTACATTTTTCTAAGCATTCTAGGGTGAGATATAGAATTTAAAAGTTTGATTCAAATTCTGATAATAGTTTCTGTTTATTAATGAACAGCAGATATAAATTTGAATTCTGAGGAAGTTATACAGGTCAAATGGACATAAAATATTCCTGGCAGTCAAAAGCATGATAAAGGACTTTCTGGTAATTTTGGGTATTTTTCTAGTGGAAGGATTTGCTGTGAAAATTCCAGGAAAGTTTGGAGAAAATTAATTATCTATATATGAAAAATGATTTTCATGTACATTAATTGGTACTAACAGAAACTAGAGCTCAAGGGCTTTCAAACAAAATTTGTTTGAAGATTTTTGCATAAATCTACAGAGTGTTATGGATTTTCTAAATTTGAACTAAATCTGGAATCGTTTGAATTAATTTGAATTCAAAACAATGATGCCTGGGCCCCACGGTTGACGTGGCACGCCCTGGTCGAGCCGAGGTTCACACGGTTTTTCCCACGTAGCCACACGGGATCTCGCAGCCACTCCAGATCCGCGAATAACGAAGACAGTCGCTGACATGCGTGCCCCGCCTGGCCTTCGTCTTCCTCGGGCCGGCGGCGCGCGGGCGACACTCGTGGTTCCCGCGCCGGCGCGCTCCAGCGAGCCTGGCCGGAATCGAGTTCCCAGCCACCGCAGTGCCTAGTTTTGGCCACCTAACATTAAAATCATGCGCTGAACACGATGGTGGGGTCGGCGAAGAGCACGGAGGACTGGAACTCTGTGTGCGACGGCGGCGGCGGACCTAGGGTTCCGGTTATGTTGGAAACCCGACTTTCTTAGCTCAAACTCATCATCAAATGATCAGGAACGCTCCTGCGGTTTTGAGAAAGCTGCTCGGAGGGTGTAAATGGAATGACACGGCAGGCCACCACGGTTTTGACGGTGAACTGCGACATTTTTATTGGCGGCGACAAAAACTCAACATTCATCACCCCTACTCGGTAACTGTTGGTACTAAATGGTCGAGAGGGTGCGTTAGGATGTGAGGCAACTATCTTATAGAAATCGTGAAGATTAGATACTTGTAGAAACCGAATTTAAGTAACAATCTAGCAAGTTCATTTGTTTCCGATGAGAACAAAACTTGAATAACTCTCTAAGTACTTAACGAAAAGGGGAACGGTTTTTGCTGTTAGTTAGAGGGTGCCTGGGCGCACCTTCTTGCTGTTAGAGTCGACGGCTGAAACTGCTGGTAGCAGCTTGGCACCGTAAAACAGAGACGGTGCACGACGACCTTGATGGCGAGCTCCGGTTTGGTTTCAAAATACCGGCCAAAACATTAACAAAATGGACAACTGATTTAACCAGAAGATAGAGGAGGGAGTGGGTAATAACTTCACTGTTGAGACCACAGCAAGAGGGTCCTCCGTTTTGCAGGCAACGGCCGTGCAGTACCGACGGTCGGAAAACGCGCGCGGGAACGAAAACGAGTAGAGCTTTGGCGGGAGAGAGAGAATTACTCGGTTGTGGCAGGGACACTAGAGAGGAGAGGATGAGCTCGAATTGAAGACCAACCACTTGTGGTTAGCTGTGATCACGGAGGAAATCAGTAAGCGGCCTGCACCGTATACGTCAAAGAACAGAGACGGCAGGCTCCAGAGCCGCTGACTGGTGGGCCCCACAATGCAGCCTCACACTTGCAGCAAGCTTTGAAATTCAATTTAAAATAGCAAACAAAGTCCATAAATCTTGAAACTTTGTGGTGATGCCAAGTTGCACATGAGGAACAATCTGGTGCTCTCAGATTTCAAATTGGAGAAAATTTTAACTAGATTTAAATTTAAATTTGAATGTAAGTGCATAAGCTCTGTTTATTTAAATTATTAAATGATCTCATAAAGTGGTAAAACTTTGCAGGAATGCTTTGAGATTTTTTATTGAATTTATGGTTTACTCATATATTCATGTCAATTCACTTTGAACATGAGTTTTGGTTTAACCCTAATCACCCTCACGTACACTGCAAGGATTTCGGTTTATCACAATGAAAAAATTCGTCGCAATAGGTTGTTTTTCGTCACAATAGGTCGCTGTTGCAATAAAAAAGAGTGTGGCGATAGTTTTTACGAATGTCGTAATAGTTCCCTTGGCGATTGGTTATTGCGACGCCTTGACATCCATGGTGAATAGTATGGTATTGCAACGATTTCACATCGGTGGCAAATAGGACGCTATTGCAACGATTTCATGTGTTGCGATGATTTAACGTATTGCAACCGGTGGCTGACATTTTACAAATCTCTTCTGACGGACATACAACGGTGGCTGACATTTTACACATAAATCCTACCACCTATCTATGTAAAGGGAAGAATCTATGTGTAAAATGTCACCCACCCTTGGATGTCCGTCCAATGGCTGGGATTCACAGATTGCACGCTTCCACATGAATTCAGATTGCATAGAAGTCATTGCCGTCTAAGCGCGCGGGTGGAGATGATCGGACGCTTCAAAAACTATGCTTTCGAATTAATCCAAACCGTGGTTGGCTTCCTCTAAGTTGTCACAACGGCTCGACGCGTCCCATCTCCGCTTCACAGGCGGTATTTTAATTTGACACGCAAAGGGTCCAGGGTATGCAGTGGCCCACTTGGCATACTTTGTAGGTCCGTCCGGCGGTGTTTCAGTTTTTCAATTCCATTTTATATGTTTGACACGCAAAGGGCCCACCGGCCCAAGGTATATGCAATGTTCCAGTTTTTTCAGTTTTTCATGCAAAAGACCTCGATCATGTTTCATGACGTTATAGGTTTTATCTTTTTTTTGAAAGATCATCTTATATATATATATATATATATATATGGTGGCGTAGGGTAGCATGCATGGGAGAGAGACGTCGATGACCATATATGATAACATTACGCGTGCTTTTCCTTTTTTTTTCAAAGATCGTCATATATATATATATATATATATATATATATATATATATATATATATATATATATATATATATATATATATATATATATATAGGCAGCAACTGCTGTGCAATCTCCTCTCCTGTGCAAGCATGCAATCAAAGAATTTGGGTCATTGGATTTCCATCCAATGGTGTCTGCACATTTGCAACATAAGTCCTTCAACCTGCTATTGGAAATATACAAATACACCCCTTAGATCCGAGCCGGATCGTTTCCTTGCCGATTCAATCTCACGTACGGTACGGCAGCCGGTCTCCGAACTCTCGCCCATCTCTCGTCCTCGATCGCCAGGGCGCCGACGGCCGCCTCGCTCGTCCTCACGTACGCCCTCGCCCTGTCACCCGTCCGCGATCCCCAAGGCACCGGCGGCTGCTCCGCCTCTCCGCGTCGCACGCCGCCAATCCTCGCCCCGTCGCATCGCGTCCAGTTTCACCAAGGCGCCGACGGCCGCCCCGCATGTCGCATCGCACGACGGCCATGCCCGTCTACGTCGTGTGCAGCAGGGTAGTGACTTCTTCCCCATTGAAGCATTACGTACAGCCGTGGCCAGCGCCTTGATCCCAGGCGTGAATAAGGTTAACGTAAGTCCTCACTTACACGTGATGTCTGATGTCACCCAGCTGTTTTGGCTTGATCGGGTGTAGTTCTGGTGGTGCAGGACTAAACCAACGCTAAGATCGCACCACATCCTGTGCAACGCCGCGCGATCTCCTGGATGTCGCTTGATCCTCCTCGAACATCACTTCTATCAATCGCTGTTGCCCGAAATCAAAGCTGACCCGATCACCTGATATCCTGTAAAACAACGCCTTCGCCTGCTCCATGATTTAACTTGCAATTCGATCGTCGTCATCCTCTGTTCGTATGCTAGGTGCGCATGTTCACCAAGGTCCCCGGTAGCGTAGAACACGCAAGTGCTATCACATGCAGTGAGAGCATAACGGGAGAGGGAGCCGCGGCCGGTGCAGGTGGACAGACGTTCACATCGTGAGTACAGCAGAGTGCGTCGACAATGTGCTGCAGGACGCGGGCGAGGGCGCCCATGCTGGATCTGCACACAGACAGGGGCGGGAGCAGTTCCCAAAGCGGAAAGCGGCGGCGGGCACGGGGATGGGGACCCGAAGCCTCGCCGGCGACCCTCAAGCAACTCGCTGAAGCGTCTAGGCACAGGGGCAGGGTAGCATGCATGGACATGGACAAAGAATAGTTTGGTGGCGTAGGGTAGCATGCATGGACAACGCTAACATGCACGTGAGGAGAGAGACGTCGATGATCATATATGATGACGTTACGCGTGTTTTTTCTTTTTTTTGAAAGATCGTCATACACACACACACACACACACACACACACACACACACACACACACACACACACACACACACACACACACATATATATATATATATATATATATATATATATATATATATATATATATATATATATATATATATATATGAACTTGTCGCTTTGTAGTTCATTTTTTAACTACAAAGCCATATCAAAAGTGCTTTTTTATTGGCTCATGGACAAGGAAAATTCTTTGTACGTACTACAAAAAGTATAAGTTAGTCGGCGTTGCCATTCATACGAGAAGGATGCGTCCATGTAGTTGCTCTTGCAGGTGTATGCTAATTACCTGAGTGTTTGGGCGGGTCATGTGGTTAGTCCACAATGCACCCTAAACCCAGTGTTGAGGACGTGTATTTGTCATTTGTGCGTACACTCCAGTGACTTGTGACAATGTGCCCAGTCATCAATTGTGTTTGGTTTGACGTCGAAGTTGGATTAGAGATATAGGAGCATCCATTTCTTTGGATCATCCAAATTAACGTTTGGTTGGATGGACTGGACGATCATATTTTTTGTTTCGTAGGTTGGATGAAACTTGATTGGATTATTGAATCATCTAAGTTGACAATTTCATAATATTAATTTTTTTATATTTTAATTGTCATATTACTAGCAAATATTAATGTTAATATTGTAAATGTAATTATTAATCAACAATAAACAAGATAATTATCACTAATTACATTACTAAGAAGCATAATTAGATAAGGTGGATGGACTCACATTCAACCAAATATCCTGGACAATCCCATCCAGCATCTGCGAGGAATATTTTATATTCCTCAAACCTGGATCACCCGTCTGACCGCAAAACAAATAACACAGGACTGGACCATCCAATTAATCCAAGTCAATTCAATCCATGACAAGCAACCAAACACATATCTTTTTGGCCGCGTCGTACGTGCTCATGCAATGATGATGGATCGTGCACGTCGAGCGACGAGTTATTTGGATCGCTGAGCAAATTTTGGACGTGGAGTTCGTGTGCCCATGCACGCTGCAAGATTCGGTGCATTCGCATACGTGGCAATCATCACGGTAGGTTGGCACAATCGCGGGAACCGTGCAGTGTGCCCTTGGCTATAAGATTTGGAGCTTGAACGTACGTGGCAACCATCTGGGCAGGGTTGCACAGAGACGGCCGTGTGGAAGGGCTGCAGAGAATTTGATTTCAGCACCAAGGGGTTAAGAGATAAGACCATCTGATTCGCAGGCCGCAGTCCAGTAATGGTGTTTGGGAACACGGTATTTTTTGAGTTTTAGAGCCATACCGTGGTATTTGAGATTACTATGGTATTTTTTATGGAATGGTGTTTGTCAACCAAACAGTCCTATGTATTGCAAAATCATGGTATTATAAAATTATGTTATTGAAATACTTTGGTACTGCCATGCATTTTAAAAACTGTGGTTTCCAACACTTTAGTATTGAAAAATTGGGCTCCCAAACACAGCCTAAGCTTTACCGTGAACCACTGCGGATGGTCTTAAAGGCAGGCCCGGCTCTAGGCTAGGCGGGATGGGCTATTGCATAGGGCCAGGCCAGTGGGTGGGGGGGGGGGGGGGCACGATGATAGCTGATAAAGAGAAAAGAAATAAAATTAATTAGTATTTGCATCATCCAGATGCGATGTACAGTTACACAGTACAGCTTTTTATTTTCGTAATTTTTTGAAATAAAATTCTACTACGTACGTTCTACTAATGTGTTTAATATTTATTAGATACTCCCTCCTTATCTTTTTAATTGTCATTCATACACCAAGTTCTAGTTCATATATAGTTCAATGCTTTGTCCAAAACGTCAAATAAAAGAATAAGGAGGGAGTATAATATTACTAACGTGTTAATTTTCCACATGCGATGTTTTTCGATAAAAGGAGGAGTTTTTCGTTAGTGCATGTACTGTAGGACACATTGTTCATGAACATAAAATAAAAGACATTTTTCGTTAACATAAAAACAACACATATATTACAAACAAGAAAAAAACACATAGAAAACAAAAGAAAAAAACTACTAATCCTTCTCTACTCGGAGGAGGACTTGTCCACCTCCTCTGCATCCGCCTGTGCCGCAGGCGGAGACGGGAGTGGAGGATGTGCGAGCGCCGCCTCCAGTTCCACCGGCCTTGGCGGCGACGGAAACGGAGAAGGAGGTTCGAAGGACGTCGATGACCTTGAGCGCTTTGGTGCGGGGCTACCCATTTGTGCAGTGACGGAGGTGCGAACAAAGAGAGAGACGTGGTCGACGGTGGTGCGGGGGAGAAGCAAGAGGAGAAGTTTGGAGGCTAAAATCGATCGAGAGGTGCAGCGGAGAAGAAGAGGATGGTGTCCCTTTATAGCGGGTCGTCGTCTAAGCGCTTGAGCGGAGATGATCGGACGCTCCAAAAATTGTTCTTTTGAATCGACAGTCAGAGTTACTCCAAACCGCGGTTCGCCTCCTCTTGGTTATCGCAACGGCTCAACACGTCACATCAGCCAATATTTTTATTTGACACACAAAGAGCCCAGGATATGCAATTGCCCACCTGGCATACTTTGTAGGTTTGTCGTGGTGTTCGTAACATTTCGTGCAAATGATTTCAACAAGGTGCGGAGATTGACGTGAACGCTCGTGGCAATCGACCGAGAGTCCATATCTTTTTTGTTGAAAGATCCGACTGTTGCCGACCAAGAGTCCATATCGAACCGATGATAATTTTCGTGATCATGGATGATGGTGGACATTAATGTAATGCATGTGAAAGAGACTCGCGATCAAGCATGTTTTGTCACGCGTTGAGGATTTTTTGCCCCCTTGTTGAGGAACATGTTAATTGGATGACGTTGAAGATCGGATGTGGCGTACGTGTTTTCACAAGTGTGTTCATTTGTTCCTAAAATAAGAACATGTAGCGGCTAGCGCCTACGCCTGTCTTTTCTTCAAAAGACGAGTACAGCGATACATGATGGCAACATGCGATCGATTAATTTGATGAACCACGTACGTACGTAGTGAGAGTTGTGTTCTTATTAGACGATGGTAGTCCACATTCTATCCTTGTACTGTCGAGGGAACATCCTTGTGTCAAATTTGTTATCTCTATTGATGACAAGATAATATTCTTCATTAGTTTGGTAGATAAACTGCCATATAAGTTGAGAGCATACACATGCATGATAGAGAATATGACAAATATAGAAATATATATACATGGTAGGAAAATATTCTATTCTTGGAATACATGTTCGGGACGTAGCATGCATATATGTACATCTAACATCCATGTGAAAGACCTTGATCATGTTTGCTGACGTTACATGTTCTCTTTTTGTTGAGAGATCATCATGTTTGAGGCTCGTTGATCATATTTGGGATGTATCATGCATAGGACAACTAACATGCATGTGAAAGACCTCGATGCATGTGAAATAATATGCATGTTTTTAAAATCAAGATATAGTGTTTCCTCAAGATAAAATAATTTTATGATAGATTAGACGCAGAAGTACAAAAGCTATAACTTGAGCGATGCACCCACGAATTCCATGCTGGGATGATCGACGGCAGCTGATCCGCAAACTCAGTGGTAAGACCAGTAGTCACCGGAGAGCAGCTTGCGGCTGACGCCGAAGGAGACGAAGGCGTCGATGCATGCATAGCTGATCTGCTTGCCGGAGAGATTGTATGTGTCCCAATTGCTTGTCCTCACCCGGTAAGGCTTCTCCATGTCGGTGCCCATCATGGCGCTCGCGATGTCCTTCAGCCCCCGCACGGCGGAGGCTTGGGCGATCAACCTCTTCCGCCGCAAGCTCGGCCAGGTCCACTGTTTTGGCCACCTTAAGCTTCCAGTCCTTCCAATGTCTGTCGGCGTCACCCTCCATGCCCACGCCAACGAAGCTGTAGTCAGAATCGCCGAGGAAATCTTCCAGCTCGTTGGGGAAGTAGTCAGTGTGGATGATCTGGAAGATGAGGCTGCGGCAGCCGATGCAGAGCTGCAGAATGGCGATGGGGTTCTGGTCGGCGGAGTAGCTAGGGCGCCACTCGACATCGAGCCAGACGACGAGCTTGTGAAGGTGCCAATGGTGGACGGAGAGGACCTCGTCGAGCTAGTCCTCCATGGCCTTGCGGAGGGATGTCACGGCGGTGGTGCTCACGTGTTCATCGAACGTCATGTTGTACACCTGATTCCCCGCCATTGGGTCTCTCTCCTTGTCGTCCCTATGGTTGCCGTCTGCGACGGCGCGGCGCAACTTCTCTCTTGTGCAAAACCTTAGTCTACACCTTTAGTTTGGATTTTAATTGGAAATGGGTTTGGATATATAACTCATGCATTTACGATATGAGTGGAGGAGTTTCCGAATTTGACTGGCCTGAGCCCAAAGTAAAGAGAGTAATGAAGATTTTTTAACCTGATATACTCTTTCTAATTTTTAATTCTTATCATTATGATCACAAGTTGCATTGTCTCAACCAAACACCACGTACAACAACAACAACATTTCTCAGGGGCCCACCCACTAGGATGCCGGGTTGGCCACGGGATACCCTGGGTCCAGTCACCAGAAGCTAGTGTGAATGCATGCTGCAGAGATCAGCGGGAACTGGCCAATGAAGATGGATGTCAGCAGTCTCACGGTTCATGTATCAAAATGTGCGCCATCCTTTTTCTTCGTCCCCTTTTTCTTATAAGTTGGTATTATTTTCCACCAATCTTCTAGCCCTCCTTTATTTGAAGTTGTACGGTTGGATAAGGATATGTGGCCGACGTGAGGCGAGAGCCGTGTGTGCAACACCAGGCGGAATGTCGTGGAGAGACGTTACTCCCCTTGTTGAATTTGATGATGTTGAGGATCGGATGTGGCGTACATATTTTCACATGTGTGTTCATTTGTTCCTAAAATCCAAGACTGACCGCAGCGGCACCTCCACCCGCTGCGCTATGCGCATTTTAGCGCTCGGAGCAGGTGCAGCGGTGCCTCTAAAGGCGCCGCTATTTCCCATATGCGCACAGTAATGCACCATATATAGGAGCATCTCTATGTAGAGAGAGAAGAAATAGAGGAGAAATAAAAGAAGGGGAAAAAAGAAATAAAGAGGGAAGAATGGAATAAAATAGATGAGGAATGGTATAGAGGTCTGATTTAGAGGTGGACGAGTGGGGGAAAAAACTGTAAAGAAATAATCTTTTTAGAGGTGGAATACAGAGGTGGGATATAGAGGTGAACGAGTGCTAGTAGTCTAAAGTAAGCGACTAGCGCCTATGGCTGTCATTTCTTCGAAAGGACGAGTACAGCATGGTTGGAAATTATATTGCACAGTGCAAGGCATGCGATTATATTGTACAGTACCGCCACAGTGATACACCAAGTTGTGAAGATCAACAACAAAATCAACCCAACACACTAGTGAAAGTAAAACACCCGATACATTTTATGACACACTAGTGAAAGTAAAATACCCGATACATTTTATTGTTATGGAAGTCTATAACTAAGACTCAATCCAAACCGGGCAATAACTTCGATAACCATGACTTCTAGTTTGTTTTTGCAAGCAATCTGAATAAAGTCTTTTATGTCTTCACCCTTTTGCAATGACGCCCACGAGCATTTAATCTGGGCCAAAGTTGATACGTACTCCAGAAACTGTTGTTGCGTTTTTTGTGATTTACTACGTGGTTTGCTGTTTGATTGCTCATTATGTTGGATCCATGTTGGGTTTGAACATAGAGAGTGGGCTTCACCATGCTGGTGCTGTCAGATAAACTAGGTGGTAGTCACTTTCTGGATCTCCAGCTCAGTAGAGTTGAAAGTGGAAATATATTCCATTCTAAAAGATAAAAGAGATAAATAGTCCACTAGTTTATTGTTAGAACAGCAACATGAGAACAATTTTTGCACACCAATGAACAGCAAATAAAGTTCATTACCTTAAGACAATACATTACAAACAAGAAAAAAAGAAAAACACAAACTACAAACAAGATAAGAAAAACAACACAACTAAGAACATGAAAAAAGAACTACTTCTCCTCCACCTCACTCCACCTACTTCTCCTTCTCCTCCTCCTCCTCCTCCTCCTCCTCCTCCTCCTCCTCCTCCTCATCCTCCTCAGGCTCCTGGCCGGGCGGGGGCACCTCCCGCGGCAGATACGGGAAGCAAAGTTTCTTGGATGTCGCCACCACCAGGTTGTCGCGGCCGGCGATGCCGAGCTCGTCCTCCAGCGTCTCCCACAGGACGTCGAGGCGACCGACCAAGTGCATCATGCCGAAGACGTAGTGGCCCGTGGTCCCCATTGCAGCATACTCTGGAAGGGGACCAAGCCCAAGGCGATTCATGGAGCACGATGTATTGTCAAAGCCCACTCCTTGTCCGGGGGGGGGGAGTCCGGTCGGGAACGCTTCTCCTTGGCGTCCTTCGGCGGGTTTGACGGCGGTGTTTTTATGTCAGCCATGGTGTTCTTGGCATGGTTTTGGGAAGAGAGGAAGAGTGGCTATGCGGAGAAGACGATGGAGTGCCCAGGTGATCTTATAGCATAGTAGCAACCTGGCTGTTCGTCTCTCGACGCGCGCAGTAGTGGTGATGGGACACGGAGCGGTTCCAATTCAATTCCAAGATGCGTATGCATTGCGCTCGTTTAAGGCGCCTCAGTGACTGGCATGCACGTAAGCTCCGTGCGCCCGATCGCATCAGCCGCCTGTACAAATGGCTACGGCTTCAAGGACCAAACCTTATGCGGTAAACAGCAACATATAATACTTCCTCCGCCCCAACTCAACTCTATTTCTGTTTTGGTCGAACATTCTTTTGACCAATGATTTATAAGGAATTTATTAACTTTAATAACATGTAGTACTAGATTATATATTATGGAAATATTTTCATGGTGAATCCAAAAGTACAATTCTTGTATCGTTAAAACAAATCAAAATTACGTAAATCATTGGTCAAAGATAGATTTGACGAAACCTAAGACTTCCCTTTGAAAAAGTTTTATATTTTACAATATTTTTACATATGTAATAAGCAGATAAGATATATCACTTGAAGTTTTGCAAAAAAACATGGAGGAGAAATATGTATATCTCA